>JASEVX010000002.1:44622376-44944876 GCA_031761405.1 Serripes groenlandicus | reverse complement strand
GATGAGAGCTTGGTTTCTTTTGAAAACCAGCTAGATCCGCCCATGCAAGACTGGATTATGGCCCATGAAATTGTAAAAATTGCTATAATACAGCTTGTGAACACAAAAGAGCCTCCATTTACTATCCGATCTTCACCATACATACATGCTCTGGATTGAAAATGACCAAAGAACCATACCAGTAGAGCATAGGCCCTCATGGGCCTCTTGTTTTTAATTTCAAAGAAACACTATTTATATCTTATAGAAAGGAGAGTTACGGGAACAGAGTTGGGAAAATGCCATATTTTCAAGAGATATGAAAAAGTCAGCAAAGCCTTAACTGATTGGAACAGTTGATGTTGTTTGTCTTGACTTACACAGACTGATTTTGTCAAATGACAATTGCACCACAGATATTAGCAATATATGAGACAAAAATGAAAAAGATAATTATAATATATTAGTATTTAAAAAAAAAAATCTAAAAAGAATCTACCCAGATCGGAAATCGAACCATGATTTCCCGCGTCACCAGCGAATATACTAAACCGTTACACCAACCGGACTAAGCCATTATAGCGAGTTCATTTATGAAATCATTAAAACACAATAAACGGGCTAGCGAGTTATTTAGAAAAAAAAAAAACTCATTTAAATAATTTGATATTCTTTATGAGTATATTTTATCACTGAGACTTGACACTCTTATTCCGTCTTCTGGGGTTGTTATGGTTAATTTCGGTTGAGGATCTGATGTATTTACGCAGGAATGTAGAATGAAACACTCAAGTACTTAGATTTCTGATTTAGGTTAGCGCTGAAAAAGCGCCTTGTACATTTTATTCGAAAGGATTTTTAGAAATTCCGACGCCTAGGGTTACGTACACATTTACCGTATATGTTATATTTTGTCAACTATTTATTTTATTATCATTTCAATAATTTGATTTTTTTCGTATATATTTTATAATTGGGACTCGATCATCTGAATTTGTTTTTGAGTCGGAATCGAAAAGCTGCCTTTACTCCATAAGCTTTACAATATTAAGGAATCACCCATGAACTTTACGCGCGATCAAGTCATATAATTTAAAAGCAAATTACTTTGGAGATCTTTCTATTGCTTAAGTGATATCAAATCAAATAAATTTTCCGGTCAATATACTACCAAATTACTGCATTTTGATTTTTCGAAAGGTACAACATGGGTATAAGCTAGCAACAGTCCATTCATTTTTAAAAAATATTCCACAGATCATCGACTTTCATTAACATTATATACAATCTGCAACTACCAAGACATCTCTCTGAACCAGGGATGGTGTTCAGAAGCTAAGAGCTGATATAGAAAGACGGATGTGAATTCAATGCCGATATTGTAAACACACTAGTCTAGATTCCGGTCTCAAAACGATGAGTCTCAAGAAACCACCTGCCAATGTACTTAACAATCACTATTATTCCTCCTAATGTGCTTAGATTAATATTACTTAATATTATTATTTCAGCAGCATAATGTCAGCAGCATAATGTCAGCAGGAGAAGGGTTGTTATTATTTTATATATTTGTATTTTTGTTTTGTTCTTTTGTCTCTCTTCTCTCTTTCTTTTTTTAACTCTCCATATGAATCCTGTATACAGCCTGGTATTCACTTTATATGTAAACATGTTTAATATTTACCTCATATCACATTTAACATGTGCTGAGTGTATGATTAAAATTTGAAACGTTGAAACTTTGAATCTTCGAATTTCGCTTACTATAGCAATTAGCTCTAACGAGCCCCTTGCAAAAAACAACTATCACGTGATATGGCGCATATATACCGTATAATATTTAGAAATGATATGCGGTTATTACCTTATAAGGTAATGATAAAATATACAAATATGCAGTGCTATAATTAGAAGTAACCCGATATGTTAGGATCGTCTGGTCTGATTGGATCGTGATTGGAGCGTGAGCGTGATTTGAACAATATCGGAACGCTTCAGGAGCGGAATAGAAATTTACACGCTGAATGAAAAATGATTGAACAAATCTAATCATATGAAAGCTTCGCTCACTGAATGGTTGCAACAAATTGATCTATAATTTATTTACGAAATGTATTGATCTATTTGGGCCTATTTTATCTACAAAGTCATTTGTTTACATCAAATATTGGTTCTCATGGACAAATATGGTATATAAAATGTTAACATCATATGGGCGATTTGGCTGGTTATCGAACTTGACCTAGACATTATGCCCACAAAAATGTTCAACATATTGGTGAAGATCGGATAAAATATTCCACCTAGAGAGCGGACAAGGTAAATTTTGCCAATTTTGAAATATTCAAGGGCCATAACTCAAAAGAACCTTGGGCGATTTGGCTGGTTATCGAACTTAGACTAAACATTATACCCTAAACATGTTCAACACGTTTGATGAAGATCGAATGAAATATGTTCGACATCGAGAGAGGACAATGACGATTTTGCAAATTATTGATAATTCGAGGGCCATATCTCAAAACGCTTGGGTTGAATTGGCTGGTTTTCGAACTTGGCCTAGACATTATTCACACAAACATGTTCATCAACTTTTGGTGAGGATCTGAACAAAATCCGGTTAATATTGATAATGCATGGGCCATAACTCAAAACAGCCTTACGCTATTTGGCTGGTCATCCAACTTGGCCTAGACATTATTCCCACAATCATGTGCATGAAGTCTGGCGAAGATCGGATGAAAACTGTTTGACTTAGAGACCAGAGAACATGTGTTCCCATATAACGGCAAGTATACAAAGGGAGAGGTTATGTGTTACACATTAAAAGTGAATATACCACTTTTAAGGAACACGGCCTAGTTGTGTACACCCTGTCACTACTTACACTGTGTACGTAAGTTAAAATTATCAAATATCTACGTTTTAATCACTTTCACAACATCACCCATACATGCACGTAACATGTACACAAACATTTTAGGTCATAAACATGTATTTTGCTAGATCAACCTAGCTGCGGATTCACTGGGTCATGCATTGGTTGATGGTAAATCTGAGATAGAGTAAAAAAGCTAACTCTAACTATTTCATAAACGAGTCGAAAATTTACCAAATTAAGAACATCAGCAATCTACATCACAGTAGACCAGTTGTTTTTATATTATCATAATTTTAACATTTTTGGAAACGCCTAGTATATTATAATAGAGACTTAAATGCATCAAACATACAAGTTTACCCACACTAGTTGCACTCCAATACATATATATTTATATTCAAATGATGCCCAAACAAAGAAACCATAAAATGTCGTGGCTCGTTAAGTAATTACAGCGGCTCTTGTCACACTGTTTACTCACGAAGAATGTAATAAGGGATCGGATTTCAAACCGAATAGGTCATGCTTCATGAAACAAAAGATCCCCCTATACTCTGGTATTGATAATGTTTAGTTTCGAATAGTGTAATTGTCAAAAGACTAATTAACAAAAATATAAAATAAATATAAACATTTTTGAATCGTTTCTGGGAAACCAACAGTATGCCACTTGCAACCACTCTAGATTAAGATTACACTATATTTACCAGCGGTCTGATCAGCATCTGCACATGTCGCGAATAACGCCCAGAAAGATCATACTTCTGAACAGTCGTGTGAACGTGGATAAGATAGCATTGGTAAGCAGGAAGATGTATGGTTTATTTTATCACAATCATAATATATTAAATGTCAGAGTAGTCCATGTGGCACACATATCACTGAACAAACAAGAGCTGGCTGTAAGCTTTAAAAATCCAATGGAAAAACAATAGTAATATATCATTTAACATTTCATTTGTAACAGAATGCGGCACAGTTGAATACACCCTAGCAATACTTTCACTTTGCAAACAAGGTGTAATTCTCAAACATCTCCAGTTCAAATAATTTCACTTCGTCACATATACATGTCATGCATACAGCCTGTAAAATCACGTTCACATGTTCAACGCAGTCCTGAACAGACACATAAGCCATTTCCTTTTGTAAGGTCATCACGTATCTTTATAGATACTCTAACCAAAGATAAAGGTAAGTTGAGCATTGAATTAAACGCGAGGGTCATGCTGGCCCTGGATCGTTTATCTGAGTTATACAAATGTATTTGTCATGCCAACCCCAGGGTCAAACACAGTAACTGATTTTGAGGTCAGGTAAGCTATGACAAGAGGGTCAAACTGACCAGTATAGCTCCACTGTCCAATGGCGAAAGAACCAAACCCTTTGTTTCCTGTCTTTTGTCAAATTAATATGACTGATACTGGTATTATTATACCGGTTCGTAATTCAAATCGGACTTTTAGCTTCTGAGGAGCCCCACTCTCTGAGGGCCATGTCGTTTGACCAATCAATATGGCGTATAAAGATCTGGTAAAGGATCACCCAAGAAACATATCTAAACAATTATTTGGAAATCGATAAAACTTTGTCGGAGGAGTAGATTGTAAAATGTTTCCCCATGTAAAGCAAAACAGCCCAGCGTCCCCAGGCGGCCATGTTTTCTGACCAATCCACATGACTTGAAGGAATCTCATAGAGGGTCATCCATGGAATGTTTTTAAAACAAATAGTTTTCACTATGGCCCTATAATGCAAAATAGCCCTGCCCATGTTTACCAATAAACATGGCTTGACGAAATCTGCCAGAGGGTCAAACAAGGATCATTTCAGCACACTTATATGAAAAAAAATCTGCCAACCAGTTGTGAATGAGAAGGAGGTACTATTTATATCTCAGCCTAGATGCTTCACCTCAATTGCCTATGCGCATCAATCATACTTTAAACAAAAGTCAGTGAAGCGTTTGAAATGTCTTGCAGGGGGGAGGTCATGGTAAGCGAATATTTGTCAGCGTATAAACACAGATCGGGGAGCGATACATACATCTAGGTCTATCAGCATAGTTCTTGATGCGATTTAATGAAGCTACGTCACAGAATCAACACAGTTTGGTATGATATTTATTGGAGCTAGGTCAAGGTATCAATATTGCTTGAGGTATGACTTAAAGGAGCTAGGTCAGGGTATCAGTACAGTTTGGCGGTATGATTTAATGGAGATAGGTCAAGGTATCAGTAGAGTTTGGAGTGTGATTTAATGGAGCTAGGTCACGGTATCAGTACAGTTAGGGGTATGACTTAATTGAGATAAGTCACGGTATCAGAACAGTTTGGAGTGTGATTTAATGGAGATAGGTCACGGTATCAGTATAATTTGGAGCGCGATTTAATGGAGCTAGGTCACTTTATCCGTACAGTTTTATGTGTGATTTAATGGGGCTATGTGGCGGTATCAGTACAGTTTTGGGTGTGATTAAATTGAGTTATGTCACGGTATTAGTACAGTTTGGAGTGTGATTTAATGGGGCCAGGTCACGGTATTAGTAAACTTTGGGTGTGATTTGTTTAGGCTATGGCACGGTATCAGTACAGTTTAATGCGCGACTTAACGGAGCTAGGTCACTGTATCAGTACAGTATTGGGTGTGACTTAGTTTGGGTTGCGATTTATTGGAGCTAGGTCACGGTATCAGTAGAGTTTGGGGTGTGATTAAAGGGGGCTAGGTCACGGTATCAGTAGAGTTTGGTGTGCGACTTAATGGAGCTAGGTCACGGTATTAGTACAGTTTGGGTGTAACTTTATTAAGCAAGGTCACAGTATCAGTACATTTGAGGATGTGACTTAATTGAGCTAGGTCACGTTATCAGTACAGTCTGGGGGTGTAACTTAAAGGAGCTAGGTCACGGTATCAGTACAGTTTAGCGTGTGACTTAATGGATCTAGGTCACGGTATCAGTACAGTTTGGGGTGTGAGTTATTTGGGCCAGTTACGGTATCAGTACAGTTTTGGTTGCGATTTAATGGGGCCATGTCACGGTATCAGTACAATTTGTGTGCGATTTATTAGAGCTATGGCACGGTATCATTAGACTTTGTTGTGTGACTTCATTGAGCTAGGTCACGGTATCAGTATAGTTTGGAGTGTTATTTAAAGGAGCTAGGTCACGGTATCAGTACACATTGGGGTGTGACTTATTTGAGATAGGTCACGGTATCAGTACAGTTTGGGGCGTGACTTAATTCAGATAGGTCACGGTATAAATACAGTTTGGAGTGTGATTTATTGGAGCTAGGTCACGTATCAGTACAGTTTAGCGTGTGACTTAATGGGGCTAGGTCATGTTATCAGTACAGTTTGGGGTGTGACTTAATGGATCTAGGTCACGGTATCAGTACAGTTTGGGGTGTGAGTTATTTGGGCCAGTCACGGTATCAGTACAGTTTTGGTTGCGATTTAATGGGGCCATGTCACGGTATCAGTACAATTTGTGTGCGATTTATTAGAGCTATGGCACGGTATCATTAGACTTTGTTGTGTGACTTCATTGAGCTAGGTCACGGTATCAGTATAGTTTGGAGTGTTATTTAAAGGAGCTAGGTCACGGTATCAGTACACATTGGGGTGTGACTTATTTGAGATAGGTCACGGTATCAGTACAGTTTGGGGCGTGACTTAATTCAGATAGGTCACGGTATCAAGACAGTTTGGATTGCGATTTAATGGAACTAGTCATTATCAGAGCAGATTCTGGGGTGGAATTCAATGGAGATCAAGATTTCGTAAATGAGTCTAGAAAAAGACGGTTAATAACTCTCTTTTTCGAGACGAATTTAAGAAATCTTCTCTAAAGAAAAACGAGTGATGGATTCTTTTTATCATCTAAACAGTGTGTTTTAATGAAAAATATTGACAACATTAAAACAAAGACCGGATAACATATTCTTCATAAGAACTTGTGATTCCCCGCATAAAAAAGTAGTCCTCATCATTTTTCAATAAGAAGAAAAAAAAAAACAATTTTTTAAACAATTAAGACTCGTTATTTATTCAAAATAACGTATTATTACATTTTTCAATGTGTAAAATTTAATAACTTAACAATAAACATAATAAAGATAAAGGTCAAAATGACGTCATCAGTAGTCGCGTGTATGACGTGTTTTTGTTATCACACGTGTATGATAACGTTGTTCCGTGATTTGTTCTCACCTTGAAAATAAGGGTATTTATGTGATAAAGTAGGTTCTACGAATACCGTGTTATCACGAATACCAAGGTAAACACAAAACCGTTGTTTTCTTTGTTGCGCGCGCACAACCGGATGTCGTATGATTCCATCAGGAAATCCCGTTATCACGACTTTCAAATGCTCCAATTATTTTTTTCAAAAATTCAATATTCTCAGAAATTATGACACATCATGATTGTTACCCATAATAAAAAAAAAATCCTACATGCCCTGACCCCTCACCAACAAAATCGTCCTTTTTTTAGTAGAAAACCTATTGTTGATTTTTTCTTTCACATTTGAACATGTTGTGTATTAACTGCTTATGACATCATAGGAATGTTAAGTCACATGATTACATTCTGTGAAGTTTTCTCGACTATAGAAAACATGGAAGAAATTAAGGACCAAAATTCTAAAAAAAAAAAAATTATTATAAAGACTAAAAAAATTATAAAGAAATGGGTAATTTTCGGAAAGTATGATTAAATTGTGCTTATAAAAAAAAATAACAAATTGATTCAGAAAAGATCGTGTAAATAAGTTCATAGTTTGGAGCAGTTAATAAAATAACATTTAAATTAAATATAATTGTTCTAGGGACAAATGTTTTATAGGATAATCATTTTCACATTAAATCTACAAATCTTGTGAAGAGTTGATAAAACAGGACCACCATACTAATGCTTTTTGTAATTACACCGGTGAGTGATTGCCTCCCTTGAATGTCAATTTCACAATGGCTGCGGATGCACTCGATTTTATATTTTACATTTTTCGCAATAAGTGACAGACGAACACGGTTGCAGACACATTTTTTGTCAATTTCCAGGTAACAGTTAATTAAATAAAATAGTGTTTGGTCCTCTTCTTTCAGCAAATATTTGTCATGAGAAATGTAGTTTGTTATCAAATTATTGAAAGCGGTCACGGTTGGACACAATAACACCAACATTTATAATTGAAGAAAATACATGTACATGTATGTCGTGAAAATTACGTCTTATCAGGTCAGGATAAGGTCAATATTGTTGGGCAATACTTCTGAAGGATACATAAAAAGACACATTGTTTGATAATTTTGATAATTTTATAGATCATTGATATTCATCGTCACTTGAATCACTGCTGATCCCAAATTCAGCCAATAGTTTTTTTTGTCAAAAATCTCCTGTACAAAAGCTGATTGGATCGAATTAATTCTGACAGAGTCCGGCGTTTATTGCGCCTTCTGTCATGGCGTCTTGGGGGAACACCAGGTTCAGCTACACCAGGTTCAGCAACACCAGGATGAGCTACATCAGGTTCAGCAACACCAGGTTCAGCTACACCAGGTTCAGCAAAACCAGGCTCAGTAACACCAGGTTCAGCAAAACCAGGCTCAGTAACACCAGGTTCAGCAACAGGACGATTTCCAACAGGTTCGGCTCTACCCGGCTCTGCACGTCCTGCTATCATTACCGGTCCGGCTTCTTCATTCTCGGATCCGCTGCTCATCTGCTGTAACAGAACATCTCTGTGATCCTGCTGAACGGGTTCCTGTTCTGGCACTAAACGCCGTTCAATGTTTCTAACAAGCTGTAGTTCAGATCTAAAAGTATACATACAACAATATGAAGCAAGTTAATCTCAGACAATATCAGATTACATTCTAGGAAAAAGAATAGTCAATGAAAGTTTGTGTTTTAGAATATAGAAACTAAAACGGTGTTACTTCATTATGGGCATTTTCTCCATTTGTTACGACATGTTGTAACATTGTCTTTTGCAGATGAATTAATGGGTATTTTCCTAATCAAATGGGACAGCACAATCTTATTCAGGATAAGTTAGACACTAGAAAATGTGTTGATAAAACCGACCAATATCAGCTACCTGCACTATGACAATGAATTATTACTGTTTGGAAATTGAATTTCCATTATGTACATATTTACTTGGTCGAGTTGTTAGCAAACGGGAATTTGGAACCGGGCGGTAATGTATGCGGGCACATTTCCTAGCATAGTACTGGTTTGATAGCACAGGGATAATGAATAAGTGAACTGTTGCCGTGATATAACTGAAATAATGGTGAAAATGGCGTAACACTTCAGTAAAAAACAAAACTTGCCTTATATCCTCATCATCTATCGTTCGTAGTGGTGTGTGTTACAATCGACTGAACTTGTTCGCCACTCTGTCCTTCAGTTGTTTCCGGCTGGCGCTAGCGTACAAATGGCGATGGGCCTGTCCAAGTCTATCGACGTTACTTTTTATATCTGCTATGATCAGCTCCCAGTTACTAGGGTGCTGTCTATAAGCCCTCACAATCATCAGGACTTCGTCCTTTGAAAATGGAATTTTCCTCCGTCGCTGAACTTCTTCTGCAATAGAATACACACACAACACTTTAGAGCAATGTTTCAACATCATGATACATAAAGAAGAAGTCGGTTCATAAATATATGTATACAACATATATTGTCACTGAAGATCACATTTGTAAAAATTGTAAATTAATGGGAAATTGGTCAAAAAGAATATTTTCAATGCTTTAATTCATAGACATTTTAAAGACTTTTTGTCAGATTTCCTAATGGTCGGCTGCTGCATTTTATTTCTGGGTGAGTAAGAACGACCGGAAATGACATCAGACTTCCTTTCCTGTGTTTACTTCCGACCGGTTTAAACATTTCACGATTAAACAGTAAAAGAACAAATATACCAACCAGAAAGGTATAAAGGTAGGCCCTATGTCAAAATTCAAAGTTTCACTCATATAACGCAAAACAATGTTTTACATTCAGTTCAATTTAACTTTCGCAATTATTTCCCACAAAGATAAAATCTGCAGCATACGGCTTTGAAAACGCATGTAGATCAAACTGTATAAAACGTTCATGTTAATGTAGAACAGTAGAAAACTGAAAAAAAGAAGCAATTTTTCATTATGACTGGACCGCCTTATATTAAACAATAAAATAATGGTAAACATACCTTCTTCTCCTAAATTTGCAGCCATTTGTAACAATAATGCGACTATAAGTTGACAATTTGTATATCAAAGTACAATTTCAAATTTACTCGAGTAACAATTGTAACATTTCACGAAAAGCACGAGCTAGCCGCAATACAAACACAGTTATTCCACAAGGTGTTGCGCCGATAATCATGTGAAAATTAATTGACGCAAACAAATGCATAGATCATTCGGAACCCTTTTCTGGAAAAAAGGTTGACACAATTCCTTCATGAATCCTCGTTTAATTCAGTGTCTACAGACATTCACGATGTCTACCTTTTTTCGAGTGCAGTAGGTCCGAATGATGGCGTCACAAATCCGCGATCAATTAGGTTCCCTTATAGCACTTTTCGTTTATTTGGAATTACAAATATCTAAACGATTGCTTTTCAACCAGATCCACATAAAAACACATTCCTGTCTGTAAATGCCTCAAACTGTGTGTATAATTGAACACAACAGTTATAGATTCAAAAATTACTTTCAGATGGACAGAAATTGGCGACGACTGCTATTAGCTACGCTACCAGCTCTGGTGCAACCCCCGCCAGATAATGAAGATTACTTGCAACTTGTGCGATCTGTCTTAATTGGAGTGATCACTCCTTTGCCATATCACAGGCTAAATGTTCAACAACGTTTATTCTATGGATTTACCACGAATTACAGTGGGAGGGACGTTTTCCAGATGTTATCCGAAAACAGATACAATTTCTAAAATATAACCGGCGAAACTCCCGAAACTCTTTTAGATTTAGTCACTTTGATTCCTATTAGACACTGTGCAAGAAGCAAATTAACAAATATAAACAAAGTTTTTCTTTTCATCATATGGGTCAGATGCTATCCAACATTTGCAGCCTTGGCTTCAATCTTCAATGTCAATACTTCAGTCATTCAACTGTACATTCGGAATATTATTCCGATCATGCTAAATAGCATTCGGCATTTTCTAAGGTGGCCTACAATGGAAGAGTGGTTATTAAAAAGAGGGTACTGTCGAAAGATGTATGCTGTCGTCGGAGCCATTGATGGAACGTCACACCAGATTTATAAACCAATTACTGAGCCACAGGAGCAGTTTTATTCTGGACATCGGCATTACCACGCTATTCATACTCAGATATTTGTTGACAACACTGGTTATATTTGTCATGTCGAGAGTGGTTTTCCTGGGCACTTAAACCACGCACAAACATTTCTGTTGATGACTGATATAGATGGGCCAAATCTGCCGCTTCCAGATGAATGTGTTTTGTTGGCAGATAAAATTTATCCGAATAGACATCCCCTGATGACACCGTTTACTAGGCTGCAAATTCGACGCAAAACCAATAGACAACAATTAAAATGTAGAAAAATGAATCGTCTTATAAGCAGATATAGAGTGTGTGTTGAACAAGCAATATGTGAATTGAAAAAATATAGATCTGTCAGTTCTATATGGCGTCACAAAAAAAATCATTTGCCTCATGTTGTTAAAATTGCAACATGTTTACTTAAAAGGAGAAAGTCGTTGAATATAATCGAATAAAGATCCTCAAGCCCTTGTGTACAAATTGTCTATGTTTATTACTTTTGAGACGACCCCTTAAATTTGAGCCTATTCCGAAGTCCGTTTCAGTTTACGTTTACGTTTCAGGTTTTGTTGGAAAGGTCCACTAATAATAATAATAATAATAATAATAATATTTATATTACTTATTATACTACTGCTTCTACTCTTAATACTTCTTATACCACTACTACTACTATTACTTCTACTACTACTGTCTGATATTACTACTTCAACTGCTTCTTATACTAATTATAACTATAATGCTGCTGCTGCTGATGATGATGATGATGATGATAATGCTTTTTTTATGAAGCCAATATTCAATCCATTCTTTGGAATACTCTTAAGATTACTTTTCTAAAAACTGTTTGAAAATATTTAATATAATAGTGTGACAAACCTGTTTCTTTTCAGTTCATGACCAATAAGTTTGTCAGCTATGTAACGAATCTGGTGAGCAATCTTTTTTCGCTTCTTGTGTTGCCTTTACTGTATCCTCCCCTAAAACATGGCGTAATAATCTAATATGTAAACCTGGATTAAATGGCGATGAAGAATCCGGAGATATGTCTGAGATTCTTATATGTGGAATCTGTTGTGACCGAGTGGTTAGAGTGCGGTTTTGGGAACCGGGCGTTCCGGGTTCGATACCTACTAACGGTGGTCATGATGAAGTGCAAAGTACTGGTTAATCATCAAGGTTACAGGTAACTGGTTAATTTTACTAAATCGGTTTGCTTGTGTCCTTAGTGAAAAGACATGAGTCGCGACTCGAGATTTGTGACACAAAGGGGTATCGCATCGTATATCAAAAAGTCCTTCGCGTTGTGATTTTACATTTTATTTCTACTGACTATGTTGTATAAGAAATAGTCAAACAACATATCTATAAAACTGCGCAACATCTTCTTCGTCTTTCTCCCGTTATTTCAATTACTTTTGAACGTATATCAAAAAGCCCTCCCCAATCCACTCTCTGAATAGTGTCTGCTATACATATTGCACGTCTGTCCCTGTCCACAGACACAGCCAACCTCCTACAAAACTGCTAGCTCGATCAACAATCTCAACCAAACTATCTCCTCTCTCTGTCTAGATTTATTACTTTTAAGCTGACAGGGTCACATTGAAAACATTGTGACGTAAATACTCAGGTATATAGATGCCACCCGAGGCCTGTGCGTAGCATGCAAGCAGTGTGATATATATACATATAGGATATTTCATGGCGTGTTTATTAAAACTGATAACAAATAATCACGAATGAGATATTCTTTTTATCACATAAAGTGATTTATGAGGCGTATTTCGAAAATATGTACATAAAATTTGTCGGTTTTGGCGCCAAAGTGACTAACGTTTTAAGGTCAAACCGCTGACGTGACGTCATTTTCATTGTTTGGTTTACGCGTTTCAACAAATACTTTAGCGTAAGACTGGAAACCAAACTAGAAGTGTCATATGGTATTTATGTAAAAGAATTCTGACACTCCCAGAGAAGGCTTTATGTGATAAATTATGTTACATAATCGGGGTCACTAGAACACGAAGATAATTTCAGGTAATTTATCGAGTTCCTCTCGAGTCCCCTGTTTAGCCTACTTCATAATAATGTTAACCTTTGCCCATATGAAAGTTTATGGTTGGGTCATTCATTTTGTGTAATACAATTTTACCTTGGATGTGTTCCTTCACCACCTCTTATCAGTGACTCCATCGACGTCATCGAGAGCGTCGTCGTCCAATTCTTCCCACAGTACGTTGTAAACTATCGAACCTGCTAGCATTTTAACTACTTCCGCACTCATTACACCTCCGTAACTCGCTGAAACCAATAGGGAATAAATATACGAAAGTTGATCCAGAATCGTAATTAAGTTCACAGGTGTTTTTCTTTATCGTTATTTTTTTTTGTCAAATGGTATCATCATATGAGCGGTTCAAACGCCTTTTGATAACTGTGTAACCTGCTCATTTCAACATATTGAGAATTCACAGAAAATCAAAAACACAGCATTTATCTTTTCACCTATTTATGCGAAAATCTTCTGGAAAAAGAACGTGTTAAGTTGGTAAGAGACAGCTGTGAATAAGGTTACTTTAACAAAATATCTAGGAACTGTCCATTTTTTTTTTATTCTATTATAAGTTAGACTGTCCATTCTATGTTACCATTTTCATAACGTTGTACGTATAATAGTCTGTGAATACTGTACATGACTATGTGTAATGACTTTGTTTATTTATGCAAATTGTGACCATTTTAGATATACATGCATGATTTTATCCAATCATTTCAAAATAATTGTTAATTTTCTTAACGTACGAATTATTCAAATGACAACTTTTAAATAGCGGTAGACGATATAAAAATATCCAATAAATAAGTTTGTGCATGAACTTGGAAATGTATTGTGTTGGACCTTGTTCCTTAGACGGAGTTCTACCCTTGCAAGCTAGAGAAACTCTGCCTAAAGAACTTGTCCAAAAGAATATTTTCCAATCCCGATTCAATAACTTAATTAAGTCTTTACTGAATGTTAATTCATGCAAGCTGAGATTGGGTTTTTTCGCTCAAAGGTAACAGGTGTGAGATTATTTTTTTTCAATAACCCATGAACCTTTCTGAAATGAAATTAACAAAATCCATGGGGGCCGCCATTTTGGTTATGTATAAAATGAGACGAAAACACCGATTAAAAATTATTGTCGTTTTTTTGAATCGCCTTTTCTTTTAAAAATCGATATTTAAGATCATTAAAGTGCTGTGTTATTTTCGTGTTAATTGACATTTGTACGAAAAAGTAAAAAAATAAATAAATGGAACTCTGTACAAAATATGTTTCTCCCGTTCGTCAAAAAAACGACGGCAAACGACACCATTAGCGACGTGACGTCATTTCCGTAACACTTCATCTTGGCGTAACGTCAAATGGAGCGACGTCGTTTTCTGCAAAAAATAAGTGGTATCAACATGAAATACCCCAAATTCCTATACATGAGCTATAGACTCACTCTTACAAAGTAATATGTTAATAGGCAAAGCCTAGGTCGTATGAAAGCAAGAACAATTAATTAAACACTGTCAGTCCGCTAACAAGAAACAAATTAATAGGCAAACTGTAGAAAGTTATAAAACAGAATTTGAAAAACATATTGAAAAAAGCCAAACTTATCATGCATTTAAGTTTAATTTGTACATATCTGTTTTATTTTTTATTATGTCAGGATTGTAACTGACTAAGATTTCTAAGGATGTTGATGGAAAACAACACTAGAAGGCTATTCAGAATCTTCTGATTTATTTTTACAAATGCCAGTTATTTGTAAACTAGTAATACATATAATTGGAAACTGACTCTTACCATGGTTGATTGATTGACTTGAGCTTATCATTATTTTCAATGGTACTTTAGTTCACCTAGCATTTCCCCCAGGCTTTCTAGAATACTAAAATACTCCACACAACAATCTCCCAAGGCAGATGGCTAACTTTGCATGATCTGGCTGAATGTATAATCTTGAGACAATTTAAGATGAGAACACTCATAATGCATACAGACTGAGAAAACTAATTTTTGACAAATATTTTCAAAAGTCCCATTTATAATGATGTATGTTGGAAAGGGTAAAGTTAAGCCCCTTGCCTGGTGTAAATTACTTGATTTCTGTGACTAATCTCAATACATTGTCGGAATGGTGTAATTGATCCAAAATGAACATATCCAAAATGAACTATATGTTCCTATTCAACAACATTTTCATTTTGAATCCCTATCTTTTTTTCTGGTTTTTAATTTGTAAAACATGAAACAGTTTGAAAACAAATGGATAGTGAAAGATCTGATCAGACCTTGAACATGTACAGATTTTTAGAATTATCAATGTTGATAACTGTTCCTTTTTATCCCCCGCTTTTTCGAAGAAAAAAGGGGGGTTATTAATTTGGGTTTGTCCGTCTGTCTGTCCGTCTGTCTGTCACACTTCGTTTCCGTGCAATAACTGCCACAAATGTTAACCGGTTTTTTTTCAAACTTTGTAACAAGGTTAAATGCCTTAAGGGCTAGGCCAAGTTCGATCCTCACTTTAGGCAGACTTGATTCGATGGAGTTATGGCCCCTTAATTAACCAAAAATGTCCTTTTTTGCTGTTTCCGTGCAATCACTGCCAAAAATGTGATCCGTTTTTTTTTTCAAACTTGGTAACAACGTTAAATGGCTTAAGGGCTAGGCCAAGTTCGGACGTCGCTTTCGGCGGACTTTATTCGGTGGAGTTATGGCCCCTTGATTAACACAAAATTCAGTTTGTTGCTGTTTCCGTGCAATTACTGCCACAAATGTGAACCTTTTTTTTTTTCAAACTTTGTAACAAGGTTAAATGCCTTAACAGCTAGGCCAAGTTCGATCGTCACTTTCGGCACACTTTATTCCTACAATATTTCCTGCAAGCGGGGGACATAAATGTCATGAATTTGCTTGTTTTAATTGTTATTGCTCAATTATTGATATAAAAATATACTATCTTGAAATGAAGCTATGTCGATACAGAAACAGAATTGTTCGTCCTTTTCAGTTTAAATAATATCCGAGGCCAGTGTATTTAAACGAACGATAACTTCCGTTGAAATATTTACTATCAATTTCAAGTGTTTATCGCTTCTCTATATTGCCAAGATATAAAATCCATGAAATAATGATGACAGGTACAACAGAATAGTCGACTTACCCTTCATAAAGTCGTTCCAGTGTAAAACACATTACTTTTCTTTCAACAGGCTGCATTTCTTGTAGATTCATCTCTTTTTTAACCAAAATTTGTTTATTGATCAAACTAAAATGAGTCATTATTGTTTTAAAGAAAGGATGTCATATGGGCTATCAGTAAAACACATTACTTTTCTTTCCACAGGCTGAATTTCTAGTAGTTTCATCTTGTCTTTTTATCCAAAATTTGTTTATTGATCAGATTGGACAAACTTGGTACTAGGAATTTAAAGATTATTTTCACTAGCATGTATGTATTCAAACCACATTTACAAAAGATTCAACATTTATTGACAGCATTATTTTCATACTTGGGAGCACAACAACCAATGATGTCATAGAACTCTTCAAATTGAAGAGCAAATGCAAAATAAAAAGCCTTTAACGGTCCCCGATTTAAGATCTGTCTATGAAACAGGGCAATGTACACTAACTATATCAAATTAAAACATGGTAAAAACAAACTGAACATTGAAATCTGCAGATAAAGAGGATCAATCTCTTTTTAATTTCAACAGACACTCCAAATACTTTTTATTCAAATACATATGTCTAAACATTTTGGCTATATATTATAAAAACTTAAAAGCAGTTCATAATTAATGTTAGTTATATTATCACTCAGTGACCTCACATAAGTGTTCTGTCCTCTGATATAACTGAAATACCACATAAATGTATCTGTTTTCTGTTTCCTATGTAATTTATTGTGAAATCCATTTTTCTGTGTGAAATTGTCTAATCCATACAATAGAAATGGTAAAATTTAAACTGGTATACATTCATTGTAACAAAAAAAAATCTTATACTTAACTGGTAATAAAATTACACATATTTTCATGAACTGCTAGCCTGCTCAAAGTAAAAACCTATACTGTAGTGTAATGGTAAAACACCTGGTCTAACAAGAGTTCTGAGTTCATATCTCAGCAGGTACATGTTTTGAAAGAAATAACTAAACTTAACAATTTCTATACATGAAACAATTATATTGTGGGGAGTTGTCTTACTTAAACACTTATTACATTTTTATCCAGGCTTCTAGTGAAAATATTTTGCTCCCTGTTCCCTTTTCAAAAGCTTTTATAATTGAGCAATAACAATTAATAAAAGGAACAGTTATCAACATTAATAATTCTAAAAATCTGTACATGTTCAAGGTCTGATCAGATCTTTCACTATCCATTTGTTTTCAAACGACATATTTTATATACATGTATACATAATCAGTTGTTTACACTAAGTCTGGTACTTATTAACAAATAACCTGATGCTGTTTCATGTTTTACAAATTAAAAACCAGAAAAAGAGATAGGGATTCAAAGTGAAAATGTTGTTGAATAGGAACATATTGTTCATTTTGGATATGTTCATTTTGGATCAATTACACCATTCCGACAATGTATTCAGATTAGTCACAGAAATCAAGTAATTTACATCAGGCAAGGGGCTAAACTTTACCCTTTCCAACATACATCATTATAAATGGGACTTTTAAAAATATTTGTCAAAAATTACAGTTTTCTCAGTCTGTATGCATTATGAGTGTTCTCATCTTAAATTGTCTCAAGATTATACATTCAGCCAGATCATGCAAAGTTAGCCAACTGCCTTGGAAGATTGTTTTGTGGAGTATTTTAGTATTCTAGAAAGCCTGGGGAAAATGCTAGGTGAACTGAAGTACCATTGAAAATAATGATAAGCTCAAGGCATTCAATCAACCATGGTAAGAGTCAGTTTCCAATTATATGTATTACTAGTTTACAAATAACTGGCAAGTTGTTTTCCATCAACATCCTTAGAAATCTTAGTCAGTTACAATCCTGACCTAATAAAAAATAAAACAGATATGTACAAATTAAACTTAAATGCATGATAAGTTTGGCTTTTTTCAATAAGTTTTTTCAAATTCTGTTTTATAACTTTCTACAGTTTGCCTATTAATTGGTTTCTTGTAAGGGGACTGACAGTGTTTAATTAATTGTTCTTGCTTTCATACGACCTAGGCTTTGCCTATTAACATATTACGTTGTAAGAATGAGTCTATAGCTCATGTATAGGAATTTGGGGTATTTCATGTTGATACCACTTATTTTTTGCAGGAAACGACGTCGCTCCATTTGACGTTACGCCAAGATGAAGTGTTACGGAAATGACGTCACGTCGCTAATGCTGTCGTTTGCCGTCGTTTTTTTGACGAACGGGAGAAACATATTTTGTACAGAGTTCCATTTATTTATTTTTTTACTTTTTCGTAAAAATGTCAATTAACACGAAAATAACACAGCACTTTAATGATCTTAAATATCGATTTTTAAAAGAAAAAGCGATTAAAAAAACGACATAATTTTTAATCCATGTTTTCGTCTCATTTTATACATAACCAAAATGGCGGCCCCCATGGATTTTGTCATTTTCATTTAAGATTCATGGGTTATGGAAAAAAAAAGTCTCACACCTGTTACCTTTGAGCGAAAAAAACCATTTATGTTGTTTTGTTTTGGTATAATACGTGTGAAGGTTCGAGCCGAAGGTTCGAGCGAAGCACGCCTATAGGTTACCCGTACGAACACATCACACGAGATCAAAACAACGAGAATTCAGTACAATCTTACTGTTTCTCACATATTAAATCTCAACCCCATAGCACTTTTTTTCGGCCATTTTGTTTCCGGTCTTACTGGACGGACAAATTATCGTAACCTATTAATTTCGTAACCGGTAAAAACCGCAGACACGATTTTTGTATGCTTTGACAAATAAAAAAATACTTAGAACTAGAGGGAATAATTAAATTAAATTCTGATATGTAATAATTTGCGTGTAATTGCACTCGTTTTCTATTACTTATATACTATTTTCTCAACCGAAAGTAAACACATCCAAATATGACGTCATTGCAACGGAAGGAACGTCATTGTAAGGCAAGTAATAAATAAATAACAAAAGGAAAACGACATAAATTGTAGGAAAGGGTAGTTTTGACTCGTCACAAATGGATTTCGGTCACTTGAAGGACTTTATGAAGGGTAAGTCGACTATTCTTTTGTACCTGTCATCATTATTTCATGGATGTTATATCTTGGCAATATAGAGAAGCAATAAACACTTGAATTATCGTTCGTTACACTGGCCTCGTATATTATTTTAACTGAAAAGGACGAACAATTCCGTTTCTGTATCGACATAGCTTCATTCAAGGTAAGATATTTATTATATCAATAATTTGCTAAAAAATATAACTTCTTTTCTAAATTATTTGTTAGTATCTGTTGAGAAACGTTCCACTTTGCTTTCGTCACATCGCGTGACGTTACATCCTGTGTATTGTTTTTGTCTGTATCTGTTTCACGATGCTTTCGTCACATCGCGTGACGTCACATCGTGTGTATTGTTTTTGTCTGTATCTGTCATTTGAAGTCAAATGTTGACCCCACTCAATAAAATAGCTAAACTATCATATCTTCGACTGTCTAGTTGTATTGACTTTAAGACGTTTATCTATATAGTGCAGTAAATGTAGCAAACAAACAAAACAAAAAGTCAATTTCAAATTATTTGCCATTGTACATTTTAATACATTGTACACTTTAAATTAACAGTCTTTGTCAAATCATGAAAGTATGACCAGAATCAATTAATCCTGGTTTTGGGGTATACATAGTAAATTTCTTAAGCCTTATATCCTCCAACCTGAAAGAAAGGAAAACACTTTCATGCCTTCAATTGAGTCCATTGTTTTAAAGAAATGATGTCATAAATTATGTGGGCTATCAGTAAAACAAATAACTTTTCATTCAACAGGCTGAATTTCTAGTAGTTTCATCTTTTTTTTATGCAAAATTTGTTTATTGATCAAACTCAAATGAGTCCATTGTTTTAAAGGAATGATATCATATGTGGGCTATCAGTAAAACACATTACTTTTCTTTCAACAGGCTGAATTTCTAGTAGATTCATCTTTTTTTATCCAAATTTGTTTATTGGTCTTTTTGGACAAACTTGGTACTAAGAATTTCAACATTATTTTCACTAGGTTATTTTAAATACTCTGCATGTATGTATTCAAACCACATTTACAAAAGATTCAACATCTATCGACAGCATTATTTTCATACTTGGGAGCACAACAACCAATGCTGTCATAGAACTCTTCAAATTGAAGAGCAAATGCAAAATAAAAAGCCTTCTAAAGTCACCGATTTAGGTCCGTCTATGAAACAGGGCAATGTACACTAACTGTATCAAACTATATAAAAATAAGGTAAAAACAAACTGAACATTGAAATCTGCAGATAAGGAGGATCAATCTCTTTTTAAATTCAACAAACACTCAAAATATATTTTATTCAAATAAATATGTATAAACATTTTGGTTGAAAAATAAAGAAAACTTCACGGTTTTTCAACAGAAAAGGCTATATTATAAAAACTTAAAGGCAGTTCATAATTAATGTCAGTTATAAGTCACCCAGCGACATCACATAAGTGTTCTGTCCTTTGATATAACTGAAATACCACATAAATGTATCTGTTTTCTGTTTTCTATGTAATTTATTGTGAAATCCACTTTTCTGTGTGAAATTGTATAATCTATACAATAGAAATGGTAAAGTTTAAACTGGTATACATTCATTGTAACAAAACAAATCCTATACTTTACTGGTAATAAAATTACACATATTTTCATGAACTGCTGCTCAAAGTAAAAACCTATACTGTAGTATAATAGTAAAACACCTGGTCTAACAAGAGTTCTGAGTTCAAATCTCAGCAGAAATTATTCTGTGTTAGTTATGTTGTGGGGAGTTGTGTTACTTAAACACTTATTACATTTTTATCCAGAAATAAATATTTGTCTCAAATTACAGTTTTCTCAGTCTGTATACATAGTGTTCTCATCTTAAATTGTCACAATATTATACATTCAGCCAGATCATGCAAAGTTAGCCATCTGCCTTGGAAGATTGTTGTGTGGAGTATTTTAGTATTTTAGAAAACAAGGGGAAACGTTAGGTGAACTGAAGTACCATTGAAAGTAATGTTAAGCTCAAGTCATTCAAATTAACCATGGTAAGAGTCAGTTTCCAATTATATTTATTACTAGTTTACAATTAACTGTCATTTGCAAAAATAAATCAAAACATTCTTCAATGCCTTCTAGTGTTGTTTTCCATCAACATCCTTTGAAATCTTATAGTCTGTTACAATCCTGACCTAATAAAAAATAAAACAGATATGTACAAATTAAACTTAAATGCATGATATTATATTTTTTTTTCAATATGTTTTTCAAATTCTGTTTTGTTACTTTCTACTATTTGCCTATTAATTTGTTTCTTGTTGTGGGACTGACAGTGCTTAACTAATTGTTCTTGCTTTCAAACGACCTAGGCTTTGTCTATTAACATATTACTCTCAATCTCAGCTTGCATGAATTAACATTCAGTAACGACTTAATTAAGTTATTGAATCGGGATTGGAAAATATTCTTTTGGACAAGTTCCTTAGGCAGAGTTTCTCTAGCTTGCAAGGGTAGAACTCCGTCTAAGGAACAAGGTCCAACACAATACATTTCCAAGTTCATGCACAAACTTATTTATTGGATATTTTTATATCGTCTACCGCTATTTAAAATTTGTCATTTGAATAATTCGAACGTTAAGAAAATTAACAATTGTTTTGAAATGATTTGATAAAATCATGAATGTATATCTAAAATGGTCACAATTTGCATAAATAAACAAAGTCATTACACATAGTCATGTACAGTATTCACAGACTATTATACGTACAACGTTATGAAAATGGTAACATAGAATGGACGGTCTAACTTAAAATAGAATAAAAAAGAAATGAACAGTTCCTAGAGATTATTTTAAAGTAACCTTAGTCACAGCTGTCTCTTAACAACTTAACACGTTCTTTTCCCAGAATATTTTCGCATAAATAGGTGAAAAGATAAATGGTTTATTTTTGATTTTCTGTGAATTTTCAATATGTTGGAATGAGCAGGTTACACAGTTATCAAAAGGCGTTTGAACCGCTCATATGATGATACCATTTGACAAAAAAAAAATAACGATGAAGAAAATCACAAGTGAACTTAATTACGATTCTGGATCAACTTTCGTATATTTATTTGCTATTGGTTTCAGCGAGTTACGGAGATGTAATGAATGCGGAAGTATTTAAAATGCTAGCAGGTTCGATAGTTTACAACGTACTGTGGGAAGAATTGGACGACGACGCTCTCGATGACGTCGATTGAGTCACTGATAAAGAGGTGGTGAAGGAGCACATCCAAGGTAAAATTGTATAACTCAAAATGAGTGACCCAACCATAAACTTTCATATGGGCAAAGGTTAACATTATTATGAAGTAGGATAAACAGGGGACTCGAGAGGAACTCATAAATTACCTGGAATTATCTTCATGTTCTAATGACCCCGATTTTGTAACAAAATTTATCACATAAAGCCTTCTCTGGTAGTGTCAGAATTCTTTTACATAAATACCATATGACCACAATGAAAACGACGTCACGTCAGCGGTTTGACCTTAAAACGTTAGTCACTTTGGCGCCAACACCGGCAAATTGTATGTACATATTTTCGAAATACGCCTCATAAATCACTTTATGTGATGAAAAGAATATCTCATTCTTGTTTATTTGTTATCAGTTTTAATAAACACTCATGAAATATCCTATATGTAAATATATCACACTGCTTGCATGCTACGCACAGGCCTCGGATGGCATCTATATACCTGAATAATTACGTCACAATGTTACCAATGTGACCCTGTCAGCTTAAAAGTAATATAGCTAGAGAGAGAGAGGAGAGAGTTTGGTTGATATTGTTGATCGAGCTAGCAGTTTTGTAGGAGGTTGGCTGTGTCTGTGGACAGGGACAGACGTGCAATATGTATAGCAGACACTATTCAGAGAGTGGATTGGGGAGGGCTTTTTGATATACGTTCAAAAGTAATTGAAATAACGGGAGAAAGACGAAGAAGATGATGCGTAATTTTATAGATATGTTGTTTGAATATTTCTTAGACAACATAGTCAGTAGAAATAAAATGTAAAATCACAACGCGGAGGAATTTTTGATATACGATGCGATACCCCTTTGTGTCACAAATCTCGAGACGCGACTCATGTCTTTTCACTAAGGACACAAGCAAACTGATTTAGTAAAATTAACCAGTTACCTGTAACCTTGATGATTAACCAGTACTTGGCACTTCATCATGACCACCGTTAGTAGAAATCGAACCCGGGACGCCCGGTTCCCAAAACCGCACTCTAACCACTCGGTCACAACATATTCCACATATAAGAATCTCAGACATATCTCCGGATTCTTCATCGCCATTTAATCCAGGTTTACATATTAGATTATTACGCCATGTTTTAGGGGAGGATACAGTAAAGGCAACACAAGAAGCGAAAAAGATTGCTCACCAGATTCGTTACATAGCTGACAAACTTATTGGTCCTGAACTGGAAAGAAACAGGTTTGTCACACTATTATATTAAATATTGTCAAACACAATGCAGTTTTTGGAAAAGTGATCTTAAGAGTATTCCAAAGAATGTATTGAATATTGGCTTCATAAGCATTATCATCATCATCATCATCATCAGCAGCAGCAGCAGCATTATAGTTATAATTAGTATAAGAAGCAGTTGAAGTAGTAATATCAGACAGTAGTAGTAGAAGTAATAGTAGTAGTAGTGGTATAAGAAGTATTAAGAGTAGAAGCAGTAGTATAATAAGTATTATTCATAGTAGTAGTAGTAGTTGTTGTAGTAGTAGTAGTTGTTGTTGTAGTAGTAGTAGTAGTAGTAGTAGTAGAAGTACTAGTAGTAGTAGCAGTAGAAGAAGTAGTGGTAGTATTAGTAGTAGAAGTAGTAGTAGTAGTATTCATTCTCTTTATTTCCTCCGTTCGGAGATTAATTAAATACATTCATTATATCAACTGTTAACAACAAGTAATTGGACTAGTTTCTATACATAAAATGATATGGAAATTGAAAATCAATCTTTACATTATAGTACACAGATTGTAAATAGTCACAATATGTATATATGCATATATTTACATACACACATACATACACATACATATACATATTCATACACACATATACACACATGCCCACGTATTCACACATACACAGAGTCATTGTGTCGTCTAAAATGGGCCGTTGAAACATTTGTATGCGAATAATATCGCTTCGCAGCGGAAGTAAAACTCTGAATCAGTGGTGACTGATGTAGGACCTGCACCTAAAACCATCATCAAAAACGTTTCACGTGTTGCAAGCACTAGCTCAGTATATACTGCATGGCCAATATTGGTGTATATGCCACTAAGAAATAATCTTTTCTTATCATATGTTGCGCTACATTCCGTTATTCTATGTTTGATAACATCTAAATGTATACGGCCACACAGATCACATGACGAAGGTTTTTCTGAAGCAACAGTCACCCACAATTTAGCCATAAAGGCTATTTTATGTGCAGCTATTCTTGTACCATAGAGATTATACAGGTTGCAGTCTGAGATTGATGTATGCAATCGACTGAACCTGACGAAATCAGTCGATTGCATCCTCATTAACCACTCATTTGTTTCCAACTGGTCAACAGCATTATTGATGCATTGCTTCCATACTTGTTTATGTGGCAGGAAGCAACCGTCATTTACATACATATTCATAAGAAAATTCAAGTTGTATTTATTCAACTATGAACATATATCTGGAATGTAACCACGTATTGATTGTGTCGGGTTATATACGAATTGCATAAATTTTCTCATGAAAATATTTTTGCAAAGAGAGCTATTCTCAAGGCTCAAGATTTTGTGCAGGAATATTAACTTCTTTTTGTCAATCAATGATGTTATTCGCTTAATTCCAAGCATTGATTCGCACATATCAGACCTTGTTCTGATATTAAATCCCTGAATAGTTTTTACAATAAAATGTTGCAAACGGTTGAGGTTGAGTACTTCGCAACTTGTTATATTACTCCATAACTCACACCCATACAAGGCTATTGGGATAATGATTGTGCTATACAGCTTAACAGAAGTTAATGGATTTAATGCATTAGGTCTCATACCAAGATCAGCCATTGCATAAAAGGCATGTTTAGCTTTCTGACAGCGTTCTGAAATGCGATTTTTTAATTTTAGAGATCCATCCTGTCGAATTCCGAGATGTACAACACTGTCAATTTCGTGAATGTAGGATTCTCCCAGTAAAAACTTGACAGGGGCATTTTTCTTTTTGTTATTGTTAAATACAACGACATTGGATTTCTTACAATTTACTTCGAATTTCCATCTAAAGGAATACCTGTACACAATGTCAAGCAAACGCAGGATTCCCAATATAGCATGGATTGGCGAATAGAGACGTAGGCTATACTCTGAATTTTCAAGTTCTTTAAGTAAATCATTTATAAAGATTAGATAATAAAATGTGGAGGCGACCCCTCCCTGACGTACGCCGCGTTTTACGGGGACTGGGAGTGGTGTATTGCCATTTGCCATGACAAAGCAATTCAAGTTTGTATAGGAATCCCTTATTATCCTCCATACTTTTCCAACTATTCCTAGATTATGGAGTTTATAAAATAGCGCATTGTGCCATACGCTATCAAAGGCACATTTAAAGTCAATGAAAGCCACGAAGGCTTTAATATGTAGATCCGCGAGTTCGTTTATAGTTTCCTGTAGACAAAACGCGGCTGTAATACAACTTAGCCCTTTTTGAAACCCTTGTTGCTGTGGAGATGGAAATTTGGTTTTATTAAATAATAATAAAGAATGCATTCTATCTACCAATATCTTCTCAGAGATTCTGCAGAATGACGGTATCAGTGAAATTGGCCTATAACTTGTAGGGTCATTTTTTGGCTTTCCGGAGCCTTTGAAGATCGGTACTATGTAACTATTACGCCAGGAGTCGGGTGTACTTTCAAAGCGTAGAATAGAGTTAAAGAGCTCTACCAAGGCATGCACTATTGGTGTTTTATCATATATGATATGCTCATTAGTGATGTTATCATGAGATGGACTTTTCCCACGTTTAAGGTCAACTAAAGCCTTTTTAACCTCGTCGCATGTGAACTCGCGTTCTACTTTTGTGAGAGCGTTATTGTAGTAGGTTTTAGTCTAGCATAACTTTCCAGCGTTTCATCGACTTCTATTTCCAGTTTACTTTTGGGATTTAACTCGTGGGTATCAAATATATCAGTAAAGTATTTTTTAAACCCGCTTATGACATTTTCAGCTTTATAGTTAATATCTTTATATATTATTTCTGATGTGTGTTGCCGGGGTGTTTTCTTATGACGTTTCATTAAATTCCAAAATAGACGAGAGTCCAGCTGAGAACTTCGTTCGAGTTATCGGAAAATATTATTAATGTAATTGTTCGATGCTATACGTTGGGGTTTTCTGAATTCTCGTTTAGCCGCCTTATAATTAAAATATGAGGGATAATACATGCCACGTGGTCTCCCTTCAATTAACCATATTTTGCGTTTGTCTCGCGAGTAAGTGTGAGCCGCCTTTACTTCGGCAGCCCAATATGGTTTCGCGTTTCTATTAAATATGCGTTTAAGAAGGGTTTCGAGTGATGCATTGTTAATCGCTGCTACGATGTAATCCGATAATTGGTTTGGAGTAGTATAGCTATGTATACTATCGGTCAAGAGGCTATCCTCCAGTTTTTTGTGATATTCTTCTGTGATATCATAGTTACATTTATTCCATGCGACTCCGTCGCTGTGTTGGTATTGTTGGGCTTGTTCCGACAATTGCGGCAGTTCGATTTTAGCGATTAAGGGTAAAATGGTCAGAAGTAATTACTTCTTTTTCGGATATCGTTACAATGTCCATGCATTTCTTAATGAACGACGTTTCGACAAGTATATGATCGATAATTGCCCGGATTTTTATATATGTATATTCAATGTTTGGAAACAATGGGGTATTACAATTTAGTAAAATTAACCAGTTACCTGTAACCTTGATGATTAACCAGTACTTTGCACTTTATCATGACCACCGTTAGTAGGTATCGAACCCGGAACGCCCGGTTCCCAAAACCGCACTCTAACCACTCGGTCACAATATAAGAATCTCAGACATATCTCCGGACTCTTCATTGCCATTTAATCCAGGTTTACATATTAGATTATTACGCCATGTTTTAGGGGAGGATACAGTAAAGGCAACACAAGAAGCGAAAAAGATTGCTCACCAGATTCGTTACATAGCTGACAAACTTATTGGTCCTGAACTGGAAAGAAACAGGTTTGTCACACTATTATATTAAATATTGTCAAACACAATGCAGTTTTTGGAAAAGTAATCTTAAGAGTATTTCAAAGAATGTATTGAATATTGGCTTCATAAGCATTATCAGCATCATCATCAGCAGCAGCAGCATTATAGTTATAACTAGTATAAGAAGCAGTTGAAGTAGTAATATCAGACAGCAGTAGTAGAAGTAATAGTAGTAGTAGTGGTATAAGAAGTATTAAGAGTAGAAGCAGTAGTATAATAAATATTATAAATCGTAGTAGTAGCAGTTGTTGTTGTAGTAGTAGTAGTAGTAGTAGTAGTAGTAGTAGTAGTAGTAGTAGTAGTAGTAGTAGTAGTAGTAGTAGTAGTTGTAGTAGTAGTAGTAGTAGTAGTTGTTGTTGTAGTAGTAGTAGTAGTAGTAGTAGTAGTAGTAGTAGTAGTAGTAGTAGTAGTAGAAGTAATGGTAGTAGTAGTGGTATAAGAAGTATTAAGAGTAGAAGCAGTAGTATAATAAATATTATAAATCGTAGTAGTAGCAGTTGTTGTAGTAGTAGTAGTAGTAGTAGTAGTAGTAGTAGTAGTAGTAGTAGTAGTAGTAGTTCTTCTTTTCTTTCTTTTTTTTTCTTTCTACTACTACTAGTACTACTACTACTACTATTTTCACTACTACAATAACAAGTACTACTACTACTACTATTACTTCTACTACTACTATTACTTCTACTATTACTACTACTACTACTTCTAATACTATTACTACTTCTACTACTACTACTACTACAACTATCATCACTACTATTACTACTACTATTACCACTACTACTACTACTACTACTACTACTACTACTTCTACTACTACTACTACTACTACTTCTACTACTACTATCACTACTATTTTCACTACTACTATTACTACTACTACTACTTCTACTATTATAACTACTTCTACTACTACTACTACTACTATTACTACTACTACTACTACTACTACTACTACTACTACTACTACTATTACTACTACTACTACTACTACTACTACTACTATTACTACTACTACTACTACTACTACTACTACTACTACTATTACTACTACTACTCAGAGTCTTCAGGGGTATGTCACATATACCCAAATGCACCTCCGGACAAAATAACAAAAATAGAAGTGAAGGATCGCTTGTTTTATGACAAAATGTACCTTACCTTAATAGCGAATTTACAGCTGACGTAGATAAATGTAGCTACTCCTCCCAAAGTTGTCGCCCCGTCCCATCTTGGGATATGTACTCATCGGCTACTGCGTTAAATCCTTCCTCCGTCGTATTCTGATCTATCCATTCGATTATTCTAAGAATAATAATTAAAATAAAACTAGTAAAATTTATAGGAAAAAAAAAATAATAATAACAATACTACTACTACTACTACTACTACTACTGCAACTATTACTAATACTACTACTACTACTACAACAACTACTACGACTACTACTTCTACTACTGCTTCTACTACTACTTATACTATATAGACCTATATCGTTAATCCCGTGCTTTTGTAAACTATTCGAAAAGCTACTCTTATGCAGAATACAGACATTCTTACGGTCTAGAAACACTCCGTTCCCAAACGTACAACAGCAAGGTTTCCAAAAAGATATAAGTTGCATGACAGCAGCCTTCAATCTACAAGAAACCATATACGACATATCCGAAAAGAAAAGTCGGGTGTACGTTGCCTTTCTCGATGTTAAGGCCGCGTTCGACTCTGTGTGGCATTCAGGCCTTTTCTTTAAACTAACACAATTAGGACTAAAAGGTAAAATCCTAAGGATCATAATCAATTCATATGAGAAATTAACGTGCCGTATCCGTGTAAACGGAGCGACTTCATGTACTGTAAATATACAGAAAGGCGTACGGCAGGGAGGGGTAGCTTCTACATTTTTCTATCTCGTATATATGAATGAACTTTTACAATAACTAGAGGACTCGCAATATAGTTTAAACATCGGGCATACCCTCAGATGCGGCAATCCTGCATTCGCCGATGATCTTTCCCTTATTTCCTTGACTCCGAACACGCTGCAACTCCTATTAGATATTGTCTATCGATATACCATCAGGTGGAAATTCGAAGTTAATGCGAGCAAATCTAATATAGTCGTATTTAACAAACCTAAACATGACTCGCCAATTTCTCTTATCATTGGTGATACGTATATTTTTGAAACTGACCATGCAGTACACCTTGGTATAAGACAAGACGCATCACTTAAATTAACAAATCGAATTAAAGAAAGGTGTCAAAAGGCGAAAAATGCATTTTTTGCACTTGCCGATATAGGTATGCGGTCTGATGCTTTAAACCCAATTACATCAATTAAACTATATAATAGCATAATTGTACCAACAGCATTATACGGGTGTGGGCTTTGGAATGAGATGTCACAGGCTGACACAAATACAGTGGACAAGGTACAACACTTTATTGTAAAGTCAATATAGGGTTTCAAAACCAGAACGATATCAGATATGTGTGAATCCATGGTCGGCATACATCGTCTATCGTCAATAATTGATATCAGAAAGTTGATGTTTCTGCACAAACTTCTCAGTCTTAAAAACGGATCGTTGAGTAAAAATGTATTCCTCAACAGATGCTTGTCATATATGCAAAACCCATCAAAAGTAAAAAAGGGCTTCATCCCTGACATAACGAACATACTACGTAAGTACGGTCTTCTGCACATACTACATGCATACATTTATAATTCAGCTACGTTGCCGTCTAAATATAGTTGGAAATTGGCTGTTAAAAATGTCGTTAATGCATGTGAAACACAAAATTGGAGGTCGAGGATGAGTGCCGACTCGGATTTCATAATATTTCAACAGCTACAAACTTCAATGAGCACATGCTTTCTTTATGATATGTATACCGAGTTAAGCCCAAAAGTTGTCAGAAGATTAGTCAAAGCATGGACAGCTATCCCGGGCGATACAAATCAGTATTGTAATTTGTGCTCGGAGTCCACGCCTGATGGCATTAAACATGCTCTCTGCGAATGTCCAGGATCGTTGCTTCCGAGATCACTGCTGTTACAGCATATAAGACTAAACATTCACACCGAACTCGCAGACGAGTTAGGCTCCGACGACCCGGATATATTCATGTTGAAAGTCCTGGGATCGGAACCTGATACGAACATTGATGCAGAAAACAAAGCTCTTCTTTGCAAACGATGTTTAACTTATGCATACAGCTGTCTGAAAAATCTTATATAAGTTCTGTGTTCAGAAATGATAAAATATGCCCAATAACGGCGTATTTTTATATATAATAACATGTGTAAATATAGCCGCAGCACTATCCTTTCCTTTCATATTGTTTATTGTTAATATAGCAAAACTTTGTATGTTTATTTATTGATCTCCAATAGGAGGAATTAAAAGGAATAAATAAATAAATAAATAAATACTACTACTACTACTACTACTACTACTACTACTACTACTACTACTTCTACTACTACTACCACTAATACTACTACTACTACTACTACTACTACTACTACTACTACTACTTCTACTACTACTACTACTTCTACTAATATTACTACTACTACTACTACTACTACTACTACTACTACTTCTACTACTACTACCACTACTACTACTACTACTACTACTACTACTACTACTACTACTACCTCTACCACTACCACTACTACTTATACTCAAACTACTACTACTACTACTACTACTATTATTTCTAATACTTATAATACTACTGCTTCTACTCTTAATACTTCTTCAACCGCTACTACTACTACTGGCTGCTTTTACTACTTCAACTGCTACTACTACTTATAATAATTATAATTATAATGCTGATGCTGCTGTTGATGATGATAATGATTATGAAGCCCATATTCAATCCATCTACTAATACTACTACTACTACTACTACTACTACTACTACTACTAACTCTACCACTACCACTACTACTTATACTACTTATACTCAAACTACTATTACTACTACTACTAATATTTCTAATACTTATTATACTACTGCTTCTACTCTTAATACTTCTTCAACCGCTACTACTACTACTGGCTGCTTTTACTACTTCAACTGCTACTACTACTTATAATAATTATAATTATAATGCTGATGATGCTGCTGATGATGATAATGATTATGAAGCTCATATTCAATCCATTCATCGGAATACTCTTAAGATCAATTTCCCAAAAACTACATTGTATTTGAAATATTGAATGTAATATTATGACAAACCTGTTTCTTTCCAGTTCAGGACCAATAAGTTCGTCAGCTATGTAAAATTCCTGGTGAGAAATCTCTTTCGCTTCTTGTGTTGCCTTTACTTTATCCTCACATAAAGTATGACGCAGTGAAATAATGTGTAAACGTAGATTAATTGGCGATGAAGAGTCTGGAGATATGTCTGAAATTCTTATATGTGGAATCTGCTGTGACCGAGTGGTTAGAGTGCAGTTTTGGGAACCGGGCGTCACATGTTCGATTCCCACTCACGGTGATCATGGTGAAGTGCTCTTTGGCAAGCCACATTGTCTAGCCTACTACTGGTTTATCATCCAGGTAACAGGTAATTGGTTCAATTTACTGAATCGATTTGGCGCCAAAGTGACTAACGTTATAAGGTCTAACCGCTAACGTAACGTCATTTTCATTGTTTGGTTTCCGCGTTTTAACAAGGACTTGAGCGTAAGACTGAAAACCAAACTAGTAGTGTCATATGATATTTATGTAATAGGATTCTGACACTCCCAGAGAGGGCTTTATGTAATAAATTGTGTTACAGAATCGGGGTCACTAGAACACGTCGATAATTCCAGGTAATTTACGAGTTCCTCTCGAGTCCCCTGTATAGCCTATATCATAATAATGTTAACCTTTGCCCATATGGAAGTTTATGGTTAGGTCACTTATTTTGAGTTATACAATTTTACATTCACCACCTCTTTATCAGTGACGCCATCGACGTCATCAGAGGCGTCGTCGTTCAATTCTTCCAACAGTACGCTGCTAGCGGACCTGCTAGCATTTTTAACTACTTCCGCATCCATTACATCTCCGTTACTCGCTGAAACCAATAGGAAATAAATATACGAGAGTTTATTCAGAATCGTAATTTAGGTCATTGTTGTATTTCCTCATCTGTATTTTTTTTTTTTTTTTTTTTTTGGTCAGCTGAGTTCATCATATGAGCGGTTCAAACGCCTTTTGATAACTGTGTCAGCTATTTTTTCCAACATATTGAGAATTCACAGAAAATAAAAAAACACCGTATTTATCTTTTCACCTATTTTATGTGAAAATCTTCTGGAAAAAGAACGTGTTAAGTTGTTTAGAGACAGCTGTGACTTTTTAAATAACCATGCTAGACGGACCCTAAATTGAAATCGGTTACTTTAAAATAATCTCTAGGAACTGTCCATTTCTTTTTTATTTTGGAAATGTATTGTGTTGGGACTTGTTCCTTTGCCGGAGTTCTACCCTTGCAAAAAGAGCAACTCTGCCCAAGGAACTTGTCCAAAACAATAGTTTCCAATCCACATTTAATAACTTAATTAAGTTTTATGTTATTAAGGTATACTGAATGTTAATTTATGCAAGCTGAGATGGAGAGTATAATATTTCTACAATATACTCTCTGTCTTTTCTTGTTATATTTGCCTTGGGAAGGTGACACATGAGAATTACTTTTTCGCCGTCTGCCTGCCCTTCTGTTTATAACACGCTTTCACCTTCTGTCGAATAACAATAGCTCATTGGTTAACGTCAAGGGCTATCAATCCAAGGGTCATGTGTTGGCCATTCATTCTTTTCGATGCTCGACAAAAGTCATTGTAACAAGAAGTGTCATTCGACTTCTAGCAGTTGACTCAATAGTCTATGTGAGAAGGAAAACAGTTGCCTGGGAATAATATTGTATGGAGTACTGAGAATGCTAAGAAGCACAAGTTTGTTGAACTGGCCGCCGTGATATAAGAGAAACACTGTTAAGAACAGCGTTAAATTCCAATCACTTACTGGCCTTAGGCAGGTAACACAACTGGCTTCCAAAACTATAAAAGTTTAATCATCGCCCAGAATTTGTGCTCAAGTATCTGATAGGTCAGAAGCAAATTTATTTTCCAAAGTGACCAATAAGAAGCCTTATTTGGAGCATTGAGTTCATTTATGAGCACTGAGAACGTATTCAGAGTTTTATAGCTTCGGACTCTGATCCTTAGACCACTATAGTGGCACTAATTTGTATGTTATTGAAATGCTGTAATTTTTTGTTTCTTTTTTTTTCGTATAATTTGGGAGTGAAAAATGAATTACTTCTTTTCCTGTAACTTGTTACTGCAATTAAGTATTTTTTCTTTAACTTTCACTGCCTTCTTATTTCTTGTTCAAATGTTCTCTAATTTCACTGCCTTTTTATTTCTTGTTCAAATGTTCTCCAATAAAACATGTATTTTGTACATGGATGTAAAATAAAACCACGTCTCAGTCATTCATTCTTTCCGACAGTTGACGACATTTACTCTGACAAAATAGAGGGCTTGGTGTGAAACGGTTGTAACTAAAAACCTATTTTGAAAACCCTAGTTTAGGGGCAATTTTGACCCCTTTGTAAACAATGCAAATTTAGGTGCCATTGCTCAGAACGAGTAATGGCACCTAAATTTCCATTGTTTATATTACCAAGAAAAATGATTTAACGCTTATAAAGACTTTATGGCGAGGTGATTAACATTGGTAGAAAAATACCGATTTTAGTTACAACTGTTTCACGCCAAGCCCTCGAGATGTTATACGTCTTCCGCTAACGTGCTAAACACTTTTTTAAAACAAAATGGTCGTTATCGTTGCTCTTCTTTGCGCTCACGGGCTGCGGGGTTTGCTTTACTGACTGGCTTGTGTCAGGGACGGACCAGTGGAACTGGTAACTTAACAAGGAAACGCCGTGATATGACTGAAAAATTGATGTAAGCGGCGTAAAACACCAAACAATCAATCCACTATTGTGCTAGATAGTATATATAGGCAGGTAGTCAGTAGCCTGGGTAGTCTTTGCAGAACTTGTGCGAGAATGCCAGGAAACACACTTATTTGATAATGAAAGTATGGCTAATGCATTTACTGTACTGGTTAACTTGTCGCATATAATGTATTTGCTGTGATATGGTCGTACATGTTTAGTGTTTTAACCATTTCCAATGTGTAGACGAAGTCTGACGCATCTGCAGCAGATGACGTTTAAAAACATTGTGACAAAAGGAGAAATTATTGAAAACATCCACTTTCTCCTTTTGCCACAATGTTTTCAACTAAATTCACTAATAACTATTATTTATACATTTATTTTACTTTCATTTATAAAGATATAACATATTTTTGCCAAGATGTTTTCAAAGTCGTCTGCTGCAGATTTGGTGTATGATGTAAAGTGTTAACCTTTATATCCTGCTGAATATTTGTTTTATCTGTTATATCTTCATCGTTATAAGCGTTATGTTGCAACAATTCAACCCTGTCCCTCATACAACGAATATGCAGCATAATAAAGTATACAGTAGTTATTGAATAGAGTTAAAAACATTGGGGCAAAATGAGACATTGTTTATTGAGTGCAATTTTTCCTTTTGTCATAATGTCCTCAAAAGTTGATATCTGCAGAGGCGTCAACATGCGTCTGTGTGAGGGAAAAGATTAAAATGATTACAGAGCTGTAAATCAATATTAGTCTACACGTATTTGGAGTTTAACCTTACTGCAAGCGAAGGTTAGAAAAGCCGTGCACAGCAGGACAACGACACAGGGAATCGGGGTTAAGCGAAACTACCGTGTCAATGCATAATTGTCAATCATAGCCGAAAAAGGTAATACTGAGTACCACAAGGCTCCATCTTAGGTCCGTAGCTATTTTGAATATAGGTTACTGAAATGGTATTGTAAAACACGTCCAACGAAAAACCAACATTGTGAACTCTGTGTAAAGTATCGACCCGGATCAGCCTGCGCAATCCGTGCATGCTAATCCGGTCCGACACATTCCGTCTCAGGGGGATAAAGGTATAGAGTAATGATTCCTGAAACAAAAAATTCACAGGAGGCGAAAAGTGTCCGGAAAAGTGTCCGGAAAAGTGTCCGGAAAAGTGTCCGGATAAGCCTGCGCGGCATGCTTACTTAGGCTGATCCGGTTCGATAATTTACGCAGAGTCCACAATATTGGTTTTCTCGTGGGATGGCTAATATTCCTAAATGTATATGTTAAAAAGTGTCATGTTCATTAACTGAAATAAATGAACAAATAATACAGATACGTCAAATTGCGTCTACATGTGGGGAAGGGTTACATTATTAAACCCTCTTTTCAAAATATTTGTCAGTTTTAAAAAATCCGGTAATTGCATACCAAAAACCGCTTTAAAGCGACTGAAATCCAGATGGCGCGGAAAAAAAAAATCGAATTTGCCCTAAATGTTATTCTTTATGTTATCCAAGTAAAACCAGGGTAGAAAATGTATCATTTTTTATCAATAAAGTGAACTTGAGTCGTTTTCAATTGTCCCGATGAAGGGGTTTCCTATTTAAAAATACCACGGAATCCTTCAGACGGGCACCTTGCAACGATCACGATGATATAACTATATAACGGTTCACTCTGACAGGCGTGTACAGTTATACACAATTTACACGTTTGGCGGAGTCGAACGAAACGACAGTAATCATAGAGATTTGTTTGTGATTGCATGAGCTCTTCGTAATTTTGCATAAAACCTTCATGGTATAAAAATGTTTCATTTAATGCGCATGCATCCTATCGGTCATGTGATGACTCTTCAATTCACGTGACGACTTTTCAAGTCACGTGATGAATGAGATTAAAAGCATCGAAAGCTATTTATAAACTTACCCCGTTACTGACAGGGTAGAATTTGCGATGGAAAACGTATCGAAAACAAGATAATCTCACCGATTATAGGGGTATGTAATATGTCAGTTATCATATGTTAATGCCCCAAATACAAAAATAACACTTATTTTCTTAAAATTGGATTTTTTTTTTTTTCGACAGTTGGGTATCTGCAGTTCAGTCGCTTTAATCCTTCTATGCTGAATTTTAAAATAAACTTGTCCAGTAAACATTTTGAGTTGAACAGTAAAAGTATAGAGTCTGATCGGACGGCTTAGATGTGTCAGCTAGTCTGACTCTATACTGTTGGCACTGGCTTCAAAAAGTCGGTTCCAGCGGTTTAAAGAAAATTACATTAATCGTGTATAAATAATTTTGCTTTATTTTTACTTCAATATATAAATAGAAAATGTTGAAGTGTTTGACGAATATGGCGGCCATTTTTTAATCAAAGGTCTATATTTAGAATGACATCATAGATCTATTTTAAGAAAGCTTTAACAATGGAGCAAGTGTTTCAGCAGCACCCTTAGGGCGAGACCACCAACGATTTGTCTCTAGCCTTCTACCAATAGATTCTAGCGGGTATGTTGTTGGAACCCTCGAAAATAATGGCGGAGAAATTCGGTCTAACCTTTGCTACATTGTTTCGGGAAACTGAAACATCCATACAACACGATATATCCCTTTAGTATGTCGTATAGTCGGCACGCAGTCAAACATGTATGGCAATAAATTTAACGTCTTACCTCTAGAGCGTCCAGAGTTCAAATGACAGATGTCCCGATCTATTTTTAGACTCGGTATTTCGCAATCGCTATCGGATATTTCATCAGAAACTTACCAGGTGTGCGAACAATAGAGCATTGAAATGTCAAAGTTAATCTCCTTTAAAGGCGCCATAGTGTCCATTTAAGGCCGGAAAACGTGGACAATGGATGAATAGACTGCTTTAAACCAAAAGGCGCCACAGTGTCTGGGGAACACCTGCAACGAACACGTTAACACTTGCCTGAGAATAACCCTTTACACTGCTGTTCAAAAGTTTACCCTACATGATATAAGTTATTATTATGTCTAAACAAGCACTTGGAAAGTGTCAGTGAAGTTATACACGACTTTACCAATTTGATCAGATTTCAAATATAGAGGGAAAAGGAGCCTATTAAAAGCGTCAAATCAGTTTTTGCTAATTTGTGACACTATTTACGGTTTAACTTTTTCTCTTTATGCTAACAAATAATAGAAGACCCAAAAAGCTTTCATTTAAACCAAAGTTTGCCGCTATAATTGTTTACCGTTTTCGAGTTATGTAATATGAACGATTTTTAAACCCCCAAAATGAACTTGCCCCGATCCTCAAGTTTGATATACAAATGGGCGGGGAGGTGAAAGAACCTACCATTAACTTTGTGACACCCATATGGCTCAAGCTGTCGAACAAGCCAAGTCAGAGGTATCCAGGAAAAGACAACATATCATGATTGACAATGCAAGAAATGTGCATCGAATGCACGGACCACCGGGACTACGTGACTAAATTATCGGAAAGAAAATGCCGGAGGGAGCCCTAAATTAACCACGTTTACAACATAACGGAACGGTGGACAGTTATTCATAGACGTCATGGATGGAGAATGAGACGAATTGACAATGAATTTCATTCTGTAATGAATCGTGATTTTTAAATACTGTGTTCAATAAATAGTGTTAGTTATTTTGATTCTGCGAACTACAATACTTGATTATATAATAAAATTGTAGAAATTGTATTCATTTCTTTGTTTTTCTTTTACCCCTTGCGCTGCTTATTTAAAGTACAAAGTCATGAAAATATTGATCGGATATCTTTCAAATTCGGATTTACTCATATCTTAATGAGAGCTTTCGGACGATATACAAATTGTAAACATCGGTTCAGAACTAAGGAAGATATGACCATTGTAATATATAATGACGTCACTTCCGGTTTACAGACACATCAAACTTCCGGTTTGACCTACTCAATCGACAGAGTTTACGAAAACATTTTCAACGAGTACAAACACGACTACATTCGGACAAGAAATAAAGGAGATATCGGCATTTGCGCATTGAGAAGACTTTTGACGCACTTTGAAACAAACAAATATATACGCCGATAACTAGAGAACTAATAGTCGTAGGACCATAATGTTTTCATATATGTATATTTTTGGGGGGGTTTAAAAATCGTTCATATTACATAACTCGAAAACGGTAAACAATTATAGCGACAAACTTTGGTTTAAATGAAAGCTTTTTGGGTCTTCTATCATTTGGTAGCATAAAGAGAAAAAGTTAAAGCGTAAATAGTGTCACAAATTAGCAAAAACTGATTTGACGCTTTTAATGGGCTCCTTTTCCCTCTATATTTGAAATCTGATCAAATTGGTAAAGTCGTGTATAACTTCACTGACACTTTCCAAGTGCTTGTTTAGACATAATAATAACTTTCATCATGTAGGGTAAACTTTTGAACAGCAGTGTAAAGGGTTATTCTCAGGCAAGTGTTAACGTGTTCGTTGCAGGTGTTCCCCGGACACTGTGGCGCTTTTTGGTTTAAAGCAGTCTATTCATTCATTGTCCACGTTTTCCGGCCTTAAATGGACACTATGGCGCCTTTAAAGGAGATTAACTTTGACATTTCAATGCTCTATTGTTCGCACACCTGGTAAGTTTCTGATGAAATATCCGATAGCGATTGCGAAATACCGAGTCTAAAAATAGATCGGGACATCTATCATTTGAACTCTGGACGCTCTAGAGGTAAGACGTTAAATGTATTGCCATACATGTTTGACTGCGTGCCGACTATACGACATACTAAAGGGATATATCGTGTTGTATGGATGTTTCAGTTTCCCGAAACAACGTAGCAAAGGTTAGGCCGAATTTCTCCGCCATTATTTTCGAGGGTTCCAATAACATACCCGCTAGAATCTATTGGTAGAAGGCTAGAGACAAATCGTTGGTGGTCTCGCCCTAAGGGTGCTGCTGAAACACTTGCTCCATTGTTAAAGCTTTCTTAAAATAGATCTATGATGTCATTCTAAATATAGACCTATGAATAAAAAATGGCCGCCACACATGCGCAGTCATTGTATATAAATAACTAGGTCAACACAATGGCGTCCTCTCTTGTGTCCATCCTTATATGCAAATGAGATACTATAAATAGTAAATAGGTCAATAAAATGGCCGCCGATTACATCATCTTTGTTTGCAAGCAAACCGGCGCCTTTACTACTATTATAACAAGAAACCGCTGAAGACGGTAAGGCCGGATTGTCGGCAATTTGACCTTGAAAATCGACAAATGAAGGTAAAGGTCAAAGTAACCATAGAAATCAATAGAACTTGTTACTGGTTACCTTCAGGCAAAGTTTCAAGTTTGTAACCCTTTCCAGTGCTGAGATTTTGCCTCAACCTGAAACTTTAACCAAAATGTTGACGGACAGACCGACAGACATACCCATGAAGTGTATTTGTGGGGTTATTTCGTTTGTTTCAAACATGTGGGTTGCAACCCACAAGTATGCTATTCATTCCGTAAGTATTCCCCTTTTACGGAATGAATAGCATTAATATGCATATAAGATACCCGTTATAAAACAAACAAAAACAATATTTATCTAAGTGTCTTTATAACGGTGGTGGGTGGGCTTTAGGACACCCCACAAGTACTCGGTCACCAGGACGGACGGACGGACGGACGGACATCGCCAATCTATAGACCGGAATTACTAGAGCAATCCGGCCAAAAATTACTGTACAAAACCTTCTTATATGTAACCATAAAAACGGTATTAGTTTCCTTTGTATATAAGTAGTAGATCTGACATCGTAAAATGTCAAAGGCTAAACTTGATGTTTTGGTTTAAAAACATTCTATTCCACCGTGATCGAGTGGTTAGCGTTGGGGATTTGGAACCGGACGTGCCGGGATCGATATCCGTTCATTTCGGTCATGGTGGAGCGCTAAGGCAAATCACATGTCTAAGCCTAGAACTTGGTTGTTTATCCAAGGATAATGAATAAGTGTTCTGTCGCCGTGATAATGTTGAAAACCGCGCCAACTATTTACCCGTTTCATATATTTATGTCTTGTTCAGGGAAATATGCCACTTCTAAGGATGGACCGAGGGCAGGAGGACTAGGATGTCATGTATAAAATACCAAGAATAAGTTAGACTGAAAAAAGACATTTATAAATGCCATAACTATTGTTCATGGTAAAAGATCAGTATATAACATATATATAAACTTATATACATGACACATATGGGGATTGTTTGGTTAATAACATTATAAAAATAAAATATTTATCATTATTAAAGGTTATTTTGACCTCGTTCGACTGAGTGGCCCAATGGTCTTTTGGTTTACACGTATGTGTTCTGGATTTTTCTGAGGTGTTTTCAAGTGTCTCCCACTCAACTAGAGGTCAAGTATACTGGTTCTTTCAAGGAAAAGCACATTCCGGTATCGATGCTATTCAATGAGTACGTTTAAGACCCAATTGGTCTTTTCGGAAAGAGCTAGGGTATCATACCGGACTCCATTGTATCTCTGTCTCTTGAATTTATCTTCACCTGTCAGATGCTTGTACATGATATAGTGTAAACTATCAAATGGGCCTATATTAGCTAAAAGGTTTATGATTAGTCAGAGCAATGGTCTCTATAATTACATTACATTACACATTGGGCGAAAGGGACTGTTTAGCTGATTGACTAGAGTTAAGGGATTTATAAGTGTCTTTTGTAGGATTAACAATATATTTTGCTACACGAACGCAACTTTTTTTCGAACAAAACGAAACATACTACATACATTCCTTTTTTAAATGACAGATAACAGAGAGTACACATATAGTTTCAGTGTTGGTGATATTTTATTGAGTATACTCGTACATGTATTTGTATTGAGATAACAACTACACGTGTATGTAAACATAAATCAAAACGTTAAGGTAAGGTTAGCGTAATAGTGTGTTTTAACTTACGTTTTACTTTTTAAAAAAAGAACACAAACCTGTTTATAAACGAAGAACCTAGGATTTAGATTTAAAGTGTAACACGATACATTACGATATATTTACAACTATGCAGAATACCAGCCCAACAAGTAAGTTTCGTTAACCGATACCTGAACAATCTAAGAACTAAGAATTAAGATTTAAATTGTGTATAACGTTAAATTAAGGAAGTTATATAACTATGCAGGATACCAGCTCAACGAGTAAATATCCTTTGCCGTTACCTGAAATAAACTGCAAGCCAATATTGATGTTTTTGCAAACAATACAGATTCAGGTGAGTCAGCTCGGAGCGAGCTGTCTCATCTGATGCCAGCAATGTTTGCCTTATATAGTTATCAAAATATTTCAAAACTCTAATTACACGAACAACTAGTTGAGTCATCCGATTTTGAACTTGGAAGAGTCTACTTTCGGAAATTTGTGGCTGAAATAGTTAAATTAAGGAATATATACAACTATGTCGAAAACCAGCTCAACAAGTGAGTATCGTTTACCGTAACCCGAACCCGCTTACACCAAAACTGCAGCAGAGTAATTTTAAACATATAGGTAAAAATATGAAAATCTCTATTGAATAGAGATCATTATATTATGAAAAGAATTAAAACATTGGACATTATGTGGAAGTTTTACTTTTGGCATAATGTATTCGAAGGGCGTCTGGTGCAGATGCTTGAAAATGTGTTTGCTTAAAGAACTACATTGACTACTAAAGAGCCACTTTTAAAATAATACGAGAAAATGAGAAATTGCCGATTAACTACTTTTTTCAAATAAGCTTCTCGATTTTACTAGATTATACAATATAGTTTTTAATTGCTCTTGTCATATATTACAGGGAATCATTTCCAGCGCATCCTGTACGCATTTACAATGAATTTAAGCTCAATGTCATATATTCAATGCATTCTGGTGATGGAATACAATCATTTTTCATGTGTTTGGCGTAATTTAACCTTATACAAGTGTCCTTTTCTCAGACAAAAAGTATAATATGTATAAACTGCCTGTGTATTTCCAAGTACGCATGTTATATGTTTTTTTCATGAAACGCAGACTCTCATACTCATCACCAAGGTAGACTAAATTGATTGATTTGGGTTTAATTTTGTTTACAATATCGCGGCGTTGCGTTCTCAGTGTGCAAGTCACAGAGTGGCTTTCTCACACCAGTACTGCACACAACAGTCTCTTGTTGCCTTCCCACATAGACTGTTATCCCTTTCTGGAATGCAAATGACGCTTGTCGCATTGCCTTTTGTCAAACGTTGGAAATACTTTTGGCCGATCTGTGGTTTACACTCACAACCTCTTGATTGCTGCCCTCGTCGCTACCGATTTAGCTACCTGGGCTCGGCAAATCAAGGACGGAAGGATATCTCGAGTCGTCAAGGGGTTCTTACATGTGAACTGAACATTGGTTTAGATGCTTAACAGATACGTTTTGATTAAGAAATGTATTTTAAACTTTGCACTACTACCTTTAAGATACCTGTGGTGTATTCAGTACTGCGAACCATAGTCACCGAAACCAAAACCTGTAACTGTTTGGGAAAACCCCTCTACGTTTTGTCGTTTAATCGGTCCTTTGTTAGGTCTTGCGTTACGCCTAGGTTATGCCAGAGGTAGTTACAAACACCCAGAATGCTATAAGATAAAGGAATTTCAACGCATCAACATCAATTGATTGATTGATTGTTTAATTGGTGTTTTACGCCACTTTTAACAATTGTTCAGTTATCACGGCGCCTCCTTGGTAAGTTACCAGTACTACTTGTCCATTTATCCTGGCACCAGCCAGTCATACGTAATGCTTACCCGGCAACCCTGAGCGCCAAAGAGGGCAGCCATCATTACCATGTTTAAAGTCTTTGGTATGACCTGGCCGGGCATCAACATCAAGTTGGGCCGTGAACATATTCTCAGTTCGTCAGTTTAATGTCATTTTACAGCACATTTGAAGAATGTTTCGTTGTTATGATGCACACGTTTTCCAATCAGTTTTTTTGTATCTTTAGACATAAATAATTTCATGGTTAAAAATGTCCAGCGCAAGCAATACATGCAACTTGAAATATTCTTTCTTCATCAAATTTGTTCGACCTACAACCGTCTTTGCAATCAGTCGCGGTCATAATACTTGACATTACTTATTAAGATTTATTCAGAATGTCTCCAATAAAGGGTTTATATATCTGATGTCTTTAACCAACCCTTCCTCACATACAACAACAACTACAGATACACAGCAGACGATGAAAACATCTGGAAATAAAACATAGTAACATAAGGATGAATTTTCAATTGCTCTTTTGCTACAATGTTTTAATAGTTCATAAGTGAATGCACGTGGAAAAGGTTTCAAATGTTATTTGTGTATCAAACCCTAGGTTGTTGGTAATCAAAATAGTGTATTTTGGTGTCCCTGGCATACGAATTTTGAAAACATTTTGGTAAAAGGAGAAATAAATCTTAATGAGCAATTTAATTTTCCATATCCATTTGCCACAATATGTTCAACTCTATCAAATAAATATTCTTTCATCTATGGACAATATCAATGGTTATGCCTAGTTGTTTCAAAGTTGTTTGCAATGTTTTTCTTATGAGTGGGAAATGGTTAAAAGAAGATTAGATGATATTATATGATGACTATCTACAATGTCAAGAAAATTGTTTAGCTCACCTGTTTACGGAGCTATTATGACCACATGTTTGTCCGTCGTGCGTCGTGCGTTATCAACAATTGCATTGCTAACACTACAAATTACATCCAATCTTCATGAAAGTTTATCAGAACATATATCTCAGTCAAATCTTGGCCATGATCGAAACTATGGCCTGTGAGGTAAAAAACAATGCCAAATTGAAAGAAAATCTTGTTTACATTCTGGAGGCATTATTCTAAAATTAAGCGAGTTGAAACATTGTCAGAATAATTGTCTTGATGATATATAGGCTAAGTTCAAATATAGGTCATGTTCGGACTTACACTAGGTCACTACGCCAAATTGAAGGAAATCGTGTTAACACTTTAGAGACCGCATGTTCTGCTTTAATAAAATTATGGGTCATGTCTGTCAAAAAATAAGTCACTTGACCAAATTGAATGAAAATATTGTTAACACTCTGAATGCTACATTTCAAATTTGAGCATGTTGAAACTTTGTCAGAATTGGTGTTTTGATGACTAGGTCACTAGTACAAATTTGAGAAAACTCTTGTAAACATTGTAGAAACCGCATATTTTGCTAGCATCTTAACACTTTTTCAGAATGTTTGTCTGGATGATATCTAGGCCAAGTTCGAATATGTGTTATATCGGGTTAAAAACTAGGTCACTAGACCAAATTGAATGAAAATCTTGTTTACACTTTTGAAGCCGTATGTTTATTTTTAGCATGTTAAAAACTTTGGCAGAAAAGGTGTTTTGGTGATATCTAGGCTACGTTTGAACATGGCTTTAGTCCAGTCACTAAGCCAACATGAAGGAACAACTTGTTAACACTCTAGTTATAGCTTAACTGACCACAAAATGAATTATTGTAATTGACTATGTGGTTGGCATAACTCAGATGAGCGATCCAGGGCCATCATGGCCCTCTTGATTCATAAGTTAAATTGGTAATGTCTTTCTTTTCATCCACCATACAGGCCTATACCTATTTTTAGCCGAATTCACCGATTAAATTACGATAGACAATCAACAATATTAGGCGTTAACTGCATAGGTTTTTGTCAAAGAAAAAAACATATGTCATATATATATAATTCCAAAAACGAAGATTGATTTTGATCTATTTTGAATGATAATGTGCGTTTTTTTTTGTATAATGTATATCACTATGATTAAAGTAATAAATCTGTACATGTTTGGACGAATGAAGAAATGTCGCTTACAATATATTGCTCTTATGTCTGAGTATAATAGACACAGAAGAAGAAAATGGAATGCGTCCTCTATTTCATTTTCATTACAAAAGACACACAAGACGAATTTTGATGCAAAGCATCAAAGACGCCGCGCATGATGTTGAAGCATGACTTAAAGGAAGCAGATGCAGTTCAGTACATTTAAATACTATTTTAATAGACAGGATGTAAATATTTCGAACATAAAGACCAAATGTCTCTTTATTTTAAAAAAGAAGACCAAGATGTGCCTACATTTTTTAAAAAAGTTTTAAATATCGAAAAAAAAGCATGGTTTTGAGACAGAGTTGAAAACCTTTCGAGAGAAAAGAGAAATTGATCAATTTGCTGAAATTATAACTTGATATATAGCTTCGAGCAAAACGGGTTGCAACACGATGTAGACAGAAACGTTTTACATGACGCTCTTGATTTCAGCTGACGAAACTTTTAAGTCGAAACAAATGACAGCAGCGATAATACGGCAAGTGATAATGGAAGATCTAAAAAAGGAAGGAATTACACAATCCATTATCTTGGACAATGAACAGATCTTCGATAACAATCCTGGTAAGTCTGCAATAATCATATATACAAAATTGACTGTAATGTGCATATTCTGTAAATGCATTTTTGGGAGAAAGGCTGGCATTAGAACTAGTAGCACAGGTTTCACAAAACCGGTTCCACCAGTCGACTTTTCTAATATCCTGGCGGTTTGTTGCTATTTCTGAATATTTGCAGGTGGAGGAATTATACAATGCCATACGCTTTTACTTTAACACGATTGTAAATTGACACGTTTAATGTCATGTCTTCTTCATTTTCCAGGGGAATTGATTTTAAGATTATTACTCTGGTTTGCTTTTTACTTTGGCATTTTTGGATTTCATACCACACATTGTTCTATTAATACCACGCAGGCACACAACAGTAATCCATGTGTTATTCAGGTGACGACCTAAATCGACATGCCATTGAAACAGCTCACAAGTTAAAACGCATAGGTGAACTGCTACAGGCCGAGTTTATAAAAGAAGAGTATGTCTACTTAACAGTTTATACTTAGTGAGAGAGATAGAGAGCTGGATATAACGAGAGAGCGAGGGAGATAGAGAGATAGAAGATATAGAGAGAGAGCGAGGGAGAGAGAGAAGGAGAGACGGGGAGAGAAAAAGGGAGAGAGAGAGGGAGAGAGAAAAAAAAAGGGAGAAAACAAAAAGAGAGAGAGAGAGAGAGAGATACAGATAGACATACACTCAGAAATAAAAAAATACAGAGACACATGAATAAATTCAGAAACAGATACACAGTGATAGACATACATAATGATAGAGACACGATGATATACATACATGATGCTAGGCATACATATACAGATAGACATACACATACATAGACAGATAGACTAACAAACGCATAGACAGATAAACATACAGATTGAACTTCACATGGGTGTACATGCATACAGACAAACAAGCATATTGACAGTTACACCAACAGATACACGGAGAGCTAGACGGACAAACATATAAACATAAACATAGAGACATAAATACATATTGGCATACACTCAGATATACATAAATTCATATAGGCATAAATTCAGAGACCTGTGACTAAATGCAGTTACACATACATAGTGATATACATACATAATGATAGAGACACGATGCTAGACATACATGATAATAGGCATACATAGACAGATATGCATACAACTACATAGACAGATACACATACATATTTAACTTCACATGGAAGTGCATACATACAGACAAACAGGCAGATTGACAGTTACCCCAACAGATAAACGGAGAGCTAGACGGACATGCATGTAAACATAAATATAGAGACATTAATACTGGAAGACATACACTCAGATAGACAGAAAGGCATACATTCAGAGACACAAGAGTAAATGCAGATATACATAAATAGTGATAGACATACATAATGATAGACACTCATGATGCTAGACATACATGATGATAGGCATACATAGACATATATACTTACACACGCATAGACAGATAAACATACAGACTGACATACACATGGATACACTTGCATACAGACAAACAGGCAGATTGACAGTTACACCAACAGATAGACGGACATACATACCTACATAAACAAAAAGACATAAATAGACATACACTCAGATAAGACATACATTCACATATGTATAAATTCAGAGACACATGATTAAACACAGATAGAAATGCATAGTGATAGACATGCATAATGATAGACACAAATGATGATAGACATACAGAGAGAGAGAGAGAGAGAGAGAGAGAGAGAGAGAGAGAGAGAGAGAGAGAGAGAGAGAGCGAGAGAGAGAAAGAGAGATAATAAGATTAGTGTTTCAGATAACGGTCAATCAATAAGTTCAATTAATTTTTAGAATAATGGACCACATGGGAACTGAAGAAGGCTTTAAAGCTGTCGCTATCCAATATACAAACATAGGAGGTTTAAGAAGTTGGGCAGGAATTGCTGTATTCATCTGTGCTAGTTGCAAGTTCGCCACCAAGGTATGACACATGTACAGAAACTAGCCTAATTAATCATGTGACGAATATATAAAATAATAAGTAGAATAAAAACTGACATGGTCATTAGTTTCATTAAAAGCCATACATGCTACTTTCCTTTGAAGTATCATTTAAATCAGGCCAATTGGTCCAGACGAGAATATTTGTTCTTTCCACCTATGAATGAAATTTTGCATGCAAGTTGTTTAGAATACCATCAAAAACAAAGAGAGTGTGAGTTTTGTGATCACACTCTTTTTGTTTTTGATGGTGTTCCATGCAGTGAAAGCAATCCCATCGACATTTTGTTACATCATGTTATGTGTTTAATTAAAAAGAATGGATTTATAAATATTTACTCGGGAAGGTCATGATTCACAGGTCAAATTTTATTATAAAAGCTTAAGTGCTGAGTCTATTAGTTAAATGTTACTGTATTTTTGTAATTATAACAGACACTTTTGGATACAATGACGGGTTTACCAGTGATTGGAAAGGTGTTTAAATGGATAATTGATTTTATAAATGACCATTTGTTATCGTGGATTGCTGCGACCGGTGGCTGGGTAAGTTATTTGCTATTTTACCTGGTGGCAACTGATCCTCTCTCAATGTCTAACAAGAGGGCCAAGATGTCTCTTAATCGACCAAATGTATATCATCTAATACCGGGGATATTCTGATCAAGAGTGGGAATGAAACTGCAAGGATGCGAAACAGTAAATGAAACAGCTTATTAGTGATGGACATTTGTATAAAGGCATTAAGTCTTTGAACAGTTTTGAAAAAGTACCACCAAGGGCATTTCCCGTGAAATTTGGCTGATATTGGTCCAATGGTTTATGAGGTAATATCGTTTGAAACCTAAAGTTCATTTACCCCCTTTTCTGATTCCGTCGGTGGCTATATTTTCAACCAATCAAAATTGTTACAACTAAATTATTCCTCTCTTCTTTTCTATATATCTATCCTTTTCCCCTCAGACTCTCTCTCAGACTCTCCGAAAATCGCACAAGACGACGGAACACCTCACTCTATTATATTTTTAATCAAAGTATTACCTAATGTATGTAGAGCTTTCAGTATATAGGGTGAGGATAGAACTTTTCGTCAGTTTTCACATGAAAATTAAAGGTTTGTGTCGGTTTACACCTTTTTATCATTTTGACATGGTTGGCTATTATACTCCTCCTTGCAGGCGATATTCATGAAAACACGGGTCCTCTTTCGAACAGTACTTCTTCCTCTTCCTCTGTTGGTGAAATAGCAGATAACTTTCGTAAATCACTATCCTTCATTCATTACAATATACAGAGCTTCTTCAATACAAGAGATATCCTACAAGGCGAATTACGGCATTAAGACGTCATCTCTTTCACTGAGATATGGCTAGGAAACAATACCTCGATCGACAATTAATTCGATCGCATTTGAAAATGTCGCAACACCATTCAGAAAAGATAGAGTCGGAGATAGTCACGGCGGCATTCATGTTTATGTTAAAGATCACATCCCAACTTTCAGAACACCAGAAATCCATGGAGTAGAACGTATATGGATCGAACTGAGAATGATAACACACAATCTATATATGGCACATTCTACCGTCCACCAAATTCCTCTCCTAGTGCCATGACAAATATTGAAAACTCTATTGCTTTCGACGCAAACATTAGTAACATTATAATTACAGCCGATTTTAACTTTGACATATAGAAGGAAACTACTAAAAAGAAAATTAACGAATTAGTTACACAATATAACCTATGCCCATTATTAAACGAACCTACACACTACACAGTTTCTTATAGACCTTTTCTTAATCTCATATTCATGTAATGTTTATACTTCGGTCGTTGGAGATCCCTTTCTTGATCAAAACCACAGATATCACTGCCCTGTCTTACTTGTGCAAAACAATGTCCCAAATCCTACAAATGTCTTGAATGGAAATTTGATCAAGGAAGTTATGAAAATATGCGTCATGAAGCCGATTCTTTTAACTTGGTTACTTTGGAATCCGAATACATCGACATACATGCACAAAACATTACAGACAAAATATTATCATTATCTAACAATCACATACCAAGCAGGACAGTAACAATAAGACAATCAGACCTTCCATGGATGCACAATGAAATAAGAAAATATATAAGAAAATGATACAAAAAGCCTATGACAAAGCAAAACGTTCGCAAACTATACAGCACTGGGCACAATATAAAACAATCAGAAACAAAACGAAACGCTAAAACACACTTAGCACAGACATAGCATCCAAGTTACAAATAACAAATTACACGGACAAAGCTAACCTGTTGAATACCTTTTTCCAATCACACACATTTCTGAAGAACAGTAACAAAGAAATACTAAAGTGTCACATAAATCAAAACACTACCCACCTTGAAAATGTTCAAATCACTGAACATGAAATTACTGCAGCACTCAAAACTCTTAAATTAGGAAAAGCGTCAGGGCCTGATAATATAAATAACAGAGTTCTAAAAGAACTATTAGAACAATTAGCAAACCCGCTGAGCAAGCTCTTCAACAAATCAATTTCAAGTGGCAAATTGCCATCACAGTGGAAATTTGCTCATGTATGCGCCATTCATAAAAAAGTGACCCAGAACTTGCCTCAAACTACAGACCCATTTCACTCCTAAGCTCTATCAGTAAGGTCTTGGAAAAGATTATTCATAAACATGTATTCAACTTCCTCTCTGCACACAGCATATTTACGCCTTTTCAATCTGGTTTTGTACCTAATGACTCACCAGCCAACCACATTGTCTCTATGTATATAATACGTTATGTCAAGCACTGATGAAGGCAAAGACATTCGTCCTGTCTTTTGCGACACATCTATTTTAAAGCTTTTGACCGTGTGTGGAACAAAGGACTATTATATAAACTGGAATCCACGGATATCTCAGGGTGTCTGCTGAACTGGTTTGCTGAGTATCTGTCTGATCGTAAACAAAAGGTTGTTATTCCTGGTGGCTCATCCTATACTGTTAACAAATCGACAGGCGTGCCTCAAGGATACATCCTCGGACTTCTTCTCTTTCTCATCTTTATCAATGATATTGTACAAGATATAAACTCTTCCATTCGATGATACTAGCTTGTACATCATCGTTGATGACCCGTTGAATGCAGCACATACGTTAAACTCTGATCTGTCAAAAATATCTGAATGGGCCAATAATTGGTTAGTAGAATATAATTCTAATAAAACAAAAAGCCTTCTTATTTCAAGAAAGCTTAACAAGGTTGCACACCCTCCACTGATTATGCAAAATGAACATATAAATGATGTAATATTTCATAAACACTTAGGGGTTACATTTGCATACAACGGAACATGGCATGAACACAAAAATCCTTTTAAACAAAGTTGTACTCAGATACTGTAAACAAATATTACTTTTATTATACTGGCGAGCGAAAGTATCAAATGTTACACAGTCGACTGAGGAACCATTGTAGTTGACTAAATGAACATTTATTTTCAAAAGATATTGTAGAAAGTCCTCTGTGTTCCTGCGGATAGGTTGAAAATACCCATCATTATATACTTATGTGCCCTTTATTTAACATATCACGCATACATCTCCTTGCTATGGTAACACCTCTGGTCCCAAACATGACTCTTGATACTTTGCTTTATGGAGACAGTACATTGTCATACAATATTAATAACTCCATCTTTCTACACTTACAAGATTATATACAACAAACTAAAAGGTTTGACCCATGTCACTACAGAACATACGAAACTAATAACACAGTCCTTTGGTGTTTTAAAAAAAACAATATTAAGATGAAAATTCATTCCATTCAAACTCTCGAGCGATACTCTCTTCCTCCTCCTCTTCTGCTTCTAATTTCATTAAGTTACCGATAAACCCAGTTTATGTATATGAAAATCACAAGGAGAGAGCTTTCTAGATAAGCTGAATGCTTTTTGCTCAATCATGTTTATATTTATATTTGATATGAAAGTGTTATAAGATGTATATGTATATTAGAATATAAATAAAATATTGTTTAAACCAATTAATATGGCTTGAGCAAATTATGCAGAGGGTAACTGAAGGAACATTTCTACTGTATTATAATGAAACCATATAAGCAATTTCATTGAGTGGCGGGCTAGTCAAGTGGTTAACACACTGGAATGTCAATCCAGCGGACTAGGGTTCAAATTCCGGTCCGGGTTCTGGAAATTTGAGGGGTGCTTTTAAGCATCTCCCACTCAACTAGAGATCACCCACCGGGCATGTAAAAGAACCATGTATTTTCGGAAAGAGCTAGTTTGTCGAACCCGGACACCCTTGTATCTAACTTTGTATGATCGTTAAATAATTAATGGTGCACGGCGAGTGTAAAATAACCCAAACAAACAATTTCATATAAAATGGAAATTTGAAGTTTGATAATTTTGCCCCCTTTTCTGATGCTTTGTGGCTACCAACAAAGTAAATTATTTTGAACTTCTATTTTTGAAGAGGTTAATCCAAGGAACATTTCTGCCAAATTACCTTTACATCAGACAAGTGGATTCAAAGGAGAATATTTATTTTTTTGACATCGATACAACATACTGATGCCTCATCCAATTAAGAATGAGAGAGTGTACCGTGGGCGAATATTGGCGAGTATAGCATTAACACGAATAATGTCACGTGATAATAACTTGACATGTTTTATGTATTGACTCTTTGTTTACATTATCCAGATATAATTACATACAGATACGATTCACTTTTCCAATGCCTCTAGGTTTCAATACATTCAGTACTTTGATTAGATAAACGATTCGCGATTTAACTTAATAAGATATCTAACCCGCTGAACGTAATTTGTACAAGAGCGGATACATATCTGCCTGCGTATCCAAGCTGAAGGATTCTAGTGCATACGGGTTTTCAGAAGTGTCTAAACACTTTCCATCATGCAACAGATATCGAGGAGAAGACTTTGAAAACTTTTGGGCAAAAACGTGGAAATTCACTATAAATTGAAGTATAATATTTGAATAGAGTTGAAATATTTTCTTTTGTCGAGATGTTTTCAAAATGCGTCTCATGCACAAGCGTCAAAATGCTCCTGTGAGCACAGGGGCAATTATCGTTTAAAATCTAAAAATAGTCAATATATTGTCAAATGCTATTTTTAGATTTTAAACGAGACTGGCACCTGTGCCGGTTAAACCTAAAAAGTCCACAGTGAATGCGCAGGTTTATCTGGTACAACACTGTAACCAATTCACTTATTCAGGCTGGCTCTTGCAGACCACTGCTCATATGCAGTCTGGAGTAGTGTCAAAATAGCACTCTTATTCGCTTTCGGAAATAATCAGTATATAACGTTCTCTTCATACAATTTCAGGAATCTGTACCTAGCATGTCAACAACCACAGCATATGAGTTTAGCACTGGTGTCCTCACAGGAATAACACTAGGATCCATAGTAACTGGTTTGGTAATTCTGGCTATATTCAAACTGAGAAGTCATTGAAATACCCGTGTAATACGCATACAGAACTTTATAATAATCCTTTTACAACTTAAACAGTCGAAATCTAATTTGAAGAGTTTTAAAACTATCATGATTTTATTTGAAGTTTATTATATAGAATAAAGACAAATGTCAATGCTTCTAGTGTCATTCGTCTTTCTCCAATGGCCTAACAGTCTATGTGGAGTACTGGTGTGAGAAAGCCAGGAAACACATTGGTAGGTATAAATTGACTACCAATGTATGAATGCGAAATGTAGTGTCTTATATGTCGACAAAAGTAGACGACTGAAGATTACATAACAAATAGGAGCTGAAACGTTTTCTTAGCCATCTCGGTATGTACCGACATTGGCAGTCGATCTAGAGGTCTAGGATTCGAACATTCTTTCGACACTTTATAAAACTGTGATGACATGTGAATTATGAGTTGTGTTTTAGAACTAAAACACCACAGATTAAAAATAAGCTTCCTTTAAGTGGTCGAGAGAAATGTTCACAGCGATAAAGAACCCCGAGCCATCAACTAACAACGTTTTTGTTTTCACAGTAGTCTATTGTGTCTCATGGTGATGAATTTATATGTGAGAAATGATCCGACTACTAGACCTAATCCGAATAGTACTACACTTCCTTACCCAGTTGGCCTGTTTGAAAGTCTATCCGCACGTTATTCTGAAACGGGATAAACAACGATATTTACAATGCGAAAACCAACAGTGTGGCCTCTGCGTAATATATCCACCCAGATCAGCCTGCGCAATCCGCACAGGCTAATTCCTGAAACAGAAAATTCACAGGAGGCGAAAAGTGTCTGTTTGGATTAGAGTGCGCGGGCTGCGCAGGCTGATCTGGGTAGATACTTTAAGCAGAGGGTAGATACTTTAAGCAGAGGCTACAATGTTGGTTTTCTAGCGTGACGGCTCAAATGAAGAGATTGACAAAAAGTTAACTTTTCAACCCTATTCCACAAACACATCTACAGCAGAAAATTTGAAAACATACAGGTAAAATGTACAAACATTCTACACATGAATGTATACATATTTGTTTCATCAATTTCTCTATATGTCAAACTGATTTCAAAAGACCATTGCTCCAGACATTTTAACTCAATCTATCCAAATGCTTTGAAGTCCGCGTAAATGGGGTTTGGAAGCGTCGCTACGAATTGTGATTCAAATCTGCTTCAGATCAGACTGAAGAAATTCCCCTCATATAACAAACCTGCAGACGATTGTGAAAATAACTAGGCAATATTCTATATAAGTACATGTATTCATAAGAAAAAGTTTAATTATCGAAAAAGACAATTTAACTTTTTGCGACAATGTTTTCATAAGTCGCCTGGTGTAGAGGCGTCAGAAAGCGTCTATATGTGGGAACTGGTTGCTAAATGTCCCTTATGTTCGATACACAACCGGACACAATTGGGGAATACCGACAGGCCTTGTGTATATAAATGGAGCTCATGGACTTACCCAGCCCCCTACCCCAGAAATCCAGGGCACCAGGTTGTTCTTTATGAATTCGATAGTCCAATGTATGATCTTTTAAAATACATCGAAGGGTGTCTGACATAGCCTGCAATACATATCATGAAAACACTTTGATGATATTATTGAACCCTTATCCTGCTGAATTTCTGCAGCTACTATCCCCATCCTTGATTTGTAATAAGTTGTAACATATTTAACCCTTTAGCATGTACACACACTATGTAGCAGACGAATTTTAAATTCTCGAAGCCATATATTGAAAAAAACATTGTAAATTTCAGTTTGATTATTAAATAGAGTTTAACATGTTTGTGGCAAAAGGAGAAATTTATCATCTTGAACAATTTCGCCTTTTGCCAAATTTATTTCAAATGTCTACTGCTGCAGACGTTAAAAATATGTTTTCAAGTGGGAAAGGTTGCAGACGTTCAAAATATGTCTTCAAGTGGGAAAGGTTTCAGACGTTAAAAATATGTCTTAATATGTCTTCAAGTAGGAAAGGTTGCAGACGTTCACAATATGTCTTAAAATGTCTTCAAGTGGGAAAGGTTGCAGACGTTCAAAATAGGTCTTCAAGTGGGAAAGGTTTAACGATTTGTCTTTGTTACGTATTGATCAATATGAAGCTGATCATAGAATTAGACTTCACGAACATGCAAGCTGATCTAGGTCTTCTTATCCGTAAAGTTAAAATCGAGCAATAAATTCTTCCAAGAACTACAATATTTAAATCCCTGATTTAAATTGTGTTGAAAAGAGAAAGATTAAATAAAATATCATTCAAACAACTATATATTAAATAAATATTAAATTCAGAAACTGGAGTGATTTGGTCAAAAACAAGCTTCAGCGTAGTGTTATAGTCGTTAAACTCAAATTCCTTTGTGTTGCCTAACTGCCACATATTCTTTTTAATATAATCCATAAATGCTTTTCAACTTTACCTATCCAAATGGCCGACAAGGGAGCTAATTATTGTAGATTTCGGAACAATGTATACGACATACGAAAACGTAAATAAATGTAGCGTGCATTTGGAAAAGGGCGAAAATAATGATGAACGTCTGTCAATGAACCTGGTAAATCGTTAAATGAGCCGTCCCGCGAGAAAACCAACAGTGTGGACTTTGCGTAAAGTATCGACCCGGATCAGCCTCAGCATGCCGCGCAGGCTGACCCGCACAGACACTTTTCACCTCCTGTGGATTTTCTGTTTCAGGAATCATTACTCTATACCTCTATCCACCTGAGACGGAATGTGTCTACCTGGATCAGTCTGCGCGGACTGCGCAGGCTGATCTGGATCGATACATTACGCAGAGGCTGTAATGTTGTTTTTTTCGCGAGACGGCTCAAATAAAATTTTCCCACATAACATGAATCTGCAGGAGACAAGTTTGAAAACCTCTAGGCAAAACTATATAAAATGTGTATAAATGAAGGTTTTCATTATAAGATAAAGTTTAAACATCGTAGGAAAAGGTGAAATTGCTCATGATGAACAATATACCCTTTTATCACAATGATATCTCTTTTAGCCTTTTCAAAAGTTGTTTGCCAAAGATGTAAATACATGTACTAGCAGGAAATGATTAATTAATAGGGCCTGCGTCAGGCGATTCAAAATTGTGTTGTATCAGCTTTCAACAAAGAAACAGATGAGGATGTACATACGCACAGTCACACCAGAGTCTCCACTGTCCGCCTGCATGTATTTCATTCCATTAGCAAGGCACATTTTCTAGCCTTGTACTGGTTTGTTTACCTAGGGACCAAGAATATGCGAACTGTCGCCGTGATGTAACTGATATAATGTTGAAAACGGCGTTAAACCTCCAATAAAACAAACATTCCTAACATGGATCATCGGATAGAAATCTAGAAGTGAAGCCCTAGAAGTATCACGTCAATACACGTACAGTAGACGCAATATAAGACCAAGTTGTCGATTTTCAATAAATATTGATTGTTTTACGATGCCTTACAAACAATTCAGTTTAAACACGGCGTTTCCTGGATAAGTAACCGGTTACCGCGCAACCCTGAGGCCCAAGGAGGGCAGCCATTACTACCATTTTTGAAAGTATTTCGTATGACCCGTCCAGGGATCGAACCCGCACCCGAGGCGGAAGCTCTACCATCACACCACCGAGGCGGTTTCAATTAATAGAATAGCCCGTAAAACAGGCACTTGGTTTGTGTGTTAATCCTATTGTATTTGTAATAGAAACCTTTGTTTACTTGTAGTCATAATATAATCACGTTAATTCAATTACATTGTGTTCTATATAAACCCTTTCCCATGTACAATAAATATGCAGCAGACGACTTTCAAAACATATTGGCAAAAGCATGAAAACGATCAATGAATTAGAATGGAATTATTGAATAGAGTTGAAGACATTGTGTCAAAAGGTTAAATTGCTCGTTAGCAACAATACACCCTTCTGTCACAATATTGTCAAATGTCGTCTGCTGCAAAGGCGCCAGAAAGCGTATATATGTGGAATGGTTTAAGATCAGCCGGTTAAAAAGGATTTGATCTGAAAACAAATTAATATAGATAATTAAATTAATATTGCACAAAGGAAAATGAAATCGCCGAACAGAGAAGAAACCGTGTATGGAGATGTGAACTTGCTCGTTATGAGCAATTTCTTCTCTTTTCACAATGTTTTCAAAACTGTCATTTATAAAATCATCTGAGGCCGATTGTATGTGGTAAAATATTAAGCTCTATATAAATGAGCCGCGTCTAGAGCGATAAGGGGTCTTCTTGCTTCTGCGTATAGTGAAGACCCAGTCGAGTCTCCCCAGAGTCTTCACTGCCCTAATGTATGTAACATGTAATTTGTACTTTCGTCCCAAAGTTTTCAACTCTATTAAAAAAGATATTTTCATTATGTTTTTTTTTATTATATTTTTGCCGTTGTGTTTCAAAGTCGTCTGCTGAAGGTGTGTTGTATGTGGGAAAGGGTTCTATGATGTCAGAGGGGAGTGTTATTAAAACCCAAAATCGCTTGACGTGGCTCATATTGATCATTAATCAGAGATAATATTACGTTTATTTATATTTCTTACTTAATCGGGGTATTCTAATTGTATTAATATTGAACAATCTGGTAAAACCTAATTGGATAATGTATCTTACATTATATGCACTACAAAATGATACCAAACGATTGTAGAGTCTTTCCCAAAAGACTTACAACGCCTCTTCAACGTTGGAATTTAAACAACATTGTGCTTTTTTATGATATTCTCCGCACCCCCTAGTTCAACCAAGAACTATTATCAGTAGAAGTCAAGTAATGATGGATTTTTTTTATTCCGGGGTTTAAGCCTTTCGCTTTACAGACAACAGTCGCCTTATCAGTATCAGAATATTTCTAAATGTGTTGTATATAGGGTAAACTCCTTTCCACAATGTTTGAAACGTTTCCCTCATACAACAAATCAACAGCAGGCGATATATGGAACATCTCTACAAATGGAAGTATAATTATTTAATAATATAGCTGAACACATTGTTCAAAAAGGCCAAACCGCTCATTATGAATAATTTATACCTTTGTTATTATGATCTTTAAAAGCCGTTTGCTTGCGGCGCATTAAAATGCGTCTGTATGTGGGAACGTGATTAACTCTGTCTTTAAACGTCAAATTATATAGACAGATAATTCGCATTTATCTTCGAATATTTTAAAAGAATACGAATCTAAAACTATCCTATAAGATAAATGGTGACAATTACGTCATGTCTAACTCATACATTACTTTGAAATTTAGAATTGTTAATAAAGTGTCATAACACCTAAACAAATAAGCTGATCTCACACGGAAATTCCGCCCGAAAATAGAATCTGAAGTAATTGACTGTTTTTACATTAAGATACAATTGCACACTCGGTATTTCTTACTATCATGAATTTCCTTTTATTATATAAAGATATTTTAATAATCGTCACCTTTGAAATTACCCAAGGGAAAATCTCGGCACCAGATTTACCAGACACGCTGAAATGTACTGTTCTTACCTTAATGGCGACTTTACAGCTGACGTAGATAAATGTAGCTACTTCTCCCCAAATTGTCGCCCCATCTTGGGATATATACTCATCGACTACTGCGTTAAATCCTTCCTCCGTCGTATCCTGATCTATCCGTTCAATTATTCTAATAATAATAATTAAATTAAAACTAGCAAGTTGAAAGGTTGTCAGAATAAGTGTTTTGATGATATATAGGCTAAGTTCAAATATAGATCATGTTCGGACTTACACTAGGTCACTAGGCCAAATTGAAGGAAATCTTGTTAACACTTTAGAGACCGCACTTTCTGTTTCAGTAAAAAATATGGGTCATGTCTGGTCAAAAAATAAGTCACTAGACCAAATAGAAAGAAAATCTTGTTAACACTCTGAATGCTACATTTTTTATTTGAGCATGTTGAAACTTTGTCAGAATTGGTGTTTTGATGACTAGGTCACTAGTACAAATTTGAGAAAACTCTTGTTAACATTGTAGAAACCGCATCTTTTGCTAGCAGCTTAACACTTTTTCAGAATGTTTGTCTGGATGATATGTAGGCCAAGTTCGAATATGTGTCATATCGGGTTAAAAACTAGGTCACTATACCAAATTGAAGGAAAATCTTGTTACCACTTTTAAAGCCGTATGTTTATTTTTTGCATGTTGAAACTTTGGCAGAAAGGGTGTTTTGATGATATCTAGGTTACGTTTGAACATGGTTTTAGTCCAGCCACTCAGCCAAAATGAAGGAACAACTTGTTAATACTCTAATTATAGCTTAACTGAACACAAAATGAGTTATTGTAATTGACTATGTGGTTGGCATAACTCGGATGAACGATCCAGGGCCATCATGGCCCTTTTGCTTTATAAGTTCCCACCTCCATCACTTTTAAATTGTAATGATATCTTTCTTTTCATCTTCCATACAGGCATTACCTATTTTTAGCCGAATTCACCGATTAAATTACGATAGACAATCAACAATATTAGGCGTAAACTGTATAGGTTTTTTCAAAGATAAAACCATATGTTATATATATATAATTACAAAAACGTAGATTGGTTGTGATCTATTTTGAATAGTATAATGTGCTTTTTTTTGTATAATGTATATCACTATGAATTAAGTAATAAATATGTACATGTTTGGACGAATGAAGAAATGTCGCTTACAATATATTGCTCTTATGTCTGAGTATAAAAGACACAGAGGAAAAAAATGGAATAGGTCCTCTATTTCATTTTCATTCCAAAAGACACATAAACGCTTTTAACTAACACTCGCCCTAGTGGCGGAGGTATGATAGTACAATCTGAGTAGATCCATTGATTCGACATTTTTAAGAGGTGTCTCACTTCGAATTTTCGAGAAAATAGTTTTAAATATCGAAAAAAGCATGGTATTGATACAGAGTTGTAAACATTTAGAGAGAAAAGAGAAATTGATACGTTTGCTGAAATTATAACTTGATATATAGCTTCAAGCAAAACGATTGCAACAAGATGTAGACACAAACGTTTTACATGACGCTCGTGATTTCAGCTGACGAAACTGGTAACTCGACGGTAGAAAAGACCTAACAACTGGCAAAAGCAGTAATACTGAATGTGTTAAAGGAAGACCTAAAATATGAAGAAATTGCAGGATCCATTGTCACGGATGTGGAACAGATCCTCGAGGAAAAACCTGGTAAGTCTGCAATAATCATGTATACATAATTGACTGTAATCTATATATTCTGTAAATGCATTTTTTGGAGAATGGATGGGCGTTTTTGTTGCTATTTGTGAATATTTGCACACACACACACGCACGCACGCACGCACGCACGCACGCACGCACGCACGCACGCACGCACGCACGCACGCACGCACACACACACACACACACACACACACACACACACACACACACACACACACACACACACACACACACACACACACACACACACACAGAAAGACAGAGACAGAGATACATACATAGACATAGAGAGAGAGAGAGAGAGCGAGATAGAGACAGAGAAAGGGAGACAGACAAACAAAGAGCGAGAGAGACAGATAGACAGAGAGAGAGAGAGAGAGAGACGGACAGACAGAGGGAGCGAGCACTAGGGAGAGATAGAGAGAATGGAGGGAGAGAGAGCGAGAGAAAGAGAGAAGGAGAGAAAGAGAGAGAGAGAGAGAGAAAGAGAGAGAGAGGGAGGGAGAGAGAGAGAAGAGAGAGAAAGAGAGAGAGAGAGAGAGAGAGAGAGAGAGAGAGAGAGAGAGAGAGAGAGAGAGAGAGAGAGAGAGAGAGAGAGAGATAGAGAGAGAGAGAGAGAGAGAGAGAGAGAGAGAGGGGGAGGGAGTTCTTTAAGTGTTTCTGATAACGATCAATCAATTAGTTCAATTAATTTTTAGAATAATGGACTCCATGGGAACTGAAGATGGATTTAGAACTATCGCTACCAAATATATACAAATAGGAGGTGTAACAAGCTGGGGAGGAATTGCTGTATTCATCTGTGTTAGTTGCAAGTTTGCCATCAAGGTATGACACATGTACAGAAATAAAAAACATAGCCATTAGTTTTATTAAAAGCCATACATGCTTCTTTCCTGTAAAGTATCATTTAAATCAGGCCAATATGGCAAGACAAGAATATATATTTTTTTCCACCTATGAATGAAATGATGCATGCAAATTGTTTAGAACACCATCAAATACATGCCATGTAAAAAATCCTGGAAAATGTGGCTGAATTGGTCCAATGACAGATGGCGATACAAAACTCATTTCATTATTCATGCAGTGAAAGCAATACCATCGACATTATGTTACTTCATGTTATCTGTTTAATTAAAAAACAAATTGATTTATAAATTTGTATTTGGAAAGGTCATGAATCACAGGTCAAATTGTATTATAAAAGCTTAAGTGCTGAGTCTATTAGTAAAATGTAACTGTATTTATGTAATTATAACAAACACTTTTGGATCAAATGAAAGGTTTACCAGTGTTTGGAACGGTGATTACATGGATACTCGATATAAATGACCGTTTGGTACAGTGGATTTCTGAGGCAGGTGGCTGGGTAAGTTATTTGCTCTTTTACCTAGTGGGAATTAGTCCTCTCTCAATGTCTAACAAGAGAGCAATTTCATGAAAAATGGAAAATTTAAGTTTGATCATTCTGCCCCTTTTTCTGATGATTTGTGTCTACCATGCTTTCCAACCAATTGATATCTTGAACATCTATTTTTGAAGAGGGTAACGCAAGGAACATTTCTGCCAAATTACCTTTGAATCAGACAAGTGGATTCAAAGGAGATTTTGTTTTTGTTTGACATCGATACAAAATACTGAGCCTGCCTCATCCAGTAAAGAATGACAAAGTGTACATTGGGTGAATATTAGCGAGTATAACATTAACATGTGTAATGTCACGTACGTGATAATAACTTGAGTTTTTTTCACATTATTCAGAAATAATTACATACAAACGCGATTCACTTTTTCATTACTTTAACTTCACCTGGACCTGCTGTTAAGGCCTCCAGGTTCCAATACATTCAGTACTTTGATAAGATATACGATTGGCGATTTTACTTAATAAAATATTTCAATACGCTGAACGTAATTTTTACAAGAGTACATATCTGCCTGCGTATCCAAGCTGAAGGATTCAAGTGAATACGGGTTTTCAGAACTGTTTTCCAACGTGCAACAATAATCGCGGAGAAGACTTTGAAATCTTTTGGGCAAAGACATGGACATTCACTGTAAATTGAATTATTAAGGCTGGCTCTTGCAGACCGTCTGGAGTAGTGTCGCTATCACTCATAATCGTTTTCGGAAATAATCAGTATATAACGAACTCTTCATACAATTTTAGGAATCTGTACTTGACAAGTCAACAACCACAAGAGATTCTTTCAACACTGGTGTCCTCACAGGATTAACACTAGGATCCATAGTAACCGGTTTGGCAATATTGGCTCTTCTCAAACTGAGGGGTCATTGAAATACCCGTGTTATACGCATACAGTTATGATAATCCTTTTACAACTTAAACAGTCATAATCTATATTAGGTATTACATCTATCATGGCTATTGGTCATTGAACACTACATAAAGATATCTATTGGTCATTGAACACTATATAATTATATGTATTGGTCATTGAACACTATATAATTATATGTATTGGTCATTGAACACTATATAATTATATGTATTGGTCATTGAACACTATATAATTATATGTATTGGTCATTGAACACTACATAATTATATGTATCGGTCATTGAACATTGCATACTTATATGTATCGTCTCAGTGACACGTACCCTAAATATAAGTTGTGTTAAGCCATAAGAGATACTGTTAGGAAAAGACCTGTTTACTCGTTCGTATCTAGTCCTCTGTAGTAAACATGCAATTGCGCAGTGTTCAAAGACCTATACATGTATACATTTATGTAGTGTTCAAAGACCTATGAACACTACGCAATTGCATATTTATTGCAGAGGACAAGAGAGTGTAGTGTGCATAGGTATTTGAACACTACATAAATGTGTATATGTATATATATATATAGGTCTTTGAATACTACATAAATGTTTATATAGGTCTTTGAACACTACGCAATTGCATGTTTACTGTAGAGGATTAGATGAGGACAAGCAAACTGGTCTTTTCCTAACAATATCTCTCATGGCTCAACAAAACCTATATTTAGGTTACGTTTCACTGAGACGATTCTTTTGAGTACCACCAACACAGGGTTTGCGTGTCAAATAAGGATTGTTGAATGTGAAATACGCCCAGTATCTATATATCTGGTATATGTCATTGAAGACTACATTTTTTATGAATACATGTTTATCATTGAATACTAGCTGCTTAATTATATGTATAGGTAATTCAACACTTCACAATTCTCTCTTTAGGTCATTGAACACTTGATAAGTCTATATATAGGTCATTGTACAATATATAATGATATGGAGAGGCAGAACTATTTATGTCAATAATGAATATATGTCAATGATTCAAAAGCCCGGAAAATAGTTCGTCTGGTGATAATCTAATCAGGCTTTGTGATTAACTACAGTGCAGCCATTATTTCTCAAAAGAAGTTATATATTTCTTCCAATTGTTTCGCAGATGTCTTGATTTACTTCATAGCAACCATTAATTAACAACATTTAAGTAGTGTTTAATTCGAAGAGGAAGGTGTAAATACTTCAATCAGGGACTTAGATAAGAGGGATAAGTAACTAAACTGTATCCTTACGTATCAGCTGTATCCTTACGTATCACCGGTCCCAACATTTGTTTTTATTTCATTTATAATCAGCCAATTGGAAAGCGCAAGATTTGAAAATTAGATTTGAAAGGAAGATATATAATTAAATAGATTGTGTACAAACGAAAATGAAATCGCCAAACAGAGAAGAAATCGTGTATGGAGGTGTGAACTTGGTCGTTATGAGCAATTTCTTCTCTTTTCACAATGTTTTCAAATGCTGTCTTTTATAATATCACCTGAGGCCGATTGAATGTGATAAAGTATTAAGCTTAATATACATGAGCCGCGTCTAGTGATAAGGGGTCTTCGTACTTCTGTGTATAGTGAAGACCCAGTCGAGGCTACTCAGAGTCTCCACCGCCCGCGTGTATGTAACATATAACCAAATGCACCCCGGACAAAATAACAAAAATAGAAGTGAAGGACCGCTAGTTTTATGACAATATGTATTTAACCCTCCCTGAAGATTTATTTGTACTTTCGTCCCAAAGTTTTCAACTCTATTAAAAATCAAAGCGCCAATGGCACTGTAGTGGCGATCGTATGGAAAATCCTGAAAAGTAACAAGCAGTATATCGGTGTAGGGCTTGCGATGACTCTGGTGCGGGTATATTTGAGAATGTATCAACCCTGCATCTTTTGACAGTAGAATAATGTTAGTTTGCCAGAATGTTGTCTTGGTGATTATTTAGTTACGTTCTGAAATTGGTCATGATGTGTTCAAAATTAGGCCATTCCAAAGTTATGAAAAATCTAGTTGGTATTCGATAGACTACCGTTTTAGCTCATTAGAATGACTATTTGTAATCTAAATTGTTCGGTTAATCACATGTTTATCACCAGGTCGTTAGGCCATATTAAGATAAAATATATTTTACACTTTAGAAATGACTAAAGAAAGGAGAGAAAACAGTATCCATTAGTTTGGTGTTTGTTTCAATGATGTCCGATATTAAACAGGTCTGTTCAATTTAGTCCCTTCACATTGCATGATTGAGGGTTGTCACCGTGTATTTATATGTCTCTGAGGTTGTTAAACTGCTTCGAATAATGTGAGTGCAAAAACAAACACAAAACATGCTCCAAAAGCACAATTTCACTATTGGCCAAACTGTTCAATTTATAAAAATATAGGCATATATTATAATGCTCGATCTCCAAACTAAATTAGGCTACACTGTCAGCATTGATTGCTAATTGACTCTAGAACGTGCAGACGTGTATACATAACGTGTGTACACACTGACATCGTGTGTCCTTTAAACCTTTGTAAACCAGTCGTATCATCTAGACGCTTTCATATATTTAAACAACTACAAAATAAAGTGTTTATAATATTGAGATTTACAAGCTCTTCTGGTTTTTGGTCTCGCGAGCTATTTATAGAACCTTTTGGAATTTCCAGATTTGAGTATCATCAGAGTTGTCGTTATTTGCAAGGCAGAACGCGCAATGATATTTATTATCTGCCAAATCATGACGAAGATAATATTTACATATTTTAACTCTATGTAGATAATGTCTCGATAAAACTCAAATATTAGTAACAATCCGGTACCAAAGTAGCACTGACATAATTATTATTAATCACGTCTCTGCATCAATGATGGAACTATAACGGATGTGAGTAAATTAGTTTGCAGTAAGGAAAACAAATATCAACCGATTGTTCAAAACCGACTATGTAAATATTTTTCGTTGTTGTTGTTTCTGTTAGCATTGTGGCGATTGTCAAACCAATCGCCACAAAAACATTTTTTTCATTATGGGGATTTTTTTTTATATTCTTGCCGTTGTGTTTTCAAAGTCGTCTGCTGAAGGTTTGTTGTATGTTGGAAAGGGTTCTATGATGTCAGAGCGGAGTTTCGTTAATACCCAAAATCGCTCGACGTGACTCATATTGATCATATATCCGATCAGCCGAGATAATATTACGTTTATTTACATTTCTTACTTAATCGGGGTATTCTAATTATATGAACGCTGTATCCTTACGTATCACCTGGTCGGCCGGGTAGCTCAATTGGTAGCGTATCTGACTCGTGATCTGGAGGTCACGGATTCGATACCCGGTTGCGGCGACATTCTTTCGGGCGATGTTTTCCATTGCCTCTCACCTCTGATCTATGTGAGAGAGTAGTCAGTGGCTTCGAAAAAATGTTGTGTAAGTACTGGTGTGGGAAAGCCAGGAAAACATGGGTAGGTGCACTGACCGCCGTGATATGACCAAAGCTGTTGAAAGCGGCGTTAAACTCCAAAAAAACAAACAAACAAACAAAAACGTATCACCTGTCCCAACATTTGTTTTTATTTCATTTATAATCAGTACTCTCACCATTTGCGTGGAAAATACCAAAGGCAGAACTCGCTCATAACGGGGTTCGAACCCGGGAGCTTTGGTACGAGAGACAGACGCTCTACAACGGCACCACTGTCTTCCAATTCTTTTCCCACTAATTGTTTGTATCGTTTATTTATAGTCTGCCTTATTATAAAGAGTGAAATATGTTAACCTAACCAGGGGAGTCGTTTATCCCTCTTATCTATGTTCCTGCTTAAACCATACTGAAGCTTTTATCCAATGAGAATGTATATTTCTTTATTTTTTTAAGAAAAAAAGTAAGAACAATTTTCTTTTTTTTTAGAATGGTATTTTAAACAGTATCTTATTTGACTTTTTGTTATGGATGCTCAGTCGTGTTTTTTCCCATACGTGTGATAGTAACGCTTAGGTTGGTTTTCGCAGAGCACCGCTCATTTATTCATGATCCCTTGGTGACAAACCAATACAAGGATAAGATATGTGTCTTATTACAAGGACATTATGTCCAACACAAGTGGGTAGCATTTTATGGAAGTAAAGATAAAACGAAACATGTTCAAATTCAAGAATTTATTTTTATTTTTTTACCTCAAAAAATATATTGTTATAAAAGTGTTTGAGATCTTACATTGAATAAACACATTCAGATTGTCATAAGTTTGCTTTAAAAATCATCCACATCACACTAAAAAATAGCGCTCAAAGATTTTTAAAATAACATGTTTTAATATCTACATGTACAATCAAACATAAGGTAACATTTAACAGATATAACCATTTTCCCGATACTTTTTCGATGTCATATTTTGACTAGATGAGCAACAGCGAAGATCCTGCGCAGTCTGAGCTAGACCTTTGCTGGTTGCAATTGGTGACCTGATCACTTGACACAGTTAGAGTACATCATGAACATACCCGAAGAGGGTAATCCTTTAAGTGTTTTCATCATGAAATCTAACATAACAATCAAACTAAGATTTACTATTTCTGAAGTAAAGTTTGCGATGTAGCAATGTTGGCAATGTTGGCAATGTTGGAAACTCTCTGAAAGTGAATTGGGATTTCTCGTTTATATTAATATTTTAGACAGTAAGTCCGCGATGTATGTTTTTTTTCTTTTCGCATGCTCTAAAATGTTAGTGATGCACTCAGAACAATTGTTTTCTTCCCATCCGCAACTACTTCACTGTGTGTCATAACCTCTTTTTTTGCATACTGAATACTGGACTTCTCTACTCCTGGCGACTTTAAAAGTGAAAACACTGTCTGAAAAGGACTTACACTGTTTTCAAATCCAATTATGTATTATTTTGTATTAGCCGATGCGAAATGTCGTTTCTCATATGTCGTCAAAGCAGACGACTCTGAAGAGTACATAACAAGTAAAGAGCTAACACCTTTTCTTGGCCATCTCGGTCTGTATCGACATTATAACATAAAGGTTGATATCCAAATCTCTATGTGCAGACATAAGGCACATTCCTGTAAGCGTTTTTTTCGCCATTGATGATCTGGAGGTCTGGGATTCGAACATTCTTTCGACACTTTATAAAACTGATAACATGTGAATTATGAGTTGTGTTTTATAACTAAAACATCACAGTGTAAATAAGCTTCCTTTAAGTGATCGAGAGAAATGTTCACAGCGGTGAAGAACCCCGAGCCATCAACTCACCGAGTTTTTGATTTCACAGTAGTCTATTGTGTCTCATGGTGATGAATTTATATGTGAGAAATGATCCGACTACTAGACCTAGACCGAATAGTACTATACTTCCATACTCATTTGGCCTGTTTGGAGGTGGCCTGTTTGAAGGTGGCCTGTTTGAAGGTCTATCCAGCACGGCATTCTGAAACGGTAAAATAACAGACGATATTTACAATGAAATGAAGAGATACACTTTTCAATCCTTTCCCACAAACACATTTACAGCAGACGACATGAAAACATCCAGGTAAAATGTACGAACAAACTACAAATGAATATTTGTAAAGCGTTAAACACATTAGCAAAAGGAGAGATGCATATTAACTCAATATATTCAAATGCTTTGCGCGTAAATGGGGTTTGGAAGCGTCGGTACAAATGTCCCGTTCCAAGAGCGGAAAAGCTACATTATGGACTCTGCGTAATGTATCGACCATTATCAGCCTACGCAGTCCGCACAGGCTAATCCGGGCGGACACGTTCCGTCACAGGGGGATAGAGGTATAGAGTAATGACTCCTGAAAAAAAATCCACAGGAGGCGAAAAGTGTATGTCCGGTTAGCCTGCGCGACATGCTTAGGCTGATCAGACTTTAACATTTCCACTCATATAACAAACCTGCAGACGATTGTGAAAATAACTAGGCAATTTTCTATATAAGTACATGTATTTATAAGAAAAAGATTAATTATTTAAACAGACAATTTATTTTTTTGCCACAATGTTTTCGCCTGATGTAGAGATGTCAGAAAGCGTCTATATGTGGGAAATGGTTGCTAAATGTCCCTTATGTTCGATACACAACCGGACACAAGGGGAAGACCGACAGGCCTTGTGTATATAAATAGAGCTCATTTACTTACCCAGCCCCCTACCCTAGAAATCCAGGGCACCAGCTTGTTCTGTATGAATTCGATAGTCCAATGTATGATCTTTCCAAACACGGGAATACCTCGAAGGGTGTCTGACAGAGCCTGCAATACATAGCATGGAAACATTATGATGATATTATTGAACCCTTATCCTACTGAATGTCTGCAGCTAGTATCACTACCCTTGATTTGTAATACGTTGTAACATACTTAACTCTTTCTCATGTACGAAAACTATGCAGCAGACATTACAGATGTAGTTGTTAATAATATTAGACCAAGTATGTTTAAACTGAACCAGTTGATTAATAAACAAAACAAATCTGAATCATTCATGTTCAACAAATATATTATATCAGAAACTTTTAATATTTGCTATATGTTATTGATCAATATATAAGGCATGTCATAGGTTTACATATTGTGTCGAAAAGTTTGCTAGGAGTATTGTATTTTACCATAGTTTGATGATTTACAAAAGTTAATCATAATGTGAGTTATATTTCTTAAGAATATCGCTTACTACATAGTCTAATGGTAATATTGATATATTTATAGTTTATTGTATCACAAACAAACTATAAACGTTTACATGCAATAAAGCATTGTTCTGTTCTGTTCATGTTATCAATAGAAACCTTTGTTAACTTGAGGTCATAATATAATCACGTTAAACCAATTACATCATGTACTATATCAATATCAGCCAATTGGAAAGCGCAAGATTTGAATCAAAGGAAAATATATAATTAAATAGATTTGTACAAACGAAAATGAAATCGCCAAACAGAGAAGAAATCGTGTATGGAGGTGTGAACTTGATCGTTATGAGCAATTTCTTCTCTTTTCACAATGTTTTCAAATACTGTCTTTATAATATCACCTGAGGCCGATTGAATGTGATAAAGTATTAAGCTAAATATACATGAGCCGCGTCTAGCGATAAGGGGGTCTTCGTACTTCTGTGTATAGTGAAGACCCAGTCGAGGCTACTCAGAGTCTCCACCGCCCGCGTGTATGTAACATATAACCAAATGCACTCCTGGACACAAAAATAACAAAAATAGAAGTGAAGGACCGCTAGTTTTATGACAATATGTATTTAACCCTCCCTTAATGATTTATTTGTACTTTCGTCCCAAAGTTTTCAACTCTATTAAAAAAGCCATTTTTTTCATTATGGGGATTTTTTTTTTTATATTCTTGCCGTTGTGTTTTCAAAGTCGTCTGCTGAAGGTTTGTTGTATGTGGGAAAGGGTTCTATGATGTCAGAGCGGAGTTTCATTAATACCCAAAATCGCTCGACGTGACTCATATTGATCATATATCCGATCAGCCGAGATAATATTACGTTTATTTACATTTCTTACTTAATCGGGGTATTCTAATTATATGAATAATGTAGACATTGGGTAAAACCACAAATGATAAAGATAATGTAAAATGACTGTTGTAGATTCTTTCCGAGACGACTTACAACGCCTCTTCAACAGAAAAACTGCTTAATTTGATGTTAGGCTTTTTTTGCGTCCTTTAATATTGCATCTATATCATTAACAAAATATGATCAAGTAGAAGTCGAGCCTTTGCCTTATACAGACGACAGTCGAGATATTAGAATCAGAAGATTTCGAAATTAAATGAAGAAAACCGCCAATGTTTAAAATGGTTCCTTCATATACAACTCAGCAGCAGGCGAATTTAGAAATAGTTTAGGCAAAGGACGAAAAATCTCTAGAAATGAAAGTATGATTATTTAATAATAAAGATGAACTCATTCTTGAAAAAGGATAAATTGCTCATTATGAATAATTTCTACTTTTGTAATTATGATTTGTATTAGCTGTTTGTTTGAGGCGCATGAAATATATAGGTATGTGGGAAAGCGTTTGTTTGTTCGTTGACGTTGTTTACCCTCGCACTCGGCAATATAGCCATTTAGCGAGCCTAAGTTAAACTATGTCTCAATGATATAGATAAATAATCAACATTCGAGTATTTTCAAAGAAGACGAATCTAAAACTATTGCTATAAGGTAAATGGTGACAATTACGCCATGTTTTACCCATACATTATTTGGGAATTTGTACTCATGCATTATTTGGGAATTTGGAATTAATCAAGCACTGAATATGAATTAATAAAGTGTCATAATACATAAACAATTAAGCTGATCTCACATGGAAATGACGCCCCAAAATGCATTCTGAAATAATCGATCATTTTTACATAAACCGCACTCGGACAATTTTCACTTTTATTATGTTTAACGGTGTATTTGATATGGTAATTTAAGTGTCGTCTGCTTTGGGATTACATAAGGAAAACTACGTCACATCTTGGGTGTATTTCGATTTACCAGAGACGCTAAAGTTTAGTCTTCTTACCTTAATGGCGCATTTACAGCTGACGTAGATGAATGTAGCTACTCTTCCCCAAGTTGTCGCCCCACCTTGGGATATGTACTCATTGGCTACTGCGTTAAATCCTTGCTCCGTCGTAATCTGTTCTATCCGTTCGATTATTCTAATAATAATAATGATAATAAAACTAGTAAAAAGAATAGAAATAATAATAATAATAATAAAATAATAATGTTATTAATAAAAAACATAATTATAAATAATGATTATAGAAATAACAATAACGATAACAAAAGCTATAATATTCTTCATCTCCTTCTAGTACTACTACTACAATTATATTAGTACTAATATTTCTAATACTTATTCCACTACTACTATATTATTGGGGTTTTACGCCGCTTTCAACATTATTTCAGTTATATCACGGCGACAGTTCACTTAGTCATGATCCCTGGGTAAACAAACCGGTACGTCGTGCCGCGACTGGGGATCGTTCACGGGACACCCGGTTTCAAATCCCCGACGCTAACCACTCGACCACGGCGGATTCCTATACTACTACTGCTTCTACTCTTAATGTTTCATATATCACTACCACTACTACTACTACTACTACTACTACTACTACTACTACTACTACTACTACTACTACTACTACTACTACTACTACTACTACCACTGCTACTGATATCACTAATGCTTCTGATGATGATGATGTTGATGATGATTATGAAGCCTAAATTCAATCCATTCTTTCGGAATACTCTTAAGATTAATTTCCCAATGACTCAATTGTATTTGACATTTTCTAATATAATATTGTGACAAACCTGTTTTTTTCCAGTTCAGGACCAATAAGTGTGTCAGCTATGTATAGTATCTGGTGAGCAATCTCTTTCGCTTCTCGTGTTGCCTTTTCTGTATCCTCACCTAAAATATGACGCAGAAAACTTATATGTAAACGGCGATGAAGAGTGTGGAGATTATATGTGGAATCTGTTGTGATCGAGTTGTTAGAGTGCGGTTCTGAGAACCGGGCGTCCAGGGTTCTATTACGAATCACGACAGCAATACGAATTTCGAACATGTTGTGATCATGCTAAAAAACATATAACGTACATCGCTGTACATATAAATAATTTTGTATGGCCAAAGTATGCTCTTTAATTTTTGTTCACAATTATCTTTATGTTTTATGTTTAGGTCAGTTATTTTGAGTTATACAATTTTACCTTTGATTTGTTCCAGTTCCTTCATCACGTCTTTATCAGTGACGCCATCAACGTCATCAAGGGCGTCGTCATTCATTTCTTCCAACAGCACGCCATGGACTATCGGACCTGCTAGCATTTTAACTACTTCCGCATTCATTACATCTCCGTTACTCGCTGAAACCAATAGGAAATAAATATACGAGGGTCGATCCAGAATCGTAATTTAGGGTCACTGGTGTATTTCCTCATCTCTATTTTTGTTGTTGTCAAATTATTTCATCATATGAGCGGTTCAAACGCCTTTTGATAAATGTGTAACCTACTCATTCCAACATATTCTAAACTAAAAAAACAACAAAACAAAAAACACTGCTTTTATCTTTTCACTAAGTGTATGTGAAAATCTTCTGGAAAAAGAACGTGTTAAGTTGTCTAGAGACAGCTGTTACATTTTATATAACCATGCTAGACGGACCCTAACTTAGTAAGTTACTGTAAAATAATCCCTTGAACTGTCTATTCAATTTTTATTCTCATATAAGTTAGACACAATAGCACAATCTTATTGTTCCTTTGTTAACAAATAAATGTGTTAATTTAAAACAATGATATAATTCATTTCAAACAATGCAAGACAATATGGCCACACATTTTCGATTTTGTTTTGTTTGAAATAACCAGAAAATGCAGATACTTCGTGTTAGAAGTGGACTCTCGATATAGTTATCATTGGTATACAGAGCCCTTCTTTTGATTTTAATATGATATGCATCGATGAGTGTGTTAACTATTCCACGACCTCTTGGTAAAAAGGTATTTGCTACAGACACCCATTCTGTCATTACACTATTGAGCTTTAAACTCCAAGGTTTAAATAAGGCTATAACAAAGTGTTGTTGTGACGTGTATTTAATTAACTTTTGTGATCGGTAAATCGGTCAACCTTTGTCCAAATGGAATCCGTGATTGCTGGCACCACCATTTATGCTTTGAATGTTATTACAAAGTGGTCTTCTGCCGATATTGGTTAAAGATAGTTTACAATAGAAAGTGTTTAATACTTACACATTGAGCATGTGTTCTGCATAGTTTTATTTTTCTTCTGGTAACTTTAAAACTAGTTCTGTGAACTGGTAAATGTACACGCTTTTATTGTCGACGAATTAAAGATATGATATCTTTTAAAGATTGAAGATTTAAGATTACTTTATTCAGCAACGTAAACTTTGCAAAGTTTCTCGTTAGATACACATGTATTGTATGATATATAATAAAACGATGCACACTGTTAATTCAACAAATATCCTAACAAATATAAAATGGGGATAGATTTTCAATCGTTTTTATTTGTTTATTTTTTTGGGGAAAACCCACCGTTACTTTATCTTTTCGAAATGGGTTAAGCAATACATATTCTAATCCTTCCCCTTTTATAAACTGCGTATATAATTACGTTATAAAAATACATGTTTATAAATAGAATTCATGGAATTCTATTTTTAAATATATTGAATTTTTAAAGGAGGCAAGTATGAGATTAATTTGGTGCGAAAAAAACGTTTTCCTTTATTACTTAAATTATTGTTTATTAGAGTTTGTTCTTTTCTTAATTTGTTTCAAGCCAAATAAACATTTTATATCATCTATATTTAATCATTTAAAGTTTAGACGTAATATAGTAAAAATTGAGATCATCTAATTTTGCTTCCTTTTTTTTAAAGCTTGTATCATGTTTTGTTAATTGACCCTTTCCCACATACAACACATCTGCAGCAGACAACTTTATCCACATCTTTGCACAAAATATATAAAAATCTCTTTCATGAAGGTATAATTACTGGAAAAGAGAGGAGAAGAAAATGTTGTGGCAAAAGTAGAAATTGCTTGCTTTGAGCAAGTTTTACTTCAGTCAAAATGTGTTCAAACGATGTCTATAGCAATGTCAACAGAAAGCCTCTATATGAGGTAAAGGGTTAAATATCTGAAATGTGCGAATATCTTCTGCAAACAAGTTTATGTTAAAAATGTGAAAAGTATAAATACATACATATGTTCTAAGTATCCTAATACTGTAATGGTATGAATATTTGATTAACTGAGCCCTGATAAATCAAATGCATCATGACAAACATGTTTTGGATGGTAACAAAAATAGATAAGACAAGCATACTCAACCCTTTCCCACAAATAGACGCGTTCTGAAGCATCTGCAGCAGACAACTTTTTGAAACCACTGTGGCAATGTTGTAAGTGTTAATCAAATATTGTTCTTTCATTAATAGCATTAGCATATTGTTGCCATGATGTTTTCAAAGTCAGCTGGTTCAGATCTGTTGTATATGGGAAAGTGTTAAATTTCTAAGTAATAAAGGCCTTGGAAAACTGCATTTTTGGCTAGATGTCTTCCCTTTTCAATTGATCACAATTTATGGTCATGACGTATAATTGTTCTACCACGAAATGATTATAAAATTTCTTAGCTGCACTTTTTAAGAAGTGAAGTCCTGAAGCAGTCTTAAACCGAACATCACATACAACTTAAACATGCATATGTGAAATAGCAACACTTAACATGACACTTTTAATTATGGCTGTATCAATTAAACTAAATAAAAAACAAGTCAATTCCTGAATATGAGATCCCAGCCAAAATAAAATTGCAAAAGAACAGTCGTTATAACAGTTACTAAACTATTTTATTCACAATGTTTTCCCAGAATTTGACTTTTTGACACAGTTTCGATCCTGACCTGTATTTGATAGAGATGAAGGTTCTGATGATTTGTCTTAAACTTGTATGGTATATTTGCCTCTAATGTGATCACAAGATATTTATAAACTTTTATGTAGTGACAAGTCTTTGTGACCATGTCACCCAGTTTTGAATCTGACTGGAATTTGATGGATATTAGTGATGAGCCGATATGATGATTTGACCAATAATTGAGGTAGTGATATTACTAATGAGCTTTCATGTGGCCTATGGAGTATTCACAAAGTAATTTTTATTCAAACCATGATGTACAGTATGTATACAATATAAGTTAAAAAGTATGTAATTCTGGTGTTACTAGGACAATCATGCATTCTGGCGCGCACCTTTTCTCGATTGGCTGATAAATAGAAAGAAATGATCTATAATTAGAACACCGTTTTCAAGTTGGAAACGGGGACAACAACGGTGAGATTTCCCTGTGTGCGTTTAAAGAAAAACGCTTTGCTCAGATTAAACTATATGAGTAAATAGTACTATAGAAAATGGGTCTTAGTTTTTGTAGTACAGTGGGTCTTAGTTTTCTAGTACAGTGGGTCTTAGTTTTCTAGGTCTTAGTTTTCTAGTACAGTGGGTCTTAGTTTTCTAGGTCTTAGGTCTTAAGTTTTAGGTCTTAGGTCTTAGGTCTTAGTTTTCTAGACACCCCTACAGTAATGTATCATTTTGATGTAATTAACTTTTTTTTAAAAGCTTGCACTACCAATATATATGCTTTTAAAGTTTATGTTTTCACGTCGGTATCGCTCGCCTGTGGGGCGCCGCCATCTTTGCTTATAATCAGCTTCCCGTGACGTCAGTTACACCCTTCCGATTATCACTGTATTGATTACTAAATTTTCAGATTGCTATCTTATCTTAGCTATAGGTAAAAAATGGCCGAATGCGTAAAAGGTCAGTCCAAAAAGGCCGATTATAGGATCAGATAGTCATAGTGGGGCGGTACAATTTGCTTTTAATGTTTATTTACTTCCTTAATTAGATAGTTTGAGAAGTTTGAGAACGTTATTGCCGTTAATGTATTGAATTAGATAATAGAGAAATTTGAGAACTTAATTGCCGTTAATTTAATTTATCAATAAAAAAAGGCCACCATTGGATAAAATAATTCTTATTAAGGAACAACTTCGTAAGATTTGATCCCCTGCTATTTGACTATAAAACTTTAAACTGCATAAATAAGTTGAGAGTGTATTACAATTATGGAGTACGAATTAGACGAGATTATCGCATATCATTTTGAACCAGAGTATTCAGACATCGAACTTTTGGAAATGGAAAAGGAATAATGTGTATCAAAAATTGGAGATCGCACTAGTCCCGATTTCTAAGGAGTATTTTTGTTCATGCTATAACTGCATCGTAATGCCGCTACCAGAGGAATATGTTTAACAACTTTTTTCATCATCTCGAACACCCACTAAAGTTCTTATGTTTATAGACAGGCTTAACTGTCCACTATCCAGTTAGTTTTGAAAATGCCTGCTTATAGATCTTTTCACCACATAAATCTTTTCGCTGTTGTCGACCAAGGGAATGAACATGGTCGATTACAGCCAGACTGGCAGTGCTGTCCTTGATTTAATTTGATCATCATCAAATTCCTGACGTTTTGGGCAGTACTTCACAACATAAAACTTTGAAAGACGTAACAGTATTGCAGTAATTAATTATATAGGAAAAGCTAAATCGAATGTTCTCAAACAATACAATACAATATATTTTAATGCATAAAAACTACAAGTTTAAAGCAAATTATACAATTTAAACAAATTCCTTACATAACATAGACAAAGTTTTCCGAAGAACATATACAACTGTAGAAAATTAACCGTACATATGTAAAAACAAAATGACGTCTTTTGACTGCTGTAACATTTTACGCTTTGCATGATGGTCAATTATTTATTTTATTACCCCTAATTAGTTGACTTGCTGTTTATAACCCCTAGTCGGCTGCTGCTTCTGATCAGCGCATCAAAGCCTCGGCGGTGCTTTGTTGGTAGATCATAAGTAGTGTCTGATTGCTACCGGAAATATGATTGGGTTTTATGACCTTTAATTGGTTTTCAATAAAGAACGGTACAATGTTTTTAATTTTCGATAAATCTGTGAATTACGCCTTTTTTCACAACGTTTACAACTTTATTTATACATGTATTTGCTGTAATAGAGAGTGTAGTGTTGTGTGGAGTGCCGGTGTAAGAAAGCCTTTATAGGCATGGCCGAAATTTGTTTTTGCTTTTGAGCGGTACAGTAAGCATCTGCAGACGCATCCTGACGACAAACCGACCATACAAATATGCAATTTGATCTTATTTGAAATTCACAATATGACCTCCGAATTGCGATTTGTGTGTGACGTAGCTCATTTGTGTAAAACCTCCGAAGTTATGATGTACTCATATTGTATTTGGAGGTAATGAATTGTGGTAAAATACATCTAACTAAAAACAAGTAAGGATTTTAGAAATTGGACGATTTCATTTGGAATTAAAATGGATATTAAAGGAGGTTTGAGAATTTTTCTTCAATTTATAATATACAAGTTTTACAACAAAATTCCTCTTGGAAATTTGGCCAAAATTAACCATTTCAAGTCTCCCTTTTCCACATACACCAAATCTGCAGCAGATGACTAATATGGAAAATCTCTTAACCGTCAACTGCAGAGTATGTAGGGAAGGGATCGAATTATGTCTGCTCAAAAGACTCGCCGACGGATCCTATTACAGTAGCGTCCGACCACTACCGGGGATTAATTGCTTCTATGACCTTTGATTGTTGTACAAAAAACAACGGTTCATTATATCTAACTAGCTGTGAAATCATAACAAACAACTGTCAAATATATAAACGAATGACATTATTGTATAAATAAATGTTAACACACATATATTTAATTGGCTGATATATATTACACGAGTCAAGTTCGTGTTTTCTATCCACCTACTATGGTTGGATACTATTGACTATAAAACTTTATATAGATCTAGTAACAATATGATGTAATGCTTGGAATTCCATTTTGAATAATTGAAGAGTAGGTTTGTAAACTTCAGGGGTATATTTTGTATTCCCTTTATAGTACCGCAGTCGTTCATTAGCTAACTCTACTTTTATGTTTTGTTCGGGACACAGTGTGTAAATGACGTCACGATTCTTTTCCGAATGTCTCGAGACATTGCGATATGTAAACAATGGCCGCGCTCATGCTGCTCACCGATCAGCACAAATAGTCATCTTTAAATAGTAATATCTTCATTATTAGTTGTATGTTAATGAAATGCATAGTACATAAATGTTCTTTAAGTCAATATTTTTCAATTCAAAGCGAGTTGTCATCAGCCAAGCGGGGTGCAGGGCGAAGCGTACCACTGTCTTACCGTACCAACCATTTCAGAACGAAGCGTACCACATATAGATTATATAGTAGTAAATACCTGGTGGGGCGCTCGATAATAAGTTAATACGTGTGAATAACTGAATTAAAGGGAAAACAAGAGTACCGCAAACGGTACATAATACGCCCGCCAGGAACTTCTTTGTAAGTTTACTCTTTGTTTTGATATATTGTTTGTTTGTAAAAAGTTAATAAAGTCGTTCAGGAATAAGTTGTTAAAGAATAATGGGAAACTATGAAAAATGGTACAGAATGCTGATAATTATGTATAACAAACATTTTAAGAACAATTTCAATGTATTATGGCATGATTGAAAAAATCAATAATAAAATCGTTTCTTAGTTCGAGTTAACTAGCATGACATCCATATTAGACTGTGATCCGAATAGTACACCTCAGCTGTGCCCCCTTGAACTTGTGTGGACAACCTGGTAAACACTAAGTCAATCGTTGTCTGTTCATCAGTTGTAGGACCTGCTATAACCTGTTTGTAACCTAGTCTTGTGCAAAGCAAATCTTCTATGGCTTTCTTCTGAGGACTATTAACAGACCAATCTACATTAAAGTCTCCTAAAATAACACAGTCATAAATGGTGAACTTCTTATGAACTTCTTCCAGCTTCTTGCACAATGTTGCTGTTGATGCAGAAGGAGATTTGTATAGGGCACATACATACATGTCAGACTCCAACTTTGAAACTAGTACCTCAATATTTGTGTTCCCCACTTGATGACATAAGTTAACAGGACGCTTTGTGTACATACTCATTCCATAATATGGTCTACTTGAATCTGATGAACGACAGTCACATCGATAATGATGTTGGAATGATGGAAGAGTTGCTACTTCCTCTGTGTCTCTGGAACACAATCTTGTTTCACAGAAGATGGCCATGTCTGCTGCTTGTAGATTGGCATCTGCTTTAACATCAATCAGATGACGGTGAAGAGAGCGAGCATTAAGAAAAACAACATTGAAAGTTCCTGGTTGGTCAGCTAGTGTTGTTAAAGAGATACCTGTTGACAGGGATCTCAGTCTAGCCATTTCTCTTTGTACATCTGTACTGACACTGATCTACTCTTCTGCAAGATTCAAAACATGAAGACCCTCAAGGCTTCTTAGACGACTAATAGCGCCATAGTGAATATGGTCTACTTTTTTCGTTTTGTTGTGAGATCAATGACAGTAGTGTCCATTGTGTCTCCTTGAGAGCGATGCACTGTTTTAGCATGAGCTGGTCTCAATGGAAACTGGAATCTTTGAATCAGTGCCTGACCTATGTGGCCTTCTGCAAATTGCTTAACTAATGGTTCTAATGGGATCCAAGTCTTTTCAATGCCATGTCTGTACAAATGTTTTGATGAATCTTTTAATGCTCTCACAACATGGTCATCCAGAAATATAACCCAAACAACTCCTTTTGGTAGAGTTTGGCCTAGTGGGAGTCCCAGTTTCTTTACGATGCATGTAGCTCCATTAATCAAACCATCAGATGTATCAAGATTGACAGTCAGGTCATACACTATTCCTTCTGCAACGTCGACAACATTGGGCAACTGTTTGTTTTGAGTACTGTTCTTAAAGTTTTCCAAGATCTTCAGTCTCATTGCTAGAGGTGTAGAACCTATGATGCGGTCTTTAGCGGTTACAATGGATTTGGGAGAACTGGAACGCAGTATTACTATGTTGTTGAAGGCATTGACTCTGTCATTAGTTGTATACAGATGTACCGATGATGCAGGATAATCAGGATGTGACTGGGGAATAGAAAGTTGCTGTTGTTTTAAAGTGTCGATATCTTGTTGTGTGTGATTTCCCTCCCGTAATCTGTTGAGAAGATCTGCGAAGTCTTTGTGGTCAGATTGCCGCATTATTTCTGTCAGTTCCACCATGAGAAATAGCTCAGTTCACAAGTTTATTGCAAGAGGAAGGTATCCAGAGCCAGGTGTGTTAAATATGTAGGAGTCCACAACTGGCTTTAGCTGAAAGAGATCTCCAACAGCAATTATGGAAATTCCACCAAATGGTTTTGGAGACTGTTTCACTTCCATCAGACGATGGTTGATACAATTCATCATTTTTAGAGCGCTATGAATGGTAGTACCTCTAATTTTTCGTGCTGTAAAACTTTCTCCTTCCTTTTTGTTCAGATACTTCAGAGCTGTCTGGTATAATGCTGTTGTCACAACACTTTTCCCTACTCCTGCCCCTCCACTAAGAAATTTGAATACAGGCTCGGTAGATGTCTTAAGATGGTGAATTATATCATAGACAAAATCTATCTGTGTCTTTTTGAGTTTCCGCATGTGTTCCCTGTAATCTTCATCTGACATTTCATTGTATGAGTGAAGATCCTCCTGTACATTTGAGATAGGGAGCCCCATGTCCTGTGATATATCATAGTCTTCAATACCTGCATCAACAGGTGGAGAACGATCATGAAAATCCCGAGCTTCCTCATGTTCAGTCACTGGAGCAAGCTGACCTGCATCAACAGGTGGAGAACGATCATGAAAATCCTGAGCTTCCTCATGTTCAGTCACTGGAGCAAGCTGGTCCCAAGCATCATCAAGATCTTCTAACTCCTGTACTAGTCTAGCTGCTTCATCTACAGCCTCTGCAAAAGGTTCGAATGTCTGTCTGGTTTTGGTTATCTTTTCCTTTAGGACCTGATATCTGTCATGGTGAGATATATTTTCTGCTTTCAGATTTTTTTCGTCTCTCCATGGATGATATAGCATTATAAGTTCCCTGTAGAACTTGTTTGCATCTGTGTCGGGATTGAAGTGCACAGATCTGATGATATGCCCTTGTTTTCTCTTTCTATACTTCTGATCAGTATTTCTCGCTGTCTGAACCTGTTCGTCTACTTCTTGTGTTTCGTCATCATCGTTAACTGACTCAGAATTTAGACTTTTCTTCTGATGAGTAGTTGATATTTTATCATATGAGGCAACACATTCAGCAAGACAGGCATTTTCCATTGATCTTGGTCGTTCTGCATATCTTGAGATGTCATTACTACATTCTATATCATCATCGTCTTCATTCATCCTATCCAAAATGGCCTTGGACTTCAGTAATGTTACTCTCTCTGATGAAGGACTGGTGTTGATAAACACTACCTGACGTGATGAACGTTTCATTGGTAACTGAAGGCAGATATAAGCTGCTTCTTGAGCACTTATTTCCACAGCATTTAAAAATGTGTTTCCAACTGTTCTGATCTGCTACTTTAAAGATTTCCTGCCTTTACTTCCTGTGATGCCTGTCTCAGAAGCTCACTCATTCCACGTTGGCTTTTAGTCACATATGAAGCGATGTATGTAGCATAGGCATACACATCAAGGACAAACTGAATATCTATGTTTGCACGCCAAGCTAACAGAATGTGTTCATTGTAGTTGTTGACTCTTGAGTCACACACTTCTCTTTTTAACATGACAGTTGGGGACTTAATTGTAGATCTGATGATATCCACATAGTCTTCGTTGTTCATGTTTATGCATGAGAGGAATTCTTCAAATGTAATTTGGGTGTCATTCTCATGGTCATTAAGGACATCTTGGAAATGTTTGTAGTTTGTCTTATGCTCTTCTTTTTTCTTACTTGGCACATCAGAATCTAAGGGATACAGGATAACTGTTTTCTTCATAGGAAGTTTCGGGAAGCTGAATCTGCACTTCTTCTCTCTTTTCATCTTACATGTGTGACTGTGTCGGTGAGTCTGTAATCCTACAAGCTCTGATAGCTCAAGATTGTCAGTGGTAGAGGTGCATGTTATGAACTGGTCAATAAATTCACATACTTCTTCTTCACTGTCACTTCCAAACTTGGGTGAATCCTTGCACCAAACCATCATGTGTATATGAGGTGATCCTCTTTGTTGGTATTCAACTCGATAAAAATAATCTTCATTTTCTGAGAGAGGATGACATTTTGAATGCATGAATACTGACACAAATTTGGAAACAGAAAAGTCAAAATGTCTTGCGCAGGTAATTGGATGGGACTGAATCAGACGGCACTTGTCGTCCCATGTCAAGTCTTCCAACTCCTGATCTGTGTACTGTTTCTCGTCCACTACTCTTCCAAGAATTCTTAGCAGTTGTTTCCATCGGGACTCAGCAGCAGACAGGGTGATAAAAAATGTGGCTTGTCCTAGTTGTTTGATCGTGGCAAATAGGTCTTTGCTCACTTTTTGAAAATATGGAGGAGATCCACGAATACTTGCAAGAAATGTGTATGCTTTGTCTTGGTGAATCAGAGATTTAGCTGCATCCCCCTTGACATTCCGTACTGTCAGGTTTTTGTTCTGTACTTTAACTTTCCTTAGTGCCAATTGCCCTTGGTTGAGAAGAGTTTTCATTTGCAATTTCTTTGTTTTAAAGAACAGATTTTCTATGTTACTGGCTGCCCTTCCATCAGCATTCCTCAGTTCTGATTTTACTATGTCTCCATATGTTACTCGTACTGGTCTATCATCATTTGCTGGTCTCTTCTGTCTCCACAAAAAATACCCGGAAATGCTAGTTCTTCACAATCTGGCTCCATAAAAACACTCACAGGAACAGCTCCCTCTCCTGGTGCAAAGTTGTAGATGTTGTCTCGCTCGCCAGGCTCTATGTAGTCTGGAGCTGTGAGCATCGTATCAGCCTCCCCTGACATCAGTTCAGCTTCATCCATCTCACTCCAATTATCTTCATCATCGTCATCATTCTGTTTTTGTGTATCTACTTCTTGAACAGGGGTTGATATAGTGGTTGGCTCTTCGTCGTCTTCACTTTATGAGGAAGAGGAGTCTACAGAGTGTTCTTTGTTCCAATATTCATTGTAAGTTACATACTGCTTATAAAATGGAGCTTTTGCCAAGTATCTAGCTGCAGATCTCACAAGTTGTGGTCTTATATTGAAACAATAGACGTTATGTTTGTATCTGAGTTTACGCTTCAGTGTTGCCTTGATTGTCCCTGTTTTGGACTGCATACGAGGTTATTGGGTGACTGTGTTATCCACATCAGCAGGAACAAGTACCATATTGCCTAAAAGTATTTTAAGCTTTCCACGGGGAGCCTGGTGTATTTTCATAAATGGAAGTATAAAAGCTAATAGGGTTTCTTCCAATGGATTAAGCTGCTGTAGAATGCATGTTTTAGTTAAGACCACCTTGTTCATTATGGACATGGGTGAAATGACTGCTTTCCTTATATATCTGTAGCAAGTACTGCACATCCAAATTTGGTTATCTATTCCAGGAGATTTGGGACATTTCTGTAGTATGTTTTGTATTTTGTTATCAGTTGAAGAGGTCAGTGTTTTGGGAAACGTCATTACACTATGTTTAAACCATAACTTACCACAGGAAGTACACATAAACACAGGTCCTTGTGATACTATGGCACGAAAAGTGTCTATAAGTTTTGTTTTACTTTTAGGAACATTTTCTTTCCTTTTCTTAGTATGTTGTGTGGTATTTTTGTGTCTTTCTTGCTGTTGTGTCTCACTGTCTCTGTTTTTCCAAGCTGTCCTTTTTCTCTTAGCATCTTTCTCTTTATCCTGAGGACCATTGTTTTACCTTGCTGTTCTTTTTCTATAAGCATGTTTCTCTTTGTATTGAGGACCAGTGTTCTTCCACGCTGTTCTTTTTCTCTCGGCATCTTTCTGTTTGTCCTGAGGACCAGTGTTTTTCCTAGCTGTCCGTTTTCCCTCGGCATCTTTCTCTTTATCCTGAGGACCAGTGTTTTTCATAGCTGTCCATTTTCTCTCGGCATCTTTCTGTTTGTCCTGAGGACCAGTGTTTTTCCTAGCTGTCCGTTTTCTCTCGGCATCTTTCTCTTTATCCTGAGGACCAGTGTTTTTCCTTGCTGTTATTTTTCTCTTAGCATGTTTCTCTTTGTCCTGGGGACCAGTGTTCTTCCACGCTGTTCTTTTTCTCTCGACATCTTTCTGTTTGTCCTGAGGACCAGTGTTTTTCCTAGCTGTCCGTTTTCTCTCGGCATCTTTCTGTTTGTCCTGAGGATCTGTGTTCTTCCTTGTAATTTTTCTCTCGGCATCCTCCTCTCTATGTAGCTTTACTGTTTCCCTGCTTCGTTTATTCCTAAAGGTTCTCATTCGTAATGCATCTTCAGATACAATTTTTCTTTTTTTGCCGACGATGACCTTATGTTCTGTAGTGATGTTATCAGCTTTCCTCTTTCGAAAAGAGCTGTACTGTTCTTTCAGCTTGTTCTGCTTTTGTATGTACTTGTTTACCCATGAAGTATTACCCTGGATTTTAGTCTGAAATAGGCAAGAAAGAGTTTGAGAATAGTATATTCCTTATAGCATATAAATTTATATATGGTTAAAGCAATACAATGAGATGAATACACTTTCAATTTGTATGATAATTTGCCATATGCTAACAGCAATGGATATAAATATATATGCTTGAAGCAATACATTGAGATGAATCCACTTTGAATTTCTATGATAATAAGTGCATGGAAAATCCTAAAAATAAATGATTTTATCATTGGTAATAACATGTATTTGTAGTAATACGGAAGATTAAGTCAAAACTTTACCTGATTTGATGTTCCCGCAACTGGAAACTTCTCTATTGCCTCACAAAACTCTGTTGAAGGCTCGATACTAACAGGGGACTGTTGTGGAACAGGAAGCCGTTTTACAGGTACCTGCAATGTACATTTAAATGTTATGCATATCATACTACACATGATACATGATGTAATATAAGTATGATACATGATGTCATATAAATATCGACTGATCATTGATAGGAATATAGTATGTATACCTTATGTGATGTTCCTGTTGCAGAATGACATGGTCCTGCTGTAGGCAGTTGTGGCTTAGATGGTTGGTCTGGAGATGTGACTGATTCCTGATGTGATGTTCTTGCTACTAGCTGCTCCCCTGACTTACATGTCTCTACAGTTGGTGACTGAGGCTTAGGACGTGACGTTGAAGACCTGGGAAGCCGTTTTACAGGTACCTGCAATGTACATTTAAATTTCATTTATATCTTAATACACATGATACATGATGTAATATAAGTATGATACATGATGTCATATAAATATCGACTGATCATTGATAGGAATATAGTATGTATACCGTATGTGATATTCCTGTTGCAGAATGATATGGCCCTGCTGTAGGCAGTTTATGCATATCATACTACACATGATACATGATGTAATATAAGTATAATACATGGAAATAAGACATGAAATCAGTAAGGCACATGATGTGGATTATGTATCTCCAAGGTTAGTGCCGAATATTAGGTCTAATATCATCCTATGCTTTGTGCCCATGTTTAAAACAGTGCATATTATAAGACATGAAATCAGTAAGGCACATGATGGGTTACAAGGTCCACATTGAAAGCATGAAGCAAACATGCATAGGAAATAGCATTTCATGGAAATGTGACGCATGCAAATAAGGAAACGCGACACATGTAAATAAATAAAAAGACAATACTTACTTTAAATTGTAGTTCTTGGAAAATGGGTCCAATTGTAGAATGTGATATGCAGTCCACATATGTCATCTTCATCCGAGTTAAAAAAGCCATACAAGAAAAGAAATTGCCGACAAACGCGAACTGGATTTGTTACTCATGACAACAAAGCAATAAAAAAATCTGCTCAATAGCTGAAAGCAACTGCTCAATAGCTCATAGCAATAAGTAAAAAAAAAGGGGGGGGGGGGGGAGGGGGGGACAATATTCTGAGTAAAAAAAGGGGCATAAAATCAGGAACTTGATTTGTAACTGATGACAACGAAAATACAGCTCGAAGAATGTAGGAAAAAAAATGTGAAAAAACATTATTCCAAGCCCAAAAAGGGGCATAACTGTGACACATGATTACAAAGCCATGTACAAAATTTCAGGCCAATATCTCAAAGTATGTAGGAAAAAAATGTGGAAAACCAATATTCTAAGTCCAAAAAGGGGCATAACTCATTCAGAAATTGACGAAATCCCAGGAAATATGAACTTGATCTGTGACACACTACAAAGCCTTATACAAAATTTCAGCTCAATAGCTCAAAGTATGTAAGAAAAAGGTGCGGAAAACCCGAACGGACGGAGGGACGGACGGACGGACTCATGGGAGTGTACTTGTGGGATTATTTCCTTTGATGTTTTTTTGTGGGGTGCACCCCACCAAGTATGGCATTCATTCCGTTATTAACCCCCTTTTACGGAATGAATAACATTAATATGCAAATGAGATACCCGTTATAAAAAATAGAAAAAATATACTTATCTAAGTGTCTTTATAATGGTGGTGGGTGGGCTTTAGATATATAAATATATTTGTTGATTGTAACATAATTAGATTTTTATAATATTTGTATTTGCTGATTTAGTTCCTTTAATATTACGGATATTTGAGATTACTTTTGATATATTGAGCTTTTAACACTTACTACAAAATCTAGCTCACCAGGCTTTGGGTCAGCTTGACGATTCGCCTGGCGTTGTCTGTTAGCAGCTCGCAATAGGTTGACTGGCTTAGCCCGAATGTGTTGGTGTACGTTGGCAAGCTCGCGAAGGGCCTCCTTCACGATCTGACCGGCGGGACGGAAGTTTCTTGCAGCTGCTAGGTTTTTGACCTGAAATAAAGACGAAATTATTATTATTATTATAAGTGTTAAAAAAGACAAATTCGACTATATATTATGGGATCCAGTATTGCATTGATTTTCACTCGTGTATAATGTATTTGTTTAGTTGGTATACGTAATAAATGTTTATTTTAAAAATATATTTTTTCACCATTTCTTTTTTTTACTTCTTATAATCATACATACCTTGACAGAAGCTTTCAATTATCCTGCTTTAGTCGGGTCAGCTGAGTGGTTGTGCGGGATGTTGCTGCTTATATGGCTGGTATCATTCTGTTTGATCCAAGCAGGACATCTATTCGTCTTGGATCGGACGCTACATACCCAGAATATGAAGCCGGATAACTTATTTTCACGCTGAAAATACACAAGTTATTATAATTATATGATGACAATAAATATCTTCGTAAAGTTTTAATTAAAATATAGTTATTCTACTTAGTCATATTTTTGCTTAAAAATTAATCTTCTCCTGTTTTAAATGTATTTTATGCACTGGCAACATAATCATGAATATAGCTGAGAAGAATGCACACCTTCACGTTATAGCTGAATCCGTCGCTGCTGAGTTACATACGACCACCCCCACGTGAACCAACAGCCAGAACCTCGTATGTGACCGGACCGTCTGGAATAACGTCTGTACCCGGAGGAGGATCTAATAGCTCCCTAAAATAAAGAATTAAAATTAATAAATATTCATATAAGTTTTCCGTGAGTTTTGACCTAGATGTTTTATTCAAATGATCTTGATTGATGATTGTTGTATTTAATGAAAAAAATCAGTGAAAACGTATGAAATCATATTTAAGAGCAATTAACATGAAACATGATAAGATTTCAGTTATTTAGCGTCAATTGAAATTTACCCCTTGTAACATATTCGCGGTATTGTTCAATTGCTTGTGTTATCTCATAAGTATAGACGTTAATCTATTAAGACGTTAAGATATTTCTTGTTTCACATATATTATACATCCCATAAAAGAAACAAATATATAAATCGATCGCGATGATTAAATTACTTAAACTACTTACTCGTCTTCAATTCGGGGCGTATGTTGAAGTTCGACTTCCACATTGAACGACGTATCTGGGATACGTGACGGCTCAATCTGTATCATGGAGTCATGTTCTGTGGGTAGTGCTGGTGGAAAGCTGTGATCTGTTAGTTGTGCTGTCAGCAGCATAGTCTGTGATGTCAGCGGCAATTGTGTCTGTTGATGCTGATCTACATTCTACGCAAGACCATTCAAGATTGATCTGCCCCCTCTGCAACTGACGATACTGAGCATGTGTGATCCCTGCAATAAACATACAAATAAATAACACATGTCTTTCTTCGAAATTAGATCTATTCAAAATTGTATTTATTATTATTCTCGCTATATTGTAAAACGAATCGATGCAAATTAGACAAGATGAACATTAGATAAGACTGTATAAACATCTATCAGAGGTAGTCCGTATTCACATTGATATTAACCACTACACATTACAATGTTTGAAAAGATTTTTGAACAAAATGCTTACCAGTATTACACCTGCGATGCTGCCATCGGGCACATTCGTCACACTGGATAGCGTGACTCCGTCCAGTGATATTCACAGCGCAAGAGATACACGGAAATTCAGATGCCATAGCTGATTACTGATGTTTTGAATGAAACTACTGTCATATATATACGATTTCATCTTTGTTTGTCTCGCAACATTGAGTACTTAATTATTTGACGGAGAACTCCTTTAATCAGAACACAATTAAGTTAATAATATAACAAACAAGCAAATAGTGTATAATACAAAATTAATTAATGAATGAACACATGGTTCATTCATTAATTAGGTATAATTATTTAAGTTGTAATTACGATGAACTCCTTTAACCCAATTAAGATCCTCAAACAGTACAAACGTGTTATTACACATCTTATATAAAATAAATTAAATACTTAGTTAGTACATTATTTTGTGACACTGGAATTTAAATAACAACAATATGTAGTTAAATCATAGACGTATTTTAATTCTTAAATATAATGTATTGGTTAAATGCATAAATAATATTTACATATGGCATTTATAGGTGCCTAGAAATAAAAAATAAATAACATAATACACTTTTTAACAGTTTAACAAACAATACATTAATATTATTAAAAAATAATATACATAATACACTGTTTAACAGTTTAACAAACAATACATTAATATCATTAAAAAATAATATACATAATACACTGTTTAACAGTTTAAAAACAATACATTAATATTATTAAATTTTCACTATATAATCTATATGTGGTACGCTTCGTCCTGGTACGGTAAGGCAGTGGTACGCTTCGTCCGACATTCGCCAAGGGTATTACTTTAAGTGTTATTTGTCATTTCGTTTTTCTACAATCATCTTAAGAAAACAAATTAAAATGCACACTACTTTCACAAATATCTGCGTACAGTCTGAAGCAGCTCAATGTGTTGGCATCTCTGCGATATACAGAGCTCCAAAAAATTACTTGGGTCAAATAGTGTTAACTCCCTAAAATAATTATTAAAGAGTGAATCACTACAGGAAGCCCATCAGCCCAATAAAGGAGACTGAATTGTCAAAATGTTTTTTTTTTAACTAATTTATTATGATTCTATTCACTCATACACTTCCTATGCATCCATGTAACAGTTTAAACAGTAAATTAAAAACTCTGAAATCTAACGATATACATTTCCCGTGAGAGAATAAATTTAAAAAAGAGAAATGCTCATCATATTGACAACATTGTGATGAATCTGCAGCAGGAAACATTGTTAGAAAAAGACTCATATAAGCATTTGCTCCTATTTCTGCATTATATTGAATTTACAATTTGCTTTAATAAACATTTTACTTATTTTTACAAATCTTGTTTAATTACCTCTCTTTAACTACTTATGTTTACAATGCATTTCAAGACAAAATAAATAAATTTCTGGATTCATATGAAATGGAATTTATTTCTGTAATTATATCAAAAGGCTTATGTTTGATTGCCTCATAGTGTAACATATTGTGATTTGTTTTGGGGTCAATTCCATATGCAACATCATTATATAATGTAATCAATTGTTTGTAAAACTTAAAATCTGTCCAAGATGCTTGTTTTACTGAAGGGAATTTTTAATGATTTTTAACTTATGTTTAACAACTGATTCTTACTTGAACGCACCAATCAGACCCTTGCGATGGGTTAAAGTCAGGTTTCCAGAATTTTTTATTGGTATGTGAGATAAATATTAAATAATATTCGTAAATCACTAAAGCTTGTCGAACTTTATTATTTGAGAGACACATTGTTCAGTATCGTGTATTAAGACAAAATACATAACTTCATCAGTCAAAATCAACCATAGGAACTCCCGTTTCCAAAGATCGATTGTTTTCATGATGTGTTGTTTTAATTGGCTGTTGTTTATTTACACGTCATAAATTTAATGATTCAAAATGCATTCTGCTATTGTAGAACTCTCCAGTTCTATTTTGACATACTTTAATAACGAACCATGTTTAATTGGTTGTGAAGACGGATCTTTATCGCCCGCGAGCAGACATTATGTTTGTATCAATTCTCACCGGTGAAATCTCAAATTATACCAAGGTGCATTACTAGACGGTGTAAGTGTATATTATTCGACCGCGATTATATTCAACGATCGGGATTTTTCTGGAAAATGCAACACTTTCATATCGTCATATTTAAACGGCGCACAGAAAATGTTTTATATTCGTTATTCCGGATTTAAATGCATGCTACGACGCACAGCACATATTCGATGTTCTGCATTTCAATGCGTGATCACGTATTCACGCACCTTATCTGGAGCTCTGCGGATATACATTGCTCTACAGCGTGGGGTCGAAGGTCGATTTGCGTTACATCATAGGCACCTGTTTACTACGTCACTAGTGAATTGGCCTAAAACTTCGAATTCATACGTCCCTACCGACACATGAAATAAATGCTTTTACTGTTAATTTGATATTTTCTTGAAAATTGATTCTCTGTGTTGATTCGATAGTATGAATATGAGTTTTCTTAATTAAAAAAACTAGGGATGGGAACGAATATTGAAAACGATATTGGAATATTCGTTTTCCTTATTCGAATATATTCGAATATTCGTTTTTCGAATCAGAAATCGGTATCCGATTTCAGGTTAATCCGAACACTGGTACTCCCAATTTCCTTTTTTCAAATATTGGCAATTTTCCAAGTAAAAGTATGAGCTATTGTTTACGTATATATTTCATGGTTTCAACTGAACTTACACTCTTCTTTTTCTCAACAGATGTATTTGAATTTGAATTTGAAGTAAATCAAGAAAAAAATCCCTTCCAGACGATAAACCAAATCGTAACGTTTTTTAAGCCGTATATTCATTCAGGTGTCGCTTGTTTACCGAGTTTTATATTGAATCGAATCAAATAATTAACGAAAATAATTATAAATCTTATTCATACAAAAAGCATAGGGAGTTGTGTGATATTTCTTTTACCGATTTCGTCTAGTCAATTTAACCGCGTGTTGGAAGAAAACAAAAACGCGAATGATTCAATTTGTTCGCTGATGTGACTTCATTTTTGAAGAGGTAAAGAGGAAAGCTGCATACTTTTGAGACGTAATGCGATGTTTAAATATGATTTTTTTAATTTTTGTAACAGCTGTCTTTGATGTTAACATCGACTATGTTTTGGTTAGGCTGGGAGGGTTTTACGGAACTGCAGACTGTCACCGTTTATACATATTTGTTGATTCAAAAATATCGAACAAACTGGTCGTCAATGTGATGTCTGCTTACACACGATTAGAACTCTGGTAAACGTACGCGTGACAATTAATGATTTTATTATTGTTATTTATGTTTTGACATACGTTGTAAAAACACAACAAACGACACATACACACTCTTTATCACTTCACCCTTAATCATAAATAGATGTAACTCGCGACCGATGTCAGAATTTTACTAATAATTTTTTTTTTTAGAAAATAGTAATAATAATTGAAAATAGTAAACAGAAAAACGAATATTCTTATTCGAAAACAGTATTCGAATATTCGTCGGATTTTCGAATGTTCATTCCCATCCCTAAAAATACCACATCAAAGTGATAAAATATCGGACAATACTAGGACTATTTTCATCAAAGGTGTAGTTTAACGAAACGTCGAAGGTTAAAGGTTAAATCACGTACTAAAAACAATAACTCATATATTTAAAAAAAAAACAATCTAAATTGTCTTTCACGTGAATAATATATTTTGTGTTAAATAATTGCATCACTATGATGAACTTCCACAACAAACAATTGTTGGTCCGTCTACATTGTGTAGTGGTCAGTGCTTCCGTCTCAGGAGTAGGAGATCTGGGGTCGATCCTAGAAAATGGTAGGGATTACAAATCTGCTTCACGATCAGGGTTCCTGGGATAGCCTTACTAATGATGCACCAGTGTCAGAATAAATCATACCGGAAGTACTGGAATTTAACCAAACAACGCCTTGATATAACTTAATTACTGTTGAAAACGGCGATCATTATTATTTAAAGAAAAAGCAACATGTTTGTGTATAATTTATTGTTTTAATTGCACCAAATAACATTATTCGGACTCCGCATCTTACGTCCGAGTTAGAATCTTATTGTATGTTCGTATGATCCGTATAACTATTTAATCAAACTTCGTTTAACCCTTGTCCACATACAAGTTATTTCAGTTTCATTTCAATGTTATTATTATCATTTTTTTTGTCCAGATGTTTTCAAAGTCGTCTGCTACAGATAATTTGTTTGTTGGAAAGGGTTAAGATATATTAATCTATCAGTTCCAAAGATCTATACGAATACTCTCGAACGAACCGTATCCACATTTTACGAAATGCAGAGGTCCGAATAATTTAGTCTGGCGTCCGTTTTATAAATGTTCGCAATGTTGAACACAACAAAGTCTAATCCCATTTCGTCTACAGTATTTTGTCCCATTTCCTCTACACCCTTACTCCAATTTCGTCTACTGTTCATAAAATGAATATACATAGCTATATTTCTACGGAGATTGCCATTTTATCTGACATTGACCATCATTAAAGCATTTAATGAATTTTGCAATCAGAGAAGATTCAGGTTACCTGCTTCCTAGTAAACTTAAAGAGCAGATGACCATATTCTACACTGTTTGCAATGTTTGAATGTTCTCTGTCCATGAAAAATATTAACCCCTTCAGCACTGAATATTCTTTAAAACATAATGCTACAGGAGCCATCTGATCTGTGATATACACTGTTTGCAAAAGACGCATATATGCAAACAGTGTTGGTCTGTATATTGTTTTCAAAATATGCATACATGCAAAGAATTGCAGGTCTACACTATTAAAAATCCAAAGAAAAGGCGAACTGATCTGGATTTAAACTGTACATGTAATACTTAAGAAAAGACAGGTCTAAAACAATTAATTGTTGATAATGGTCCAATCAGTTTGTTTGTTTTGGTCTATATGTTTTTCAAAAATAACACAATTTCCAATGAAAAGATGCTCTGGTATAGGTCCACACTGTATGTATAACCCACATATTTTAAACAAAAGATGTCTGTCTTATTGAATTAGCGTGTTAGCAACTTATTTAGGGACTGTCTGTCACCGCAATCTAAGTGAAGACGAAATGGCACCGGGGTGTAGACGGGGTGTAGACGAAATGGGACAGAGTGCAAAAGTGTAGACGAAATGGGATTAGATAAAATGGGATAAGACGAAGTGGGCATAAACCAAATGATTGTTACCCTTTTACGTCGATAATCGACCAATAGCTACGTATAAATGTGGATAAAGGGTTTAACTACACAGACATATTATGTTGGCTCATTTAAATAGACTACAATGAGGACGTGTACTATGTGTACAGTCCTACGCACGATAAACTTCTACAGGATATTTTCGTGAATTTCCGTTAATTTCAGGACCAAAATCTGTTGGTTTTGCTTTCGCTTTCGCATTTATCAAAATGGCCGCTAAAGACGAGGATGACATTCTGTACAGTTGCTCTATCTGTTTGGAACGATTTATATATCCAAAAACACTTGCATGTGATCATTCGTTTTGTACTCTGTGTTAACTGGATACATAGAACAGCTTTACAAAACAAAAACTGTAAGTAAACATGGATTTAACTGTCCGTGTTGCAGAAAGTTTATCGAGTTGCCTGACAGTGATCTTGATATTACAAAGTGGGTGGAGGCGTTGCCGGTTCTTGATACACTAATGGCGTGTGTAAGCAGTAGTGCTACAAAGAACGTGTCAGCTTTTTCTTCAATGTGTGGCGAATGTAAACAAGAAAACACAGATATGAAGGCTGAGTTCTATTGTATAGAATGTGAAGATTACCTATGTACATATTGTAAAAGGTATCACATGAGAAATAAGATATTATCAAAACACAAGCTTGTTGACCTGTCTGTGGATAATGACTGCAGTAATGTGGAACTATTGAAGGATTTAGGAAAATGTGATAAACATAAATCAGTGGATGTAAAGTGTTTATGTATGGATCACAATGAATTTTGCTGTGAGCATTGTGTTATTGCACACCATAGAAAATGTGACAATATTTTAACAATGGAGAAAGTATTAGATCAATCAAGGGGTAAGATAACGATACGAGAGGCGAATAAGGAACACGATGATTTAATGATCGACTGTGAAGCATTGCTTAAGTTTCAGGAGACACGGGAATCTACGTTATACTCGTCTAGAGACGCATTTCAAACACACGTCGGAGAAATCAAAGAGAATATTAACGAAATAGCTGATGCCTTTATGGGCCGAATCAATGAACAATACAGTTGTATACAGAAAATGAAAACTACAGAGATGTTTGAAGAAAAGGGAATAATAGGTACTGTGAAGGACAAAATTGGTCACGCTAAAAGTGTCGTAGAGACGGCCTCAAAATATGGCAACAAACTTCAGAGTTTCTTTGCTACATTAAAGATGAAAGAGTGTATTGATGACAATAAGAAATATATATTGTTACGTTACAAAGATCCAAAATTGGAAACCGTCCAGCTCTGCGGCCTCCAAAGTGTCCAAAGCGATTTACAAACCGCACTGAACAAAATAAATCTTCAAGTCGTCAAGCGGTCAGTATCAATAGTCAGCCGTCACATGCAATTTCAAGAAAGACACCCTGTCTTACAAATGGAGATGGATATTAAAGGCACAGGAACTATAGATGACTGTAAATGGATTTCCAAAAATGTCGTTGTTATTTCTGAAAGGGATCGAGATTCATTTGCGCTAATCGATTTAAAAGATCGAAATGTTGCTTTGAGACATGAGTTCCCTTCCTCACCATGGAATATGACACTTGTTAGTCTTACTAAATTAGCAGTTCTGTTTCCGTCAGAGAAGAAGGTGAGGGTTATCACGCTTAATGGTTTAAATTTTTCATATGACCAAGAAATAAATGTTTCAGAAAGGTGTCGAGGAATTGCATACAATAGACATTCAAATAGTATTTATGTGATATCAAGCCTGTCCGGCAATATAGAATGTTATTGGAGACGTACTGGGAACCAAGCCGAAAGTTTACCTATCAGCACTTCAACACAATCTGACGTTAGAAGATCAACTTATATTGCATATAGTGAACACTTGAACCAGCTGTATGTTTCATGCTTTAGTAACCATAAAGTTGTCGCCATTGCTATTGACGGCACTATTGTGTTTGAATATAAATATGAACCATTCAAATATCCATACGGAGTCTCATTAGATTGTGAAGGTAATTTATACATCTGCTGGACTGGTGGAAATTCGGTACACCAAGTAGATAAGACTGGTATGTTTGTAAGAGAGCTACTGACGGAACATGTTGCAAGGGACACGTGGCATTTAAAAACATTTGAACTGAACAACGATATGGACTCATTTATTGTTGTTTGTAACGGTGCTTTGCACTATTACAAGTTTGAGAAATCCGCCGTAGACAAGTTGTAAGCGTTTTGGATTTGAGACATGGCGACCGCGTTCGATCCCTGCTTATGGCGGTCGTGATGGAGTGCCTTTTGGCAAAGCACTTTGTATCAGATCATACGAAAAAGATGTTGATATTTGTTCGTCAGTTATCATGATGTTTTTGATAAAGTAAATGAATCACTCCAGTTTTTGTTTGTTTATTTCAAAATGAGATAATAATAATCATTTGACACATTTCTTCGATAAATTAATATTTAGTACATTTATCATATACCTTCAATAAATTGATATTCATACACATAAATCAACGTGAAACAAATCCGGAAATGACGTCAGTTAAATCATCATGTGACACCATCTGCACGCTAGCAGGTTTTTGATGTCACAGTCATTGTATCAAACTCATTTCCGGCGTTATTAATGTGGATTTCATGTTTACAACAATATCACTATACATACATGGTGTGATAGACGATAACATATTTACCCTCAAACCTGCCAATATATAGACGCTTTCTGACGCCTCTGCAGCAGACGACTTTTGTAAACATTGTGGTAAAAGGAGAAATTGCCCAGAACGAGCAATCTCTCCATTAGCCACAATATGTTCAACTTTTTGCAATAATTATAATTTCATTTATTAGAGATTTTCCAGCTTTTTGCCAACATGCTTTCAACGTCGTCTGCTGTATGTGGGAAAAGGTTAATATAATTGATCAATGAGTCGTATCTGTAACAGAGGCAGGAGAATAGCTCATTTGAAGTGAAACATCCTTGATAGCGATACTGTTTTCTACTACGCTTCGAAAATATATTTCGTTTGTCAGCGTAACTGCGATATGTTGGCCATATTAAGCAAACCGTGACCTTTATGCAAATATACACAGGTATAATATTATGAAGTACGCCTAATTTCTTCATTTTTAAACTCTGTCTGATTTATCATACCATCAGTTGTTTTTTTCATAACCCTTTCCAACTTACAGGCACACTTTGATGTCATGGGTCAATTCAATATTGAGGTAAATACCCAAATCTGACTTTTAATATACAATGGCCGGAAAGTAGCCAATAGCCTACTACAACGTTTAGTTACAAAGCGCACTAAATAACGTAACACTATTTCACATACATATAAACACAACCTGTTATTACTTTGATCCCGTTTCACATTTATCAATGAGATCCTTTATATCATGTCGGATATTAATTGTTTGGAAATTTAGACTAAAGCGTCTGTATGGTTTACCGTGGGAGCTATTAAAAACTTCTAAAAATTCCATGAAATATCCATTCATGTGACTGGTTCCCAGACGATTCATTTTGGATTTGACGACAGCGACACTCCGTCATCGTGGTACGGAATACCGTTAGGGCCATCGCCTATGAATGTGTTGATCTGAAACGCGATACTCGACAGTACGATGATGATAACACGACAACACGACAGTACGATTGTGAAAACGCGACAGTACGATGGTGAAAACACGATAATACGACAGTACGATGATGATAATGCGATATAATATCGTGTTTTCACCATCGTACTGTCGCGTTTTTACCATCGTAATATCGTAGTATCGTACTGTCGCGTTATCACCATCGTACCGTCGTGTTATCACCATCGTACCGTTGTGTTATCACCATCGTACTGTCGCGTTATCACCATCGTACCGTCGTGTTATCACCATCGTACCGTCGTGTTATCACCATCGTACTGTCGCGTTATCACCATCGTACCGTCGTGTTATCATCATCGTACCGTCGCGTTATCACCATCGTACCGTCGTGTTATCACCATCGTACCGTCGTGTTATCACCATCGTACCGTCGTGTTATCATCATCGTACCGTCGTGTTATCATCATCGTACCGTCGCGTTATCACCATCGTACCGTCGCGTTATCACCATCGTACCGTTATGTTATCACCATCGTACCGTCGTGGTATCATCATCGTACCGTCGTGTTATCATCATCATACCGTCCCGTTATCAACATCGTACCGTCGTGTTATCACCATCGTACCGTCGTGTTTTCATCATCGTACCGTCGCGTTATCATCATCGTACCGCCGCGTTATCACCATCGTACCGTCATGTTATCACCATCGTACCGTCGTGTTATCATCATCGTACCGTCGTGTTATCATCATCGTACCGTCGCGTTATCACCATCGTACCGTCGCGTTATCACCATCGTACCGTTATGTTATCACCATCGTACCGTCGTGGTATCATCATCGTACCGTCGTGTTATCATCATCATACCGTCATCATCGTACCGCCGCGTTATCACCATCGTACCGTCATGTTATCACCATCGTACCGTCGTGGTATCATCATCGTACCGATGATGATAACACGACGGTACGATGGTGATAACGCGACAGTACGATGGTGATAACACGACGGTACGATGGTGATAACACGACGGTACGATGGTGATAACGCAACAGTACGATGGTGATAACACGACGTTACGATGGTGATAACACGACGGTACGATGGTGATAACGCGACAGTACGATACTACGATATTACGATTGTGAAAACGCGACAGTACGATGGTGAAAACACGATAGTATATCGCATTATCATCATCGTACTGTCGTATTATCGTGTTTTCACCATCGTACTGTCGCGTTTTCACCATCGTACTGTCGCGTTTTCACAATCGTACTGTCGCGTTTTCGTGTTATCATCATCGTACTGTCGAGTATCGCGTTTCAGATCAACACATTCATAGGCGATGGCCCTAACGGTATTCCGTATCGTGGGGTGTGTTGAGACGCTCCCGTAGAAATTGGAAAATGGGATGGGTGTCAGCGCCATTAACGTCGAAAGAAGTTCAACGGCAAAAACCTGAAACTATTAAAATGTATCTTCGTCTCACACGAACATGATACAACTTGAATGAAGACTTTGAAATTGATGGATGTACTGTCAAATCACATAAGTGTACATACAAAGTATAGTCATAACCGTGTCTCATAAAGCAATTGTGGCATATAACAAGACAAACACCGGTGATAGTAGTGTACATACAAAGTATAGTCATAACCGTGCCTCATAAAGCAATAGACAAACACCGGTGATAGGTCCATTATTTTAATAAAATACATAGTTTGGCATGGAGGCCGGTCAAAGATAAGCTCCCAGATTGAATGAAAACCCGAGTATATATGAGCCGTTCCACGAGAAAACCAACATTATGGACTCTGCGTTATGTATCGACACAGATCAGCCTGCACAGTACGCGCAGGCTAATCCGGGCCGACACATTCCGTCTCAGGAAGATAGAGGTATACAGTAATGATTCCTGAAACATAAACTCCACTAGAGACAAAAAAGTATGTCCGGGTTAGCCTGCGCTGCATGCTTAGGCTGATCCGGGTCGTTACTTTACGCAGAGTCCACAATTTGTTTTTCTCGTGGTATGGCTCGTATTCTGCTTTGAAAACATCTTACATCAAAGTGCACATGTGTATCTTTGACAGTTTATCCGGATATTTATGGGTGGAAATAGCCCTGGCCTATAGAATAATGTTCATTATTTCACACAAACATAGTATGTGTACGACAGATTTGCGAATATTGCAGATCCTGTATATATTTCGCGGTGACGCTAGCTTATCTTGATCGTCTCTGGTCGCAAAGTCTTAAATTCAAGGTTATATTTTTAACCGCATTGTTCCGAAAATGTAAGTGTGTGATGACTATTTTTGGTAGTAGTATATCTACGTCCCTGGTAGTTGGCAAAACATTTAACCTGCATGTCGTATGTCAGAAAAGGGACGCTAATTTGCCCACGTGTATGTCAGAGTTCTGGGACCTATTGATTTATCAATGTACGATGTACATAACGACTTGTCTATCAGATAAGTTAAATTGTTTAACTTGAATCAGGTATCTACCATGCAACCCACCAACATAAAATGAGCCGCGTTTGGCGCCTCGTTGTCTTAGCGGTTCCAGTTTGGCATCATTTAACCATTTCCAACATACAAGAAATCTGCAGCACACGACTTTGAAAACATTTAACAAAATCATGGAAACTCTCTATAAACGAATTAACAACTATTGAATAAAGCAGAAAAATATTGTTGCAAAAGGATAAATTCCTCATTATGAGCAGTGCATCCTTTTGCTTCAATGTTTTCAAAAGTCATCTGTCGCAGATGTGTCAAAAACGTATACATGTATGTGGGAAAGGGTTAAAGTTGCATTGGTGAGCATCTAGACAGGAATAATTCGTATTTGCTAAGAAGATACATTTAGCTCTCTATAACATTAAGCGGACAGAGGCGACCCGGACGAGTCTATATGCGTGTGCATAATTTCACCCTAGTCTTCTCTGTACGCACATGCAGTAAAACCTCAACTCGCCATTCGCGGCTTGCTGAAATAGGTTCCATGTAAAAGATTCCGAGTTTTGTTATACTGAAATTCATTGAAGTACATTTTCACCAGGAAAAGATGGAACTAGAAAAAATCTAAATAAGAAAGTTGTGTGTATATTGTGTATGCAAAACTACTTTTTGAAATGTGGTTATTCATAATCTGAACATTCATAGCTTCCTTATTAGACATAACGATAAAACCCAAGCTTTTCAAATAAGGACACGTACATAAAAAGCAGCTGTGTATTGGTATTACAAGGCTATGAAGATAATTGACAGTTCCCAACTAAGATCTTAATTAACCCTTTCCGATATACAGCAGACGACCTTTGCAAATATTGTGACAAAAGGTGAAATTCATCATAACAAGCGATTCATCCTTTTTCCACAATGTTTTTAACTTCATGCAATAATTTTTAATTCAATAGAGATTTCCCATACTTTGTTTTCAACGTTGTTTGTATGTGGGAGAGAGATAGAAAGCGCCGACGACACATTTAGTTACGACTGGAGCTTAGATTTAATTGACAATATGCCAGTGGATTATATGCCAGTGGATTAGCCAGATAATCCGTATACCTGGTAGGTGCCAATCCATGGGAAAAGGTACAAGTTGAATTGTTGTGAACAAGTGTTGATTCAGAACAGCCTGTTAAGAAACGCAACCGTGTACCTTTTCCCATGGCTCGGCTCACGTAATATTTGAATATTCTTCTGCCTTTAAAACAACCAAGGGAAGTAATGAAACATCCAGGAAAGTGGAAGCAAATGTTTGAAAGAGAGTTTCAAAACATTGTGAGCAAAGGAGAAATTGCTCGTTTTGAGCAATTTGTCGATAGTGGACTCGTACGGAAATCTACGAGCCTGTATACCGTAAATATATAGCGAACTCGTACGGAAATCTTCGAGCATGTATACCGTCAATAGTTAGCTAACTCGTAATGAAATCCACGAGTCTGTATACCGTCAATAGATAGTGAACTCGCACGGAAATCTTCGAGCATGTATACCGTCAATAGATAGTGAACTCGCACGGAAATCTTCGAGCATGTATACCGTCAATAGATAGTGAACTCGCACGGAAATCTTCGAGCATGTATACCGTCAATAGATAGCGAACTCGTACGGAAATCTTCGAGCATGTATACCGTCAATAGATAGCGAACTCGCACGGAAATCTTCGAGCATGTATACCGTCAATAGATAGCGAACTCGTACGGAAATCTTCGAGCATGTATACCGTCAATAGTTAGCTGACTCGTACGGAAATCTTCGAGCATGTATACCGTCAATAGATAGCGAACTCGTACGGAAATCTTCGAGCATGTATACCGTCAATAGTTAGCTGACTCGTACGGAAATCTTCGAGCATGTATACCGTCAATAGATAGCGAACTCGTACGGAAATCTTCGAGCATGTATACCGTCAATAGTTAGCTGACTCGTACGGAAATCTTCGAGCATGTATACCGTCAATAGATAGCGAACTCGTACGGAAATCTTCGAGCATGTATACCGTCAATAGTTAGCTGACTCGTACGGAAATCTTCGAGCATGTATACCGTCAATAGTTAGCTGACTCGTACGGAAATCTTCGAGCATGTATACCGTCAATAGTTAGCTGACTCGTACGGAAATCTTCGAGCATGTATACCGTCAATAGTTAGCTGACTCGTACGGAAATCCACGAGCCTTTACACAATCAATAGATAGTGAACTCGCACGGAAATCCAAGAGCCTGTATACAATCAATAGATAGTGAACTCGTACGGAATTAACCGAGCCTGTATACCGTCAATATATATTGAACTCGTACGGAAATCATCGAGCCTGTATACCGTAAATAGATAAAGAACTCGTACGGAAATCCACAAGTCTGTATACCGTCAATAGTTAGCTGACTCGTACGGAAATCACCGACCCTGTATACCGTCAATAGATAGTGAACTCGTACGGAAATCACCGACCCTGTATACCGTCAATAGATAGTGAACTCGTACGGTAATCACCGAGCCTGTATACCGTCAATAGATGAACTCGTACGGAAACTGCATGCTTCTGTGTATGCCAAATCAGTTTGGTTATGTACACAAGAAGATAAAAACACCATTAGTGCTAGAGCCAATTTTATTGATTCTTGGTTGTCTATAGGGAGATGGAACTGATTTACTTTGGAATGCTGTTAAAAGAGAGAACATGTGATACCCTTTTTAGTACTTTTCATCTTGAGTAGTTTGATTAGTTTGAGATACTTGGCTATCCGTCACTTGAAACATATACCGGAATATTTGTGTGTGTGTGTGTGTGTGTGTGTGTGTGTTGTTTGAATGTGGTATGCGTGCGTGGGTACGTACGCACGAGCGATCGAGTGAGCACGTACGCTGTTTATGTTCTTATCCAATATATAGTCATGTGTCTGTATTGCGTCTTTATGCCCGAATTGTTTCATTTAAATATTTTGTTCTGTCCAATTACATTGTATTTTGGATATCGATACATTTATCAGAATAGAAGTATATTTGATCCCTTTGGTATTTTATGTCAGAGTTCATATGAAATCACACAAAATTTGCTCATGCAAAATATCAGCACATAATATCTAGTTGTTATGAAGCTTATCAAGTTTCTTGAACCACAAATGTGCCATACAGACACAAACTTTCATCTTTCATCTAGGGTACTAATTGAACTGTATTAACTTGAAGTATTTTGAATGGTCGACACCGGGTTCGTGTCATATGGCTGTTATAAAATTTAAGATTCGTCAGCTTAAAAAACATCAAAGGGGAAATGTGTTATATCCAGAAAACCGGATTTGATTGATTGATTGTTTTGTGTTTTACGCCGCTTTCAATTTGTTTTCAGTAATATCACGACGTTTCCTGGCTAAGTTACCAGTACTAATGGTCCATTTATCCTGACACCAGCGAGTCATCCGTAATGCTAAATGTTCGTAGTTTAGCTGTGTACTCACAACTTGATATCACTATTAAATCACGCTTCGCTTATAGTAACCTTTTTCCACATACAGATGTTCTCTGACGCCTCTGCAGCAATCGACTTTTGAAAATATTGTGGCAAAGTTTGCCACAGTGTTTTCATCTCTATTAAATTATTATACTTTCATTTACAGGTTATTGTTTTTATATTTTTGTTCAGATGTTTTCAAAGTCGTCTGCTACAGATGTGTTGTATGTGGGAAAGGGTTAACACATGTTAACAATCTCGAAGGAACCGTACCTACCTATTTACGAAGTACAGGGATCCGAATAATTTAGTCTAGCGACCGTTGTCAATCAATATTCGCAATGTTTAAAAAACAAAATGATCATTATGCTTAGCAAAGCGAGACCTTTTACTAAATATTTGCTAAAATTCTACACCGTTGATCGACAAACAACTTAGTCTGGAGTTCCTTCCCCTTAGTACTGCGTAAAAGGAGAAGTCGGGAACCAGACTACAAACAACTTCGTTTAAAATATAGATACGGGCAGGTATATATAGTGTCCCTGATAAGGGGTTTAACTACAACAACATATCTTTTGACACGTTTTAAATAAAGCTCAATAAGGACGTGTACTAGTCTATGTGAAAGAAACAATCCTATGATCGATCCGTTTTCAATCGGATATTTTCCGCAAATTCAAGTAACAAAATCAGTTGGTTTTGGTTTCGCTTTCGCATTTATCAAAATGACCCCTAAAGACGAGGATGACATTCTGTACAGTTGTTCTATTTGTTTGGAACGATTTATACAGCCGAGATCACTTCCCTGTGAACATTCGTTTTGTACTCTGTGTTTAACTGGATACATAGAACAGCTTTACAAAAACCAAAACTGTGACTAAACATGGGTTTAACTGTCCGTGTTGCAGGAAGTTTATCGAGTTGCCTGACAGTGACCTTGATATTACAAAGTGGGTCGAGGCGTTACCGGTTCTTGATACACCAGTGAAGTATATAGGCAGTAGTAATGAAAAGAACATGTCCTTTTCTGCAATGTGTGGCGAATGTAAACAAGAAACTGCAGATGTGAAAGCTGAGTTCTATTGTATAGAATGTGAAGATTATCTATGTACAAATTGTAAAAGGTATCACATGAGAAATAAGATATTATCAAAACACAAGCTTGTTGGCCTATCTGTGGATAATGACTGCAGTAATGTGGAACTATTAAAGGATTTAGGAAAATGTGGTAAACATAAATCAGTAGATGTAAAATACTTTTGTGTAGATCACAATGAGTATTGCTGTGACCATTGTCTTTTTGCACATCATAGAAAATGTAACAATGTCTTAGCAATGACAGAATTATTTGAGAGTTCAAGTGGAAAGGACACGATTGAGGAAGCAAATCAGGGACCCGTCAATTTCATTAATGATTGTGAAAATTTGTTGAAATTCCTCGACCGCCGGACATGCACTTTAAATACGTCTAGAGATGCAATGCAAGTACAAGTCAGAGAACTAAAAGATGACATAAACTTCATAGTAGATAAATTTGAAGGTCGAATTAATGAATATTACAATAATATTCAGGAGGTTAAAGAATCACAGATATTTAAAAAAAAAGAAGGGAACAATAGATATTGCAAAGGACAACAAACATTGTTCGCGCTAGAAATGTCGTAGAGACGGCTTCAAAATATGGCAATAGATTACAGAGTCTCTTTGCTGCTTTAAAGATGAATGAGTGTATTAATGTAAATAGGAAATTATCAGCGCCATGTTACAAAGATCAAATATTGGAAACTGTCCAACTCTGCGGCCTGCAGAGTGTCAGGAGTGACAAACACAACTCACTTAACAACATTTATATTCATGTCGTCAGGCAGTCAGTACCGCTGTCTCGTCGCCATACAACCTTTCATGAAAGACATGCTGCCTGTAACATGATGATGCCAATTAATGGGATAATAGTTGATTGTAAATGGATTTCCCAAAATATGGTTGCTTGTTCTGAAAGGAGTAATGATTCAATTGTGCTAGTCGATATAAAAACTCGCATTGTCGTTTTGGCCTTCCTCGCCGTGGAATATGACACCGATTAATCCTAGTTCTTTAGCTGTCATTTTTCCGTCAGAGAGCAAGGTGAGGGTTATCAAGATCAGTGATACAAACATTTCAGAAAAATCAGTAATACATGTTTCAGAGAATTGTCGAGGGGTTGCATACAACAGAACAATAAATATTGTATATATAATGTCCAGCCTTTCCGGCAATATAAAACGTTATAGGGTAGACAATGGGTCCCAACTCGAAAATGTTCCTATTGGCACTTCAACAAAATCTTTCATTAAATGTTCACAAATCATTGTATATAGTGACAATATGAATCAGCTGTATGTATCAGACTTTAGTAATCATAAAGTCGTCGCCATTGATCTTGATGGCAATATTATCTTTGAATATAAATGTGACCCATTTAAATATCCATGGGGAATATCAATGGATTGTGAAGATAATATATACATCTGCTGGGTTGGTGGAAATTCTGTACATCAAGTAGATAACACCGGTACATTTGTTAGACAGCTGGCACAATTTGCAGCTGGTACAAGACATCTGAGAGCACTTGCGCTGAATGACGATATGGACTCATTTGTAGTAGTTTGTGACGGTGCGTTGTACCATTACACGTTTAGGTAGATTACGTGCTATACATACTATTTGGCTCCGTATACGTTAACCCTTAATACCCGATACATGCATATTAGTACCTTTGGAGTAAATGGATTTCCAAACATTATAGCAAACAAACTGGGGTTTTTTACGAGCTTTTGACTATTTTCCACAATATCTTAAACTCTGTTCTTCATTAACTTTCATACTAGAAGAGTGCAAATATGATGTCAAGTTAAAAGCGGAAGGCATCACATATATTTGAAATGTTGTTAAAATGTCATAAAAAATGCGTATGTCTCAGTAGCTGTTTTATGTTGTTGCTTCTAAGTAAAGAAAATGTCAGAAACTAAATTAATTGTGTTATGCGAATAAAATCGTTCATGTTTCGTGAAATAACAAACCAAATGATGCATACAGCAAACAAGGTAAATGTTTGAAACTATTGGGAATAAGAGCACGTTCTCCTTTTCCGTCATTGTTTTTAAAACTCATCTGTTGGAACATTGCCAACAATTCGCCATTTTGAAGGCGAATATTGAAGAACTTTTAAGTGTAGTGGTAATTTCTATTGATTGATTGATTGGTCTTTTACGCCGATTTCAACATTATTTTAGTTATATAAAGGCGTTGCCTGTGTAAGTTACCAGTTCTACTGGTCCATTTATTCCGATACCAGCCAGTCAGACGTAATGCTAACCCCTCAAGCTTGAGCGCCAAAGAAGGCAGCCATTACTATAAGTGTTAAAGACTTTGGTATGACCTGGTCGGGGATCGAACCCGCACACGAGGCGGACGCTATACCACTACACCATCGAGGAGATGCTAATTACTATTGAAGACGCTTTTATTGTCAACACGGTTATGATGAAACTATAACAAACGATATACTCACTATAACAGAATATTAAATTTATAATCTTTAATAAATTGAATATAAACTTACATAAATCAACGTGAAACAAATCCGGAAATGACATCAGTTAAATCATCATGTGACACCATCTGCACGCGAGCAGGTTTTTGATGTCACAGTCATTGTGTCAAACTCATTTCCGGAGTTATTAATGTGGATTTCATGTTTACAACTTAATCACTATACATAGATGGTGTAATGATTATCACATAGACGATAACATATTTACCCTTAACCCTTTCAAAAATAAAGACGCTGTTTGACGCCTCTGTAGCAGACGACTTTTGAAAACATTGTAGCAAAAAGGGATTTGCTCAAAATGAGCAATTTTTCCATTTGCCACAATGTTTTCAACTTTTTTGCAGTAATTATACCTTCACTTATAGAGATTTTCCAGGTATGCTTTCCATGATTTCAAAGTCAATTGCTACAGGTTTTCTGTATGTAGGAAAGGGTTAATATAATTGATATATGAGTCGAATCTGCAACAGAGGCAGTAGATTAACTCATTTGATTTGAAAAGTCCTTGATACCGATACTGATTTCGTTTGTCAGCATAACTGCTATATGTTGACCATATTGACCTGAATTTGACCTTTATGCAAATATACACAGGTATTATATTGAAATGCGCCCGATTCCTTCAACTGTAAACTGTGTCTGGTTTATCATACCATCGGTTATTTTTTTCATAACCCTTTCCAACTTACAGCTACATTTTGAAGCATCTGGAGCAAACGGTGTGGATTTCTTTAAATTTCAAACATTACGGAAAATGAGAAGTTTCTTAGTTCTGCCATAATGTTTTCAACGCTATTCAATACTTATACTTAATATTACTTTCATTTCCACAGTTTTAGGCAGATGTTTTCAAAATCGTCTGCTGCAGGTTTTGTTTTTATAGCAAGGGATAATAATTGAAGACAAAGAGGTACACTTCTGACACTGGCATGTCAGGGGTCAATCCATATTGAGGTAAATACCCAAATCTGACCTTGAACATACTATGGTCGGAAAGTAATAACATAGCCTACTACTACTTTTAGTAACAAAGCGCACTAAATAACATAACACCCTTTAACATACATTGAAAACACACCCTGTTATTACTTTGATCCCGTTCCACATTTATCAATGAGATCTTTAATATCATGTTGGATATTAATTGTCTGGAAATTTCGACTATAGCGTCTGAATGGTTTACCGTCTGGAGCTATTAAAAACTTCTCAAAATTCCATGAAATATCCGTTCTTGTGACTGGTTCCCAGATTATAAATTTTGGATTTGACATAAGCGACACTCCGTCATCGTGGGGTGTGTTGAGACGCTCCCGTAGAAATTGGAAAATGGGATGGGTGTCAGCGCCATTAACGTCGACCTTTTCCATAAGATTAAACGCAGGAGTGAAATCATTTCCAGGCCTTACGTATTTCAGAGAACTGTAGATTTCTTCTCCGTTACTGTTTTCCTGGAATTGAAGAAAAATACTTGAGATTGACACAAAAAAGAGAAAGAAGTAAACCGGCAAAAACTTGATACTTTCGGCTATTGTGAAGACTTTGAACGAAAGAAAACTTATTGAATAAAGTTCATAAATATCATTGCAAAAGGAGAAATGTCTCATTAAGAGCATTGCATCCTTTTGCCTAAAAGCGTATGTATGTGGAGAAGGATTAAAGTGCATTGGCGAGCATCTAGACAATATTCGTATTTGCTAAGATACAATTAGCTCTATATAACATAAAGCGGGCAGATCCGGATGAGGCTATGCGTGTGCGCAATTCACCCTAGTCATCTCTGTACGCACGTGCAGTAAGACATCAACTCGCCAATTGCGGCTTGCTTGCATGAAAAAGATTCCGAGGTGTTTTTATACTGAAATTAATTGAAGTACATTTTTACCAGGAATTGCTGAGACCAGAAAAAATCTAAGTAAGAAAACAAAGAAAACGTTTTCTAATTATTTAAGTTGTGTGTATATTGTGTATGCAAAACTACTTTCTGACATGTGGTTATTCATAATCTGAACATTCATAGCTTCCGTATTGGACATAACGATAAAACCCAAGCTTTTCAAATAAGGACACGTACATAAAAAGCAGCTGTGTATTTGTATTACAAGGCTACGAAGCTAATTGACCGTTCCAACTAAGATCTTAATTAACCCTTTCCGATATACAGCAGACGACTTCTAAAAATATTGTGACAAAATGTGAAATTGCTCATAATGTTTTTTCAACTGTAAGCAATAAGTTTTCTTTCAATAGAGATTTCCCATATTTCGTTTTCGACAACTTATTTAGTTACGACTGGAGCTAAAAATTAATTGACAATATGCCAGTTGATTATATGCTAGTGGATTAGCCAGATAATCCGTATACCTGGTAGGTGCCAATCCATGGGACAAGGTACAAGTAGAATTGTTGTGAGCAAGTGTTGATTCAGAACAACCTGTGTACATTCCAGATATCCTGATCAAGATTTACGCTGTTCAAATATTACTCCCATAAGCTTGTGTCATATGAAGCTTATGTCAACTGATGCAAATTTATATCAGTCGGAACTGATGCACAGACTGATCTGAACTTACACTGTTAAGAAACGCAACCGTGTACCTTTTCCCATGGCTGGGCTCACGTAATATTCGAATCTTCTTCTGCCTTTAAAACAACCAAGGGAAGTATTGAAACATCCGGGAAAGTGGAAGCAAATGTTTGAAAGATAGTTTCAAAAACATTGTGAGCAAAGGAGAAATTGCTCGTTTTGAGCAATTTGTCCTTTTCAATACACTGTTTTTCAAATCAGCCTACTACAGGTTTAGAAACAGACCTCATTATATTATATTATAATTATTATATTTGGAGTATACGCCGTTTCAACATTTTTCCAGTTATTTCAATTGTTAACATGTTCATGATATCTGGATAAACAAACCAGTACTATGCTAGGAACTCTGCATTGCCCAAGGACACTCCGATGTGTCCGCCGACCTTATTAGAGGTTCTCCGGTCACATATAATGTCATCGGGACCACACCGCCTAGGTCGTTTATAAATGCTGTCTCAAAAAAGACTTTGGCATGACACTATGTAAGTTATTAGTTGATTGATTGACTGTTTGGTTGTTTACGCCGTTTTCTTTTTTTCAGTTATATCACGGCATTTGCTCCAGGTTAGTTACCAGTTCTACTGGTTCATTTATCCTGACACCTTGGCAGCCAGTCAATCGTATTACTGACCCCGCAACCCGGAGCGCATTTACTACCATTTTCAAAGTATTTTGTATGACCCGGTCTGGGATCGAACCAACGACCTTCCGAACCCGAAACGCACGCTCTACCGCTACACCACCGAGGCGGTTATAGGTTAATAGACTAGATATGACGACTTTGATATCACGTCGGCAAAAATGTGGAATACTTCTATGAATAATAGATAAATTATTGAATTGAATGAAATTGTGGGAAAGCGAAAAATAAAATCTTATGATGTGCAATTTATCCTTTTGTCACAATGTTTTCAAATGTCGTCTGCTGTAGAGGCGCCAAACAGCGTCTGTATGTGGGAAAGGGTTTAGGTTGAAACTGTTCACCCGTTATCGAGACGTGTGTGGAATCATGATAATATATTTCGCGATGTTGAGACAGAAGTACTATCTCATGATAGATGTACATTATAAATACTGATATTACGCAAAGCGGTTATTTTAAAATAATACTTCACATGATATCGAGACGTACTGTGTATCATATCTTCCGTGATCACGGTTGGGCAATCAGTCAAAGAGGTCTACGATGTAACGCATTCTAGGACCGTGTGAGGCTAATGACGTGCGAATGGTCAAAATGTGTCTGAAAGTCTACGAGGTAGACCTAATAAACTCACTGGCCGTTTCAGCACAATTGGGTCCAGTTTCATTACAGTTCGATCTATGCCATTGGTGTGCAAAGTATTACAGACGGGGTTTGATTTATTAATGAAAATCGATTACTATCTCCCTATATAGATTATTACCACTGATATGACGTAGAGTGGCTAATAAGGGTTGACACTTTATCTTCCCAGGTGCAACAATTATGCAGTAGATGACTTTGTTAAACAAGACGGCAACACAATAGAAAATATTCAAGCATGGAGCCATAACTACAACTTTGTTATGACTTGAACGGGGATAGTACACTGATCGCCCGCTCTCGAGGGGGACGCTTTAACCAATCGATCATAAAGAAGGTTCAGCGAAAAAGAAATCTCCATTAATTTATAAAATTACCTATTATTGTTAGAAAATAGTACAAATCATTAAATTTGTAAGCGCTTATTGCAAATTATCATATTTGTAAAAACATTTTAACATTGTTACAATTTATTAAATTTGTAAGAATTTGTTATAAATTATTAAATGTGTTAGAACTTGTTACAAAATATGTAATAGGTAGGAACTTATCAAAAATCATCGGTTAAAGCTGCATGAAATCAGAAACGTCTCTGATGAAATCAACGGGATAAGGGTCAGTGTTTGCACGTTTAAAATGAATGCACTTCCCAGCGATTAGACTGATTGAATTACGAAAAAGTTAAAATATTCAGCAAACCATTCATGTCGTAAATAATTTCGACAGTTCAACAAGTGCAGTGATAAAACACGTTATACCAAACCCAGGATGTTTGCATTCCCCCAATCAATGGGTACACACGGGCTAAGATAAGATGTAGTAAAAAGGTATTTACGTAATATCTCTAATGCATCAATGCAACCCTATATGTTGTGGTACTCAAAAAGATCGTCTCACTGAGAACAATATTTGTTATATCCACCACAAGTACTTTCAAATAAACCGTATGCCAACACATTATAACTCTTAGCTGTTACTTTGTTTTAACCATTTCCCGCATACAACAAATCTTCAGCAGACGACGTCGAAAACATACAGACACAAATATGAAAAATCTTCATAAAAGATAACTTAATTGTTAAAAAAAAAATTAAAATATTGTGGCCAAAGGAGAAATTGCTCATCATGAGCAATTTCGCATTTGGCCACAATGTCTTCAAAAGTCGTCTACTGCTATTGCATCAAAATGCGTCTGCATGCGAAAAAAGGGTTAAAGTCTATAGTATGACCAGAAAAAGGATTGAATCCGGTTCTCCCGTTCCCAAGTAGGAAGCCCACTCAGTTCACACTGTCGTACTCAAGAATGATTGATTGATTGAGTACAAGACAAATACAGGATACGTTTTTCACACTTAACTAAGCTGCACACTTATCTCAAGCGTCGCTTCTTGTTTAACACAGACAGCCACGCGAAGAGTAATAACTGTCTTCGGGAATATATGACCATGCAGGTTGTACACAGATCAATATGTATCTCCTGATCTTAATCTCCCTTACCCTTACCCACGTACAAACCCTTCCTGGGGAATCTGCAGCAGAATTTTAAAAACTTTTTGGCAAGAGGTGAATTTACTAATAATGAGTAATTTCTTCTTTCACCCCAGTGATTAAGCATTATTTAATAATTGTTCTTACATTTGTAGATGTATACCACTTTTCCCCCTAAATAGTTTTAAAGCTGTTTGCTGCAGATGTTGTATGTGTATCCCGAAGCTGTCCTGCGATTTCCAAATGAGGTCGTTAGCGATCGGTTGGTACTGTTAATGGGGTTGTCGCTCATTTCTACTGGACATTACCGACAGGTCCAAGAACAAAAAAAGTCTCTTACAAATTTGGGTAGAAATTCATGACCCTGTATACCGTGAATAGATATAGCGAACTCGTACGTAAATCCACGAACCTGTATACCGTGAATAGATATAGCGAACTCGTACGTAAATCCACGAGCCTGTATACCGTGAATAGATATAGCGAACTCGTACGTAAATCCACGAGCCTGTATACCGTGAATAGATATAGCGAACTCGTACGTAAATCCACGAGCCTGTATACCGTGAATAGATATAGCGAACTCGTACGTAAATCCACGAACCTGTATACCGTTAATAGATAGTGAACTCGTACGGAAGTCACCGAGCCTGTATACCGTCAATAGATAGCAAACCATACGGGAATCACCGAGTCCGAAAGATGTGTTCTACCTTAATCTTATCAGCTTCGAAGGCTGGTTTTCTTTGCGTGGGACTCAATTATAATTCGTACACATCCTGTTTATATTCAAGTGCATTACATTTAGTTTTGGAAAATGTTAGTATTGATTTTCCAGTTGCGAACAAATATTAACCCTTATCCCGCTTTGTGCGACTGTACGCCTCATTTAAACGATTTGTTTAGCACGATCTACATTGCTCGCTATATATAGTTATTTCTGCACGACGAGGGTAAATAAAATTAAAAGCTGCTGATCTACATGCATTTTCTAACACCATTTGCGAACAAGGTAGAACCACATCAGCATGTACACGTGACTCGTTTCCGCCGGCTATTCCTGTATTCTAGCAAATACTTCTCCAAGAATGTTAAATAACATATTTAGCGAAAAATGTAAACCAAGATTGTGCAGGCTTATCTTGACTCACATTGTTTGCAAAAAAGTGTTGAAAAGCATGTATAGTATAAACAGCATATTTCGTTTAAAGTTGTACACAGTGGGTAAAGGGCTACCAGGCTCTTATAAATCCATTTAAGGAACAACTTTTGCTACGTTTCCATAAATGTGTAAATTTTAATTGTAGACAAAGATTAACCTGCAGGATATTATTTAACATCGATGACACATGTAATTTAAGTATACCTATATGAGCCGGCCCGCGATAAAACCAACAGTATGGCCTCTGCGTAATGTATCGACCCATATCAGCCTGCGAAGTCCGCGCAGACTGATCCAGGTCGACACATTCCGTCTCAGTGGGATAGAGTAATGATTCCTGAAGCAGACAAACCACAGAAGGCGAAAAGTGTCTGTTTAGGTAAGCCTGCGCGGCATGCTATGGCTGATCCGGGTCGATACCGTTACGCAAAGTCGTGTTGGATTTCTCGCGGGACGGCTCATATGCTTTTTAGATTCGCATCTCATGTAGCTAGATTAAGGTAAAGGTAAGTGACGGATGAATCATATTTAAAAATAATTTCAAAACTGCATGCATCTGTGTTTGACAAATCAATTTGGTTATTTACACAAGAAGATAAAAACATCATAAATGCTTAAGCCAATTAAAGTTATGGATTATTGGTTGTCTATAGGGTGATGGAACTGATTTAGCAGACGACGTTGAAAACAAAGTGACAAAAACCGGGAAAAATCTCCATAAATGATAGCTTAATTTTCAAATAAAGTTGAAAACATTGTGGCCAAAGGAGAAATTGCTCATCATGAGCAATTTCACCTTTGGCCACAATGTTTTCAAAAGTCGTCTGCTGCTATTGCGTCATAATGCGTCTACAAGTGGGAAATGGTTAAAGTATTTTTCATATTGAGTAGTTAGTACTTGGCTATCCGTCACTTGAAACATATACCGGAATATACATATAGTTATGTGTGTTGTTTCAATGTGGTATGCATGCGTGGGTACGTACGCACGAGCGACCAGGCGAGCTCGTACGTTGTTTATGTTCTTTACGATATCTAGTCATGTGTCTGTATTGCATTTTTTATGCCCGAATTGGTTCATTTAAATATACTATTCTCGCCTAATATATTCTATTTGGGGATAGCGATACATTTATCATAATAGTAGCAACGTTTGATCCCTTTGGTATTTTATGTCAGAGTTCACTTGTAATCAAATGGTCCGCTCATGCAAAATATTAGCACATAATATCTAGTTGTTATGAAGATGTTTGAAGCTTATCAAGTTTCTTGAATCACATGTGTGCCACACAAACACAAAATTTCATCTTTCATCTAGTTTACTTATTGAACTGTATAAACTTGAAGTATTTTGAATGGTCGACACCGGTTTCGTGTCATATGGCTGATATCAGATTTTAAGATTCGTCTGCTTAAAAAACATCAATGCGAAAATGTGTAATATCCAGAAAACCGGATTTGATTGATAGTTTGTTTGTTGTTTTATGCAGCTTCCAACAATTGTTCAGTTATATCACAGCGTTTCCTGGCTAAGTTACCAGTACTACTGGTCCATTTATCCTGACACCAGCGAGTCACTGAGCGCCAAGTAGGGCAGCCATTACTACCCTTTTTTAAAGTCTTTGGTATGACCCGGCCGGGGTTCGAACCCACGACCTCCCGCACATAGGTGGACGATCAACCACTACACCAACGAGGCGATCCAGAAAATCGGAAGTATTGACGTGTTTCAGAGATGACCACACTGTGGGGAAATGTTTTGAGCAATTACTCCCTATTCTAGATCATTTTCAAAAGTCGGCTTTTGCAAAAGTGTGTAATGTCGTTTATATCAAGGAAATAGTTAAAACTGATTTACACCCATCCTCGGTACCCAGGCTATTCATAAACTATATGATATTATATAGTTTATGAATAGCCTGGGTACCGAGGATGATTTACACCTGGCTGTAAATAAATGTTATTCCCAGCTTAAGTTCTGCCTGATTAAGCACAATCTGTTTATGTAAAATCCAGAGTGTTTAATTGTTGTTTATTCCGCAATAATAAGTCACTATACATTCCTTCTTAGTTCCATAAAAACAGTATTGACACATTGGAAATGAGAAAAGTGTTCGAAGGAACACACATGACATCTGCCAAAAGGTCGGTAAGTGAAAGCGTGCACAGACAAAAGGCCCGACAGTCGAACGAACGGGCAGACGACTGGGCAGTGACCCTATTTGTCATCCTGCCAATGCTGGCGATACAAGAAGAATCGAAATTATAAAGATAAAACTTATAAAACTTTATCGTGTGTACGTGTAAACGTGTTAACGTTCATAAAAAGAGTAGATTTGATAGAAGTATAGAACAATCAAGTCGCGCGTATTTTTCTATTAAAAAAACCCTGTCGACGGCTAAAATGGCCACCATTGATGTTGAACGAAAATAAAAATTAAATCTAAACGAGGTTGAAAACATTGTGGAAAGAGGAGATATTGTTCATTTCGTAGAACCACACAAGAAGGTTCGATATGATAACTACAATGACTCACACAATCGATATCGTTAACCCGATAATAAATCTTACAGTTGTATGATTTCATGCATTTATTCAATAATGACTTTGGTTTGTTTTATTGGGGTTTTACGCCGGTTTCCACATTATATCAGTTATATCACGGCGACAGTTCACTTATTCATGAGACCGCATCGATGGTGTAGTGAAAGAGCGTCAGCATCGGGGGCGGGAGGTCGCGAGTTCGATCCACGACCGGGTCATACTAAAGACTTTGAAAACTACATTAAGAATACAAAAATTATTTTGTCTTTCCTTTTTTCCCATGAGATGTGCGAAAAAAAATGGACTGTTGCTCTGAAGAGGTTTTCGTTCCACAGAGGTGTCATTATGAGAGGCTAAACTGTAATACTAATTACACTTATTTATTTGACATCAATGGCGTAACAAGTTTTCAGGTTATATAAGTATCTCCCGATTGTATTCTTTTATGATACTTAAACGTGTGTGTGTGGAAATATCCAAAAAACAGAACATGCTCATAACGGGATTCGAACCCGGGACCTTTCGTACGAATAGGCCGACGCTCTACCACTGCACTAAGAAAATGTCTTACACTGTAATAAAACAAATAAACAAAGATACACATACCTGATGTCCAAATTGGTTACACGGGAACCCCAGGATAACAAGCTTATCACCAAATTTGGCGACCAGCTCGTTCATCTGGGTGAAATCCCGTGTAGTTGTTCCTCACAAAGACGCCACATTCTCAACTAAAACTACTTTCCCTCGAAACGATTTAAAATTCACCGTCTCTCCACGCAGGTTTTTACATGTAAATTCGAAGAAGTTCTGGTATTTTATCGGCCCTCTGAATGCCATGTTGAATGCTCGTTTTGCACTGTAGATAGGCGATATGACGGGTATCGGCTTTCCTTCAATACTGTTTAATCGAACAGTCGGTTTATTCGCTTTAAGATCTAGTTCGTTTTCGAGGGGCGTTCTATAAGCATCCATCAAATTTAACTTATATGGTAGTATTGATTAATTGTTTTTGGTTTAACGAGGATTTCAACAATTTTTAAGTCATATCACTTCGGCCAGTTCACCAACCCATGTGGTGCCTGTCTTTCGAATACCACATACCCGATCTTCAGTTAAATAATCAAATATCGATATCCTATCTGTCCTCGAAAGCAATGTTTTCGTTTAACTCCGTAAGGTTCCGTGATTTACCGACAATTAATCACACGCTGTGAAGAAAATTGTAAAACAATAAACGCCTAGGGGATAGTCGTGTCGGACAACGAGCCAGTACACTAGGTTAAGCTTCAAATGGTTAGAATAATAAAGATCGTAATTTAGTGACACACTCTCCAAATAAACTTTATTTGCACATATATCATACAAACATTTGTAGATGAAAATGTATCATTTATAGAATCGTATAAATACATCTAAACTTATACAGTTTATAACATCAGTATATTCATTTTCAAGAAAGAAAAACAGCAAATAGACTAGTAATAATTCATATCCGTTATTTAAAAAAAAGGCGATCTTACAAGCTTTAATAAGCCTGATAATTGTTAAATCACTACAGGTAAATAGAGGCTGGTAAATAGTACGTTTGATGTTTAAATAACGAAGTCGGGCAGATATATCTCAGTTATTCACATGCATGATGCAAGTATTTCAAGAAGTTCACCTTGGTTACGTAGACAAGCTCTGTAACCTTTCCCACATACTGAAGCTTTCTGACACATCTGAAGCAGATGGTTATTGACACATTGTAAATAATACGCCAGTGAACAATGCATACATCAGGGGCGTAGCTTTGCAATAATCAATGTGTAGGCCGTATCGTGAGAAAATCAACATTGTGGACTCTGCGTAAAGTATCGACCCGGATCAGCCTAAGCATGCCACACAGGCCTACCCGGATAGACACGTTTCGCCTCCTGTGGATTTTCTGTTTCAGGAATAACTACTCTATACATCTATCCCCCCTAAGACGGAATGTGTTGGCCGGATCAGTCTGCGCGGACAGCGCAGGCTGATCTGGTCGATACATTAGGCAGATGTCTATCACCGGAGCTGCATTTTGGGGCATTTTGAGAAAAAAATGTGTAGGTACGTGCCTACAGTGCCTAAAGGGAGCTACGCCCCTGTACATGTGTCGATTTAGCCGTTCTGTGCTCAAAAATCTAATTGGTCAGAAGCTAATCCATTCTCCAAATTCTCCTATAAAAGGCTTTAGTTGGAGAATAGAGTTCATTTCTGAGCAGTGAGAACGTTTTCAAAGTTTTATAGTTTCTGATACAGCTTCTTATTCAAATTTTCTTGATAAAACTATGTTCGATTTTAAAACAATGGTAACCAAACAATCACTTTGTTCCCGACTCATTTATCATTTCTTCACAAAGACTATCCTATAAAAGTGCATACACCATTTTCAAAAAATAAATTAAGGATGAATGTATGTGCTGCAGGATTTTCAGCAGGATTAGGTTTAAACGGATATGAGATAAACAGACACTTTTCGCCTCATTTGGGTTTGCTGTTTTATGAGTCATTACACTATACCTCTATCCCACCTGAGACGGAATGTGTCGGTCAGGATTAACATGCGCGGACTGCGCAGTATTATCTGGATCGATATATTACGCAAATTCCATAATGTTGGTCTTCTCATGGAAGCTCATATATCGATAAACTGACATTGATTGTTTGGGATTTAACGGCATTTTCAACAGTTTTTCAGTCATATCAAGTGGCAAGTTCACCTACCCATCGGTTTCCTGGCTTTCTCGAAAACAATACTCCACACAACATACTTTCCAAGTAACTGGCTGCTTTCCCACATAGACTGTTAGCCTGTTGGTGGAAGACGAATGACGTTGGAAAGAGTGTTGACCGAGCTAGGGTTTGAACTCACAACCAATGGTTATATTCTGACATACTACACCTATGTTTGCTTGGTATATAATGCAAGAGTTAACTATCAATCCGATGCAGTAAATATATCGTGTCCAGGTAAAATATAGATACCCAATCTTCCTCTAATTACGCAAATCAACAAATGAAGAGTCGCAAATGTAGCAATCGCTTGAAGCAAATCAACTTCATTGATTCTATTTCAACCCTCATTCTTGATTTCATTTGTATATATGAACCCATCCATGCGAAAAGGTACAAATTGGCTTTTGAGAAGAGCTTGGGTCAAACATTTCTACGTTTTCCACCATGTTTTTAAGTCTATGTCAATTTTTCATTAGCTATTTTCAAAGCAGACAATTTAACAAAATATCACATATACCCGCCCTCGGGAAAATGTACATGTACAAGTTGTTCTTTGTGAGCAGTGTGGATCTAGATCACAGATCACTATATGTGATCTGAACCTTCACGTTTGTGAAATGATAACGAGTACCTTTTTCCATGGACGGGCTCAAAGGTGCAATATTCTATTGATCATATTAAAAAGCAGAAACTCTGCATTTCCTGTACGACGTTTAATGACCAGTGTGCTTCACACGAACACACCCTTGCATGCGAAAAGGTACATGTTAACATTAATGAACGGTGTAGATTCAGACTAGCATTTACACCATAGCCGTCTTATCAGAATCTACACACGTTGTCAGAATCTTCTAGCAAGCCGATGTAAACAAAAATATTATGTAAACAGTGTAGACATTGGATGCGCAGGCTAATCTGGATCTACACTCTTCACAATACGGCTAATGTGAACTTTTCACACGGACGGACTCGAACGATATTTATAGTTGTCTGCTCGGCAAACCGCTGATGAAATCTTGACACAGAGTTGAACACATATATATACTGTAACATGGTGAAATTCTAAGCGTTCTCTCCCTTTTTTTTACAATGTTTTCAATAAATCGTCTGGAGCAGTGGTGTAATAAGTCATCATATTGGTGAAAGGATTGCCTTTTTCAGGGGCGTAGCTCCTTTAAGGCACTGTAGGCACGTGCCTACACATTTTTTTCTAAAAATGCCCCAAAATGCAGCTGCGGCGATAGACATCTGCGTAATGTATCGACCAGATCAGCCTGCGCTGTCCGCGCAGACTGATCCGGCCGTCACATTCCGTCTAAGGGGGATACATAGAGTAGTGATTCCTGAAACAGAAAATCCACAGGAGGCGAAAAGTGTATATCCGGCTACGCCTGTGTGGCATGCTTAGGCTGATCCGGGTCGATACTTAACGCGGGGTCTACAATGTTGATTTTCTCACGAGACGGCCTACACATTGAGTATTGCCAAGCTACGCCCCTGTTTTTAAAATATTATCGTTTGGTTTTCAATAATTAATATTGTAGTCACGACCCGATGCCTGAATAGGAAAACAGTAAATAGATGTGCGTTATAAAATGTTAAATAGTCAATCTGAAAGGTGTAATTCATAATAGCCGCGTCTGGCGATTTGAGGTCTTAGTGTAGGAGACACTGGCCCAGGGGTAGGGCTCGGACCTCGTGGTCGAAAGATCCCGGGTTTAATTCCGATTAGAGCGAGGACAAGACTGTGAATTTACACACACACACACACTCGTCTCGAGTACTGGATGAGTATATATATATGTAGGGATTAATATAAGTCGTAAGGACTTTCTTCATAATCGATGGTTGTTGAAACACGTTAACCCTTTTCCTCCATACAACAAATATGCAGCAGACGGCTTTAAAAACATTCAGGGGGAATCTTTGAAAATCTCAACAAATGAAAGAATAATTATTGAATAGAACTAAAAACAATGTTTTCAAAAGTCGTTTACTGTCACAATGCGTTTTTACTTTTGGAAAGACTAAACCAATGGTTGATACATCTCTGTACAGTCAAGACTCAAGAGCAAGTGACAACGCCTATGTGTTATACAGATCTAAATCTTCTGAATACAAAACTAAAAATGTAGCCCAACTATAGTTCACTTTAAATCAGGCCCATACCGGCGAATCAATAATACTAAGTACTGTTGGGTTATCATTACGACTGACTCGCGTATAAGAATAAATGGACCAGTAGTACAGGTTACATGTTCCGCAGACCGTCACAGACGTCACAGACGTCACGATATAACTTAAACATGTTGAAAGTGGCATCAAACACCGAATACAAAATCTCCAGATCATACTCAAGTGTATGTTAAATTAATTTACACATTTTGATCACATCCGATATCAATTCATGGAATTTGTTTGTTTGATTAGTGTTTAAGCCGTCTTCAACAATATTTCAGTTATATCACGGCGTTTCCTGTGTAAATGATCAGTACTGACGGATTTATTTATCTTGACACGGGTGACATCAGTCGTTGTTTGCTCTCCCCGCAACACTGAGTGCCAAGAATGAAAGTCATTACTTCCGTATTTAAGTTTCTTTGATATGACCAGACCGGGGATCGAACCCCGGTATCACGTCTCCGAGGCGGTCCCACTATCTGATAGTATATCTTAGACTCTTCTTGTTTGGAAACAGTTTAGGAATAAAACATATACATTACCACCGGGGATCGAACCCTTGTCTCACGCTCCCAAGGCGTACACACTTACCATTGTACCATGGAGACTATCTGCTATGAAATCTGAGAATTGTCTGGTGTTAAAAATATGAGAAAAGCGACATATCTAAAATAATGGAAGTGTATTATGCTAGTTTTGAAAATTGAAACGACCTAAAGCTTGAAAGTCATTTTTTCTTCATTGATTTCATGTAAATTACGAATATTCGTCGGGCAGCTCTTTTCATTATTCTATCAGTATTCTTGATATGTTCCAAAGAATTAACACCCTCACCTTCGTTAGTCATGCTTATACATGTATGTTTAAAAGGCACTTACTGCAGATTTACTTGTATGTGTAAACGTGTTACGTGATTTCAAGTTTGCACATTTTCAAACATGCCAGTGGAAAAAAGGTAATAAGGCTTCTTTTTCTTTTTAAATATCTGTTCCTCCTCGAATTTGGTATATTACAAAGAAGCTTTTTTTAAAAAGCATAAGAAGGTTTGGTTTTAAGCGAAGCATTTAAAACGTTCAGGTATTAATTTGAGATAATCACCTCATAAAACATATAATCCAGATTATATTCATGTGCGAGGGGCGTTCAAAATGTTTAAACAGAGTATTCTCCTGTATAATAATAATAATAATAATAATAATAAAAATTAAAATTAAAACAATATTAATTAAACTACTACTACTAATACTACTACTAATACTACTACTACTACTACTACTACTACTACTACTACTACTACTACTACTTCTACTTCTACTACTACTACTACTTCGATCACCACTACTACTACTACTACTACTACTACTACTACTACTACTACTACTGATACTAATACTACTACTACTACTACTACTACTACTACTACTACTACTGCTACTACTATTACTTCTACTACTACTACTACTACAACTACTACTATTACTACTACCACCACTACTACTACTACTACTACTACTTATACTACTATTATTACTACTACTACTACTACTCATCCTACTACTTATACTACTACTACTACTGCTGCTGCTACTACTACTACTACTGCTGCTGCTACTACTACTACTACTTCTACTACTACTACTACTACTACTACTACTACTACTACTACTACTACTTCTACTACTACTACTGCTGCTGCTGTTACTACTACTACTACTACTACTACTACTACTACTACTACTACTACTACTTCTACTTCTACTACTACTACTACTACTACTACTACTTCTACTACTACTACTACTACTACTACTACTACTACTACTACTACTACTTCTACTACTACTACTACTACTACTACTACTACTACTACCTACTACTACTACTACAACTACTACTACTATTGCTGCTGCTACTACTACTACTACTACTCCTACTACTACTACTACTACTACTACTACTACTACTACTACTACTACTACTACTACTACTACTGCTACTACTACTACTACTACTTCTACTACTTCTACTACTTCTACTACTACTACTACTACTTCTTCTTCTACTACTACCACTTCCACTAGTACTAACACTACTTCAACTAAAACTACCACCACTGCTTCTACTAATACTACTACTACTACTACTTCTACTACTACTAATACTACTAATACTAATACTATTACTACAACTACTAATTGTAATAATAATAAAAAATAAAAAATGAAATAATAATAATGATAATAGAGTTGAAAATAGTGTGGGATAATGAGAAATATTCTCCTTTGTATAAAAATTACTTTGGTCTACATTTCATATAAAAATATCTTAGCCTTAATAGTCTTCTATGTAATGCCCCATTCTCACCGACCATCCCTGTACCAATTTCCGCGACCAAGCAGGTATTTGGTCGGGGTCTTCACGACGGAACGGGACCTCTGCCAGGCATATAGACAAATCAGAACCCATCCAGACCACTTCAAGACCTAGCCGTTAACCGCTACACCTTCCCGATGTCTACCCGATCCCGACTTGTTCTCGACCTCTATCCGACTTATACCCGGCCATGAACTATCGGGCATGACCGCCGCACGATAGCAACAGATTAGGTATAAAACTGTTGTAATTGTATTTTGTTCGGTATTCAGTTGACCAAAGAATATCAAAGAAGTAACATCATGAAAGTTGAGCAATAAGTACTGTAAGTCAAATTACGCTAAATACATTCGCTGTCACCCACATAGTCCATAAAAAAGCTTTGTTTGCGTAGAAATGAGTGAATACCATCACCAGAATGTATTGAATATATGACATTGAGTTTAAATTCATTGTAAATGTGTATAGGATGCACTGTAAATTATTGATTTGATCACTTTTTGTATTTTGACATTGTTTGAAAATAAGTAGAGAATGCTAAACACCAGTTTTTTTCGGGCCCGATTTGGTACAAAATGACGGTAACCATTTTCGCCTGGTGAGTTCTTTCTTGCATTATGCATGTATTCCGTCGAAAAGCTATATGTTGTAGGCACGTAGGCAACTGTAAGGACAGTATCAACAACTCCTGCAATAACTGAACCGTGAACCCTTATGGTTACACATATTTCCTTAGAATGGTTGGTTGCTGAAATTTCCTCATGCCTTTAGGGAATATAAATAATCCCAAGGACTCTGATTCATTGTGTTATAATAACAAGGGTTTTTCCCATGATATTACTCGCAGTTGTCGATGCAAACTCAAGTTCATCTGAAAAGCATTTGATTGGGATGTGTAAATATATGTGATTAGATGTCTTCCCGGTGAACTAGACCTTGTACACGAGTATACACGAGTTTTCCAGAGAGCTACAAGATGTATTTCAGACCGCTTTTGCCCGTCTGGCCTCTCGAGCGCTACACGGATTTGTTTGACATGTCAAAAATTATTGTGAGAAAACCCGACCGCTATTGATTTGTTTAATTAAGGTTTTACGCCGTTTTCAACATTATGTCAGTTATATCTCGGCGATAGTTACTCATTCATGATCCCTGTGTAAACAACCCATTATTAGGCTATGACATCTGGGTTTCCCAGTGACATTCCACCATAACCGTTGCGCAACGACTGGGGCTCGAACCCCGGACGCCAGGTTCCAAACCCCCGACGCTAACCCCTCGGCTACGATAGATTCCTACAGCTATTGACTAAGGTAGACCGCTGCAGACCAGGCGGGACCCCTTGCAGACTGAGGGAGGTCATTTCGCGACAGTATGATCGAGTTTGATCGAGGTTTTCAGATCGGTGGTGAGAACGGGTCATAATTGAAATCAAAATACCTTGAAGTTCAAGTGATCGTTAACAAAACATTGACATAAATAGAGTTCTGCTAATGGTTGTCGGTCTACTCTTGTTAAGTTTTGATGAAGAAGTGTGTTGTTGTTAACCTTTTCCCTTTAGGCAAATTGCGGACTTAGTTTGACGAATTTTTATCCCGAATGATATTTTTACGGCGTGTAACAAACGAGTGCGTCTGTGCGAGTTTGTTATTGGCGGGTTAAATCGCGAGGGATAAGACATTTTAACGTTCAATTGTAAATGAATTATCTATTACATATTCGATCGATACAACATTATGCTTTTTCTCGTAACTGGCGATGTATTTCGATAAAAGAAGCTGTTTTTATTTCGATTTCAAGATGTGATTAAGTTGCGTGATTTAGGTGGAACACAACGTCACCATTTCATAATAATCCGGGCGGCTGGTTACATCGCATGCTATTTTTTCTCTCTATTTTTCTCACCCGAATTACATTTAACTCTTCTGGAATAAGTACCCAGTAGTTAAAGCCATGCTAAAAGTTAAACTTGAGGAAAATATCGTATCGATTGCTGTGGTTTAACTTTGTCACTTAGTTGTAACACATCCTCTTGCCTTGTGATTGTTGATAAGGAAAACTGTTAACATTTTAATCGAATGACATGAGTAGGTTTCCGCCTTTCCTCGTCACGCAAGATATTTATATTGATATATTAGATCGTGTACTCTATACCCAGGCTATTATACACTATTAGTATGAATAGCCTTGGTATCGAGGATGTTTGATCGATGAACAACCAACTAATTGGTCAAATATTGATTATGACAACCAGATATGTAACGTTCCGGCCCTCACGTATCAAAGGTCAGTACTAATGTCATGCTTCTTTTTCTTTAAATCCTTTCCAAAACACAGACGCATCTGCTGCAGTTGACTTTTCAAACATTGTGGCAAAAGGTTTAATTGAATATAGTGATAACTGCTGTTTTCACACTGCTTTCAAACCAATTCAATAATTATACTTTCAATAATGGATAAGTTTACTACTTTTGCCAAGATGATTTCAAAGACGTCCGTTGCAAAATTGCCCTAATCATGTTGGAGAGTCAGTATGATCTCAGTATGCTATGGCGATGTGAGAATTTCCCCTCTGTCTAATGTTGATCTTCCAATAAAAATGACCGCCCTGGCGGTGTGGTTCTAGAGCGTCAGCCTCGGTGCTGGAGGTCGCGGGTACGATCCCCAGTGATAAAATTGAAAAGTTAAAAGCGGCATAAAACACCAAACAATCAACCATGGATGTATCATATATATATATATATATAGAAGAAATGGCTGCATTCTATTTGAATTAACCCTTTAGCAGACGACTGTATAATGATGAACAAGAAAAAGACAAACACACAGTATCACTTGTCTTCACTGTCTGTCTAAATCATGGTTATATAGATCTATATGGATATTCTGGTAAAACACTATACGTGTATCCCTCTTGTTGCACATCAATGTATAGTAGAATTATCAAAAACCGGAGAGTCAACGAGACCCCAAACCACAGGGCGTATTTTGTTTTATGATTACTACAGGCTCCATACATAATAGTTCATAGGTTAACAAACTATATCTACTTATGTATGTCCTTGCGGCACGTTTCATTGTTAGCAACAGCCTTTTTGATACAGCGTTTGGTCCCTGATTGCTTCATACGAAGATAGTCCCATTAAGGGTTGCATGGATACAATTACGGCTGATGCAGCAAAACAAATATTATCGTAAGCCTACTTGTAATTACTAATAACTAAGAGTTTCACTTCAGGTGAATAGATTAACATTCATTGATAATACTCGCAAGGATAATGTGATACAGATGTCGATTTTTATTTTCAGATAACTATGTAAAGGAACAAATAGATAAAATGATGAAGGACGAAGAAGTAACTGGGGTAATAGTTCCCCCTCTTTCCATAACGCGGCTTTTTGTTGAAACCATTCGCAACATTTCGAAATTCCGAAAAGTTGCGGGTTTTAACCGGAAGTCAACAGGTGCTCGTATAGATAAGAACCGAAAACTCCGAACAAGTTATTTAGCTTCCCTAGTTACTGACAGAAAAATTGGTAGCACAAGATTTCCAAAGAAACGATGTGACTTAATGCCCGTACACTAATAAACAAGTGAAAGGTAGATATTTATTGTGTATTTTACTTATGTTTGTAATATTTCTAAGTAGCCATTTGTCAAGCTTCAACTTCTAAAACAAACAATTTCCCTTGTCAAGTAAAATCCCTCGATTTCCGGTTTACACTTAAAACCGAATGTCGAAAGAAAGTTTTGTTTGTTTTGCTTTTTTCCGGAATGCATATGGTATTGGCTACATGTATACCAAACCAATTTTGGTCTGGAAAATATGAACAATATCTGTCGACGTATATCCATCTTTGACCCTACTTGTTATTGTATCTGCTATGAAAGTTCACACCAATCCATGAATTGAGGCTCGAGAATTGTTTGAGAGCCTAGAGTTTTTAAACCATACACCAAAGCTTAAAGTATATTCCATCTCGAAGCAAATTTAGTGCCCAACCCATGTACTAAATTATTTTTAGACCGCTTAACACTGTAAGTATTGCACATACCTAACAAACAAACATTATTCCATATTTTTATTGTATCGTACACGTCCCTGTTCTCAAACCATACTTATTCTCAAACCTTTAGTGAAGCACTGTTTATTAATTTCCAAAAACATATTATACGTAATAAAGTTTATGTGAATCGGGTACTTTGTTTACTTACACATAAATTGTTGAATTTATTTGACAGTATTGGTGTTTTTTTACATGATCTAGTATATGTATTCCCATGAGCCCTGATAAATGTTAAGGGGTTCGAGAACTGGTGTTTCCATGCTAGCATTAGTCAAATTAATTAAAAATAGTAAAATATACAAAATCTATGAAAACCTTTCCTTAAATTTCCATTAAGTATTACATAAATTAAAAAAAGTCCTGTTGTTGCCAATCTTACTGGATTGCTTTCCATAAACAGAATGACATCTTAGGTTGACTCTGTGCCATTTGTTGCTTTTTTTTACTGAACCACCTTGATGGTGTATTGGTAGAGCTTCCACCTCAAGTGCAGAAGGTTGCAGATTCGGTTCCCTGCCAGGTTATACCAAAGACTTTAAAGATAGTAATAATGGCTGCCCTACTTGGCATTTGGGATTGTGGGGTTAGCCTTTTTACTGACTGGCTGGTGTCAGAATAAATGGACCAGTATTACTGGTAACTTATCCATAAAGTGATATGACTGGAATTTTTTTGAAAGCGGCATAAAACACCATTCTGCATGTCACACCTTTCTCTGCTAGGTCAATAGTTTGGCTGACACAAGCAGTATCTGGTGATTTAGGGTTTATGGGTTAACGGAGTGCAATTTTACAAATTTGTCAGAGGTAACTTCTTTCAATGTCTTGGATGTTGGCAGAAAGTGAAAGCTCTGGTCAGTCTTATATATATACATAGGCTCATCTGATTCTGCAGTGTAATTGCTAATGCAACAAGGCCCATTATTGCTAGACCTTGCTACAGAGTCTGCCTTCCTAGCAACGCAAAATAGTATTTGATTATGAATTGAGAGACCTGGGATCTTCCTCTGCCTAGTCAGGGCCGATATATATTGATTTCATCTCAGATACCTTTCGATCTTTAGGCTAGTACTTTTCCAGGTCAAAACATTTCACAGTTTAGATCCTATGTTTTAATCGTTTTATTTTTAAAACAGGTTTTTAAGAAGACAAGGATGCAATGAACATTATAATTCAGAGAAGATAAAGCAATCAGCAAGATGCCAATAGCACAAACAAGGCTAGAGACCTTGCAGGTCTGTAAACTGTTACAATGTGTTCGGGATAAGGACAAGTCGCAGATAGAGAAGATGTCATTGCAAGGTGTTCCTCATCTGATAAATTACAATGATGCCTCGGAGGGTCACACAGCATTGTCAGTTGCAGCCTGTGCCAACGATGATGACATGATAGAATTTTTGTTGAGCCTCGGTGCTCATCCTGATGTTGTTGATTTCAAAGGGAGATCAGCTGCAATGAGAGCTGCAGAGTATGGTCATGTTGATTGTTTAGCAAAGTTGGCAGAAAAAGGTGCAAACATGAAACTGGCAGACAGAGAAGGAAAAGGTGATTCATTGTTGTGATATTTCGTTGAAATCAGTATTTTTCTATTCAACTTCCTCCACTGGAAACTTTTATTTTATCTAGCCAAACTATTTTGTCTCTTTTGATTTGATGTAATATTGTAAAGTTAGATAGATTTAATAATGCAAAAAAAAGAGGCGAAATTTCAAATTCAGTATTATTATTGATTATATTACCTATAGTAATAGAGATAATCTCTTTTCATGAAGCTTTTGTATATGAATTTTGCAAGATTATTCATGATTTTTTTGATTTCTGACATGAATCATTCTATGAATTTATACATACTGTATAAGAGGTAAACTTGCCAAGTTGATTTTTTTTGTGAATTTCTTGAGTGCTTAAAGTAAGCAAGTATTTTCCACAACATAATTTCAACTTTCAACCATGCATACATTTACCTATGCAAAATGCAGTCATATAAAAGTTTCTTTCGCAGCAACATCTCTCTAATTATTGAAAAATACCTTATGTGGTGATTCATAATAGAATAGTCTCACAAAAAAGGTTCTTTTGATTAGTCTAAGCATTTTATAATGTATTTTGACTTTGCAAAGTGTCCCTTATCTGGATCTCTTCTTAGTAGTTCTACGTAACAAGTCCTGAATCAATTTGAATCTATAATTTTATTACAGGCATTTTGTTCTACTGTATTTCCCCCACTGAGAGACATGCAAAATGTTTGGAGATTGCAGTAATGAATGGTGCTGAACCCAACAACACAAGTAAAGAAGGTATACCAGTGTTGCTTAATGCCTGTGAAACAGCCATGGACAATGAAGACATGTGTCTTCTCCTTATCCAGAAAGGTGCAGATCCTAATGCTAAACAAGAGGTCAGTATACATAATTATATGCGAGTCGCATCTTGCGATTTCGGGATGGGGGAGGGGGTATAATTGCATCACCACATAATTGGGCATGGTCGTAATACCAGTGGGATGAAAATTGAATTCTTTGTCAGAAGATAAATCTGTGTTGATACTTCATGGGAGTGGACAGTGGAGACTTTAGGGAGACAGTACATTTCACAGTTTCACCTGAACCTTCACTGTACACAGATGCAACAAGACCCAAAATATCCAGTTACCGCTCATTTCTTTACTCTTGCTGAATTGTAAACTAGAACATTTGTAGACAATGAGAAAAAGAGGAGCACACACAGGTCTTTGCTATGATATATCTCTTATTCGCCAATAAAACCCTATAACGAAGGTACTCAAAAAGTATTGTCTTGGTGAGACAATTTCTTTGGGTATCTTCTATATAGGGTTTTAAGTTCAAAATGAGACTTTTAGAACATCAAAGATACTCTACTGCTCTGAATGAGGGTTATGTTCCAGAAAAACCAACCTTTAGGTTAAAGTATATGTACATCTATCTGAAGGTTATTGTAATATGTTAGTTAGAAGCTTCTTGATTTATTTGTGAACAGTGCTGAAGTATTTCAGAGAGAATGGAAGCACCAGTTAAACTGGATGTACATTGCTTAAAAATACCTTACCATGGGGTTTTCTGGAGAGCTGCTAACGAAGGCAAATGAATTCATTTACATGATCGAACAACCTGTAATGATGCTTATTGTCATAGACTACATTTTTGTTCCTATTTGTTATAGAATGAGACAAAGCACTCTTTTTGTGTTGCCTATACTTGCCTGTCTGTACATCTGCAGCAGACAACTTTGAAAACACAGGAAAAATGAACAATTTCTGCTTTCCTCACAGTGTTTTAAAAAGTCCTCTGCTGTCGTTGAGTCATTACATGTCTGTAAGTGATAGAGATGGAATCTGATGTCTTGTACCGATGACTGACAGCACTTGAAAATGTTTTGGAAAACAGAGAAATTGCTCAAATAAGCATTTTTGTTTGTTTTTACACAATATTTTCAATTTTCTTATCATAATTTTATACAATATTTGACTTCAATGTTTTAAAATGAGGTCAACTCTGCAAACATATTACCAGGTATTGATATACTAACTAAGCCCTTTTACTTTTACCAAAAAATCTGCAGTAGACAGATTTGTAAACATCTAAGCAAAAATATGGAAAATCTCTATAAAAGAAAAATTATTAATTGAAAACAGTTGAATAAATTGTGGCAAAAGGAGAAATTACTTATCATGAGTAATTTCTCCATTTGCCACAATGTTTCAAATAGTCATAATCTGCTGCAATTGCATCAGAATGCTTCTGCATGTAGAAAGGGGTTAAATCACTTATTACTCTTGTATTAATAACAACCCATAGGACCCCGAGGAGGGATTTGGCCCAAATGCATCAATAGTTAAACCTAAACCGAAGAAAAAATCTAAGAAAAAGAGAAAAAGAATCACGTTTGGTGATGGCGATGAGGCAAGATAAATTGCACACATATGATGTTTCTATTTTAACTGCAGTGCATTTTTGCTCAATCTATTATCACTTTTGAACAATTCTCATGAATTAATCGGTAATGGCGTCATTCATTTTTTTTCCGACAAACAGTCACATTCTGACACATCTGCAACAGACACATTTTGAAAGCATTGTGGCAAAAGGAGAACTTGCTCATATTGAGCTAATTCTCCGTTTGCCAAAATGTTTTAAAATTTATTTGATTATTGTTCTTTCTTTAATGTATGTAGGAAATGAGCATTTCTCATTTTTTTACGAAAAATAATTCAAATCAAGCTGTACAAATTCCCTTCTCTTTTTAAAACAAGTCCTTATTTATAATGTTTATGAAACCATTGGTACAGAGGTGGTAGCTGGTAATGGTATGAGGGAAGTGTGAAATGTGCACTCCAAATAGGTAACCGGGTATATTGTATCATTGCAACTACAATAACAAATACAGGTTCTGTATTGGCACTCAGTAAATTAGTGCTTACACAGTTTTTAATTACATGTAACCCTCTGCCACATAGTTACATCTTTTGAGCATCTGAAGCAAACAACAATGAAATCATTGTGACAAATTGAGCACCTTTCCCCTTTTTCCACAATGTTTTCAACTCATTGATGATTATATACTATCATTTATACAGTTTTCCTTACATTTGCCTAGATGTTTTCAAAGATGTCTGCTGCAGATTTGTTGTATGTTGGAAAGGGATAAATGGCATCTGGCGATTTGGGATGATATTAATTCTGGATCACATCAAAAGATATGGTAATGGCATCAACACCAGTGGGGATACAATTCTAACATTTTGTCAAAAGTCTTGATCCAATATTACATCTGGTGCAATGCTGCAAGCAATCAGACAGTGAAGGCTGGTGAAACTGTGCATATGCATTGACTTGCCTGAGTCCTTGCTGTACAAAAATGCAATAATACCCAAATTAACCATTTCCCTCATATAGATGCTTTCTGACGCCTCTGCAGCAGACGGCTTTTAGAAAACATAGTGACAAAAGAAGAAATAGCTCAAAACAAGCAATTTCTCCATTTGCCACAATGTTTTCCACTTTTAGTCATAGGTTATCCATTCAATTATAGAGATTTTCTATGCTTTGACAAAATATGTTTAAAGTCGTCTGCTGCAGAATTGTCGTATGAGGGAAAGGGTTTACAAGATGCAGCTAATATATGATTAAAAAAGTGATCAAAATCCAAATTAACCCTTTCCTTCATATGGACGCTTTCTGACGCCTTTGCAGCAGACAGCTTTTTGAAAACATAGTGACAAAAAAGAAATTGCTCAAAACGAGCAATTTCTCCTTTTGCCACAATGTTTTCCACTTTTAGTCATAGGTTATCCATTCAATTGTAGAGATTTTCTATTTTTTGACAAAATATGTTCAAAATCTGCTGTAGAATTGTTGTATGTGGGAAAGGTATATAACCTCATGTTCTTTGTTTCAGCAAATTACTGCGGAGAAGAAAATGCTTTAAAAGGCATATTATTTTAACATTTGTTTTCCTTTCAGCAATCAATTTTTGTAAGCTTTTCTGAAATATAATTTAATTACTGTTACATGTAACAATTACTCATCTGGTATTAATGTAGCCAAATTACTGTCCAAAATTGTAATACATCCCAGCTGATATAATTATCATTACCATATTTATATCATATTTATATAATGCTCAACATCTCACAAAGATCTGCACTCGGGTTAGACTACAATACTCTACTAACTTTCTTTACGCTTTTCCACATGTATGCATATGCATTTCAATGCGTCTGCTGCAGATAATATTTGAAATTATTGTGACAAAATGTGGAATTGCTTTATGAGCAATATCTCCTTTTGCCCCAATGTATTCAACTATATTCAATAATTTGTCTTTCATATAAAGACAATGTTTCCAAATGTTGTCTGATTTAGATATGTCAATATGTGCCTGCATGTTGGGAAGGGTTAACCAAGAAAGTGCTATGATGTACATGTACTGTTGAAGTTGCATAAAGCACCATACAAAACAATGACAACATAATTATCATGGAGCTTCTCATATCCTATATATGTGTTACTAACAGTGACATATGTACATGTCTTGTGTTATTTACAGATCGATTCTTCATATGCTAAGTTGCCTCCCAAAAAACTTGAGAGAGAGAAGGTAAAATAAGACAAACCAAATTTAAAAATAATTACTCAGTTTGATCCCCTCCCTAGAGGTTCTCTTTGAAATAACCACACTTCTGCTATTATTTTCTTCCTATTAGATGCTGCTACATGTACATGTAGTTCTTTTTATCTTATTTTCTCTTTTATACAGGTGGGTTAAGTTGATGTATTATATGTTATCTTTAAGATCTGTTCTCTGTCTTCTATAATAGGCATTCTTTGTACTGTCTCACTAGAATCATCATAAACCCTCTCCCATTTACTTCAAAGTTGCAGCAGACGACTTTAAAAACATCTTTTAAAGTTAAAGTTTAATTATTGAATAGAGTTGAAAATATTGCTGCAAAAGGAGAAATTACTTATAATGAGCAAATTCTCCGTTGGCACAATGTTTTAAATAAAGATCTGCATGTGAGAAAGGGTTTATCAAATAGGTTTGGTGAAGGATATTTTTGAACCGGGCATCCCCAGTTCAATCTCTGCTCGCACTTCAGCCATGATGGCAAACCTTTTGGCAAGGCTCATTACCGAGCCTATAGTACTGGTTTGATTACCAAGTTTATGAAGTGCTCTGTCACTGTAAAATAATTGAAATCACAAAAACAGGGGCATGCAAATCATAAGAACATGTTTCAAGTTCGGTAAATTAACATAAATATTTGACATAGAAATGCATGAATGATTTATTTAATGTATGCCTTTGAAACAGTGATGTAAAAAACATTTATTCAGTTACTGATATGCAGCCAAGTATTATTATATTTTCATACCATACAATACAACTATAGATTTCTAAATTAACCCTTTCCCACATACAAGAAATCTGCAGCAGATGACTTATAACATTTGTTGTCAAACAAATCGAAAACCTTATAATTAAATGGATAATCAATGACTAAAAGTTGAACATTTTGTGGCAAAAGGAGAGAAATTGCTCATTATGAGCATTTTTTTCTTTTGCCACAATGTTTTCAAAAGTCATCTGCATCAGAGGTGTCAGAAAGCATATGTATGAGGGTAAGGGTTAATGTATACTGCTAAATCTGCACCTTTTCTACAGCTAGACATAACTATGTATTGGACTTCAGGGTTCGACACTTAACATTTTTAATCTAGTGTCTAGTACGGCCATCAGCTTATTGTATCCCTCCTAAAATAACCTTTCTCAACCCTGGAAACATTGTTACGCATCTACAGCAGACAACTTTTAAAAAAATATTATGGTAAACGAAAAAATTGCTCAAGACCAATTTCTTGTTTTGTCACAATGTTTTCAAATATTTTCAATAATTATACTATCATTTAGTGAGATTTTCTTTTATTTTTGCCACAATACTTTCAAAGTCATCTTCTGCAGATTTTGTTGTATGTTGAAAAGGGTGAAAAAAGGTGTTTCTCCTCAATAGAGGAACTAATCAATCATTAACAATCACTGTCCCAGTGGAACACCTGGCTTTAGAAGTTTGGTGTCCTCAGGACAGTAGGATAGAGCTAGTGTCGAACCCAGCTGACTTTGTAAAATTTAGATAGTTTAGAACATTTCCTATCTTTTCTGCTATAAATCTTGCTTTCTTCTTCGTCTAATTCACATTGATATTCTCTAGATGCAATATTTTGTTAATTTACATATATATATATTTCTTATAATTATATAAGACATTTCTTGCATCATGATAAACAGTGTTATATTTTATACTTTTATAAATAGTTGAATGTATTTACACCATTTTTCTAGATGTGACTTTATACTCTTTCAGTAGCAGAATAATGTTACCAGCAGGTATTTTGCACAGGAGTCTATTGTAACAATGTTGTTCATTACGTTGATTGTACAACTTGTCCACCATATACCAGATATGACATTTTTGACAAGTTGTCTGCTTTGAAATCATCTGAGGAAAAACTTGCTATATTTTCAAAATTAGAAAAGAACTTTTGTTTACAAAATTGAAAACATTGTCTGAAAAAGAGGAATTGTTCATCTCAACTAATTTCTTCTTTTCTCATAATGTTGGCAAAATTGCTTTGCAGCAGAGGCTTCAAAGAGTTGTTTGTCATTGAAAGGTTTAAATACATGAAATTGGCAAGGTCACTAGAAAAACCAAATTTGGGATTTAAGAAACGAATGGCAATTATTAACAGACTAATTGCATATGATGATTTTGATAATAATTGATTTATATTGGCTTCCAGAATACTTGTCAAACTAAACAGAGAATCTGTCAGTGCGGAAGTACAAACAGATCTTGATCTTTGTTTATCTCAAAATCTGAATCGTTGCTCAAATGTGAAAATGCAGGAGTTAAACATGAAAATTTGGTTGGATTTGCTTAATGCACATTTCATTATGACTTTGATCGATCTGTTTGCAATAAAGCATATGTGATGTGATTTCACCTGTATAATTATGTATTTGCAATCTTGAAAAGGGACACAAGTTTTATCTCCTAAAGCTATTAAGTCCCTTTTTGTTGCCTCTACAGCATAAACTTTACAAAACAAAGTGGGAAATGAAATAATTGCTCTCAATTTCTTCCTTTCATGCGATGGTTTTATGCTGTCCCACTTGCAGATGTTTTTTAAGCATATGCAGCAGATGATGTCTGAAAACCTTGCGATAAACAGAAAAATGTGTTCATAATGAGCAAATTGCCTCCTTTATGCATCATGTTTTCATCTCTGTTGTATAATAATAGATTCATAAATAGAGATCTTCCATACATTTGCCTTGATGTTTTCGAAGATGTCTTCAGCATCTTTGTTTTATGTGGGAAAACTGTTAAATTGATATGAAATGTTTCGTGAGAAAACCAAAATTATGGCATCTGCATAATGTATCAACTCGGATCAGCCGGCGCAGTCCGCACAGACTGATCCGGACTAATACATTCCGTCTCAGGGGGATAGAGGTATAGATTAATGATTCCTGAAACAGAAAATCCACAGGAGACGAAAAGTGTCTATCTGGGTTCGCCTGCGTGGCATGCTAAGGCTTGATCCGGGTCAATACTTAACGCAGAGTCCACATTGTTGGTTTTCTTGCAGAACGGCACCTATTTTGAGTTTTATGCTTTTGTCATTCATTTCTTAAACTATTTGCAGATTCAGCAAATCTGCAGCAGACAACTTTGAAAACATCCTGGGAAACATAATTCAAAATCTTGAAAAATAACGTATAATTATTGAACACGGTTGAAAACTTTGTGGCAAAAGGGGAAGTTGCACATTTTGCACATCTGCTGCTGAGTTAAATGTTTCCTATAATTAGTTTATCAAGTTGGCAGTTGAGATATTACACACAACTGACAAATCACAATGTGTATTACCTATCTCACTTACACTGCTATGTTGGTTTGTATTCTCGCACACACTTAATTCTCAATAATTATATGCACTCAAATTTGTTACAGAAAAGTCTTTAAAAAAAAAATTAGATCAAGATTATTTAATACTGGTTAATCGTATTCGCTGTAGCCAAGTGGATAAGTTGCAAAATTTTAGACTCCATCTTAGGTTTGATGCATAAATGCAACAACCACATTTTGGTGTACAAAGATAACTGAATTCATGAGGAAAACGCCGTAAAATTGTATTAAAATGGACAAACCACAACACTGGATTATTCTTAAAGAACTCATACCTCTGATTTCATAATGTGTTAACTCTGCCTAGAGTTACATATTCTAAAATTCATTGAGAAAGATGAAAAAGACATGTATATTTGATTTAGTCAATCAGTCACTTTGATTCAGAACAATAAATTCAACAGTTTCATGTACTATATTAAATTGTGTAAAGTGATGGAGATCTATGTTTTTCCTGTATGAATTCATTTATAAATGAAAATAAACATATTTTGATAAAGCATTTCATAGCTTTCATTTCACTTTTTAAAGATTTATTTTATTTAATGTTGTATATATAACATTAAGTTACATATATCGCTGAACTCCAGATTATAGATAGTATATAGTCAAAGTTTTAAAACTGTTTAAAATTGTCTTGAAATATTAGAATCATTATTCTGGGATAAAATTAAAGTTATCATTTCACTTTCCAGTACAATAAACATCTAAATATTGATCATTTTACTGTGAAGACATAGCCAGTAAGCCAATTTTTGTACATTTTCATGACTTTCAATTGACTGTTTTTCAACATTTACTTGCCAAAATAGTTTTAAACTATTCATAACTTATTACTTTATTTTCACAATTAACAATATTTGCAGAAGTTTCAATACTTTATTTTCACAATTAATCAATATTTCAAATATGTTAACTCCATCTGGAGATCAGCCCCTTAAATGGTTTCAATGGATTAGCAAACAAATTAAAATGACTTGCAAATAACATTTTTTCAAAGATTTTTTTTATTGTTAGATTTCATGTAATTTTGTGGATACATAACAAGTCAGTTAACCCTTTCCCTCATACGACAATTCTGCCGCGGACGACTTTGAACGTATTTTGTCAAAACATAGAAAATCTCCATAATTGAATGGATAACCTATGACAAAAAGTTGAAAACATTGTGGCAAAAGGAGAAATTGCACGTTTTGTGCAATTTCTTCTTTTGTCACTATGTTTTCAAAATGCCGTCTGCTGCAGAGGCGTCAGAAAGCGTCTATATGAGGGAAAGGGTTAACAAAGGTTATAGAGAGCTCACAGATCCATCATTCATGTGACTTATTGTAATTACATCTACACAGACAATACAAGACTTATTTCTATGGAATATAACTTCAGGTTAAGAAAACATGATTGTGTAAACATCTACATTGTTCTGATTTATAACGTTCTTATATTTTCAACAGAAAACTGGAAAGTCTGCATTGATGGCAGCTGCAGCCAGCGGGAGCGTGAAGGTAGTCCGAGCAGTTTTACAAAATGGCGGAGAAGTTAATATCACAGATTTAAAGCACAATCATCCTTCACATTTTGCTGCGGCTAGTGGGCATTTAGATGTAAGAAATAATAATTGTCAATACTTTTCAATTTTTAGCTCTACTGGCCAAAGGCCAGAAGGGCTTATGTCGTGGCGATTTGTCCGTCGTCCGTGCGTGCGTGCGTGCGTCCGTGCGTCCGTCCGTAAACAATTTCTTGTTAACACGATACAGTCTTCACTTTTGATTGTATCTCAACCAAACTTATACAGTAGTTAGATATCCATGAGAGCTCGGTTCCTTTTGAAAACCAGCCAGATCTGCCCATGCATGACTGGATTATGGCCCTTGAAATTCTCAAAATTGCTATAAAAGAGCTTGTTAACACGATACAGTCTTCACTTTTGATTGTATCTCAACCAAACTCATACAGTAGTTAGATATCTATGAGAGCTCGGTTCCTTTCGTAAACCAGCCAGATCCGCCCATGCAAGACTGGATTATGGCCCTTGAAATTGTTCAAATTGCTATAATTGAGCATGTGAACACAATAGAGGCTCTATTTACTATCTGATCTTCACCAAACTTAGATAGTAGTTAAATATTGATGAGAACTTGGTTCCTTTTGAAAACCAGCCAGATCCGCCAAGACTGGATTATGGCCCATGAAATTGTAAAAATTGCTATAATACAGCTTGTGAACACAAAAGAGCCTCCATTTACTATCCGATCTTCACCATACATACATGCTCTGGATGGAAAATGACCAAAGAACCATACCAGTAGAGCATAGGCCCTCATGGGCCTCTTGTTTTAACATATATACAACAGACATAACTTAAGAAATCGCAAAATAGGGAATATAATCTTCATGTGATAGAAGAACCATCAAATAGATTGGAAAACATTGTGGCAAAGGGATAAATTGCTCATGAAGAGCAATTTTTTCTTTTGCCTTTTAACACAATTGTTTCAATAGTCACATTCAACTGCTGCAGATGCATCTACTTTAGTTGTGCACCTAGATGTTTTCAAAGTTGGCTGTTGCTAATTTTGTTGTACGTGGGACAGTGTTAATTGGGTTATATATTTATCTTGCATTGCAAAATTTCAGAATGTTACTATACATTATACATATCATATAAATTCTATTCTTTTATTAAATATCTGCTTATGACATTTAATCACATCATTTTATGAAAAGAGGGGTTCTTGTTTCCTCTGCAGACTATATATATGAAGTCTCAAGGAATCTAGTGCATAGCACAGTCTTACCAGAGCCATATTTACCTGTTGTTCTAAATTCATCCTAATCCTAAATGTTATAGAATATCATAAATTTCGAAGTTACTCAATGATGGTTTACCAATCAGAAATGATTTTTGATCTTAGAAGTAGAAGTAGAACTAGAACGTTTTTAAGTTTGATTAGTTAGCTATTTTGACGGCTCTGAAGCAGACAGCTTTTTGAAATTATTTTGACCAGAGGAGAATTTGCTCTTTATGAAAAATTTCGCCTTTTGCAATGATTTTACTTTCTTTTATAGAGAGTTTCCATATTTTTAACTAGATGTTTACAAAGTCGTCTGCTGCAGTTTTATCTCATGTGGGAAAGGAATGGTTAGCATGTGACAGAAAACCACATTTAATTATAGCCACCACTGCATTTATTCCCACAACTGCACCTATTTATTATGCCAAAAAGTCAATGCATCTAGACTGCTTATCATCTGATTCAGATCAAATATAAATCTTTTGTTGAAGGTTCTTGCATGTATGGCGGGTTATGGAGCACTGTTTGACCAGGTCAACAATGAGGGGAATACTCCTATACACAATGCGGCATCGGGAGGGCATGGAATGTGTCTTAAATTCCTTGGACAAAGAGGTTTGTTGATCCAGTGTTTTACCTATTTGTTTTGTTATTAGATCCTCTATTTTGATTTTGACACAAATTATTTTGTCATTTCCATGGGATATCATTTGATAGAAAAAAAAGCCAAATTTTAAACAACATTCTGAAAGATAATATTTCTCCTTTTGCCACAATGTTTTCCACTTTTAGTCATAGGTAGCATTCAATGATTTTCTATTTTTTGACCAAAAAAATTCAAAGATGTCTGCTGCAGAATTGTCTTATGAGGGAAAGGGTTAAAACAAATCTTCAGCACTTTGTTTCCGCTTGATTGATCAGTGTCTTCCCTGTTTGCTACCTGGTTGAAGTATGGTAACGACCAGAAAAAGATTATTTACATAATTATACAATCTTATCTGAATCACCATCATTTCAAAGCCTCTTATGGTTCATAAATATTATATGAATTGACTCATAAATGCTTTTAACACCTTTTCCTGATACAGTCCATTACTGACATTGTGGGTGATGAACATTTTTTTCTTTTTCCCCACAATGTTTTTAGATTATACTTTTCAAATTTCTAAATGTATTGTGACAGGATTTTCCTAAGATGTTTTCAAAAGAGATTCCTCTTAAAGTATAAAATCAGGTAACCAGTTAACCATTTCCCTCATATAGTCTCTTTCTGAGTCCTCTGCAGCAGATGGCTGTTTAAAAATATGGCGACAAAAGAAGAAATTGCTCAAAATTTGCAATTTCTCCTTTTCCCACAAGGTTTTCCACTTTTAGTCATAGGTTATCCATTCAATTATAGAGATTTTCTACGTTTTGACAAAATATGTTCATATTCGTCTGCTGCAGAATTGTTGTATGAGGGAAAGGGTTAACAGGGTTCATAGGTCATTGAAAATCTCAAGACATCCTTGAAATATCCTTGAAAAATCCTTTAAATTTCATATTGACAATGTTATGTTAACCCTAAGTTAAATATCCATTGTTCATTGACATACATTTTTTGGTCTTTCAAGGATGTAACCCAAAACCAAAGAATAATGAAGGAAATACAGCTAGGACTATAGCCAAAGACCAAGGACATAAAGAAGCAACCAAAGAAGCTAGAAAAGCAGAAAAGGGTTTCGGAAAAGTGATGAAGAACAATGAACCATATGCCATTGCTCTGTATGACTTTATATTTGAGAGGCAGGAGATGGTTAAAAATATGTTTCAAAAATATTATGACCCCGATGACGAGGGTACAGTGGGGAAGAATGAGTTTACAGACACTATTTTGGGAATGAATGCACCTTTAGCGGAAGAAGAAATTAGAAAAATAGCAGCTGCTCATGATAAAGGCGGCAAAATAGACTATAATGAGTTCATTGGAGGTAAAAAATATGTAAATAAAAACTATCTAATGAGTGCATTTGAAGGAAAGAAGAAAAAAGGGAAGAAAGGAAAGAAAGGAAAAGGGAAGAAAGGAAAATTTAAGCTTGTTATGCCAATATGTACCTCGGAGGAAGGTCCAAGAACATATGGTGGAGGGCCACCTGAGATGTTTATACCAAAACACATACATTTCACGGACACAGGAAGATTCAACAGAGATGCCCCGCCCAAACATCCACTCCAGGACGACTCGGCCTGGTATCTACAACATCCAGAGAAGACCTATATTAATATCAATGACGCTGTAAGAAGTAATGACTTTGACTCCCTGAAGAATGCATTTGGGCGCGGCACCCCAACTGATACTAGAGATAGATATTATAAAACTCCGCTGATGGTGGCGGCCAGCTCTGGTAGCATTACAATGGTGAAATTCTTACTGGAAAATGGGTAGGTTGCACGTTTTGCTGAAATGTTTTAGCCTTTACACACATTTAAAAAATCTGCAGCAGACAATTTAAAAACATCTAGGCAAAGTATTTTATGAAAAAATGAAAATTTAATTCTAAAACTAAACTTTTATATAAAAAGATATTTTTCCCCCAGATGATTTCAAAGTTATCTGCTGCAGATTTATTTTATGTCAGAAAGGATTAAGAAGACACACATTCAAATTTTTCAGGAGCCTAGATTAGGGGAAAAATTATCTCCCCTATTACCCAACCAAACTAAAATATGGTGGTACTCAGAACAACCGTCTCAATGAGTCTGATTCTTCTTTGCGCCTACAACCTAGGGTCAATGTTGTATTTTAGAACATATAATATGTCCCTTGGCGCTGCTTTTTTTTTTATTGTCAAACAAAATGTATTTCAGAGCCCAAGTAAATGCTCGAGACAATTTTAAGTGGACACCACTCCACCACGCCTGTCACGCGGGTCAGCTGGATATTGTCGAGATTTTACTCGACTGCAGTGCGGAGCTTGATGCTGTTGCACTGAATGGTGGCACCCCACTAACTAGGGCTATTGAATCCTCCAGACAGCATGTGGTAGAGTACCTTATACAGAAAGGAGCGAGAATGCAAGTAGAGAACAAGAAAGGTAAGCTTGTTCCCATTTTCAGATGCATTTTGAATTTGTATAATATTATGAAATTCATAGTTTTCAGAGTGGCTTAACCAGATCAGAAATCTTATTTCTTGAAAATGAAAACTGTCACATCAGGGAAATTGGAGAAAAAACCCATTTGATAAATGGTTGAAAAGATAGTAACATCTTTGTACTTTTTCCATAAATATCTCCATAAAACTAACTCTTAACCTCATATGATAAGTCAAAATGAATAAACAGATAACTTTGTAGTTAAAGATATAGAAAATCTGTATGAACATAAGAACATGTATAATTATTAACCCTTTCCCACATAAAGCAAGTCTGTTGCAGACAACTTTGAAAATATCTATAATTGGATAGATGTGTCAAAATGTGTCTGCCTGTGAGAAAGGGTTAATAAAAATTCTCAGTTCTAGATTTATTAACCCCTTTCCCACATACAACAAATCTGCAGTAGACGACTGACAAATTCTAGGCAAAGATATGGAAAATCTCTATAACTGCAGATATAATTGCTCATCCTTCTGCCACAATGTTTTCAAAAGCCTTCTGCTGCAGAGGCGTCAGAAAGCGTCTATATGTGGGAAAGGGTTAAAGATGCAACTATCTTTACCCAACATGCAGACACATTTGCAGCATATTTCAGATATCAGAAGTCACATTTTGCTACATTGAGCCCCATTTAATTTTCAGGTCACAATCCTCTGGACCTTGCTCAATCCTGGGCGGACCCTCGAGTATTACACTGTGTGCAGAACAAGATGGATAGTCTACCTCCTGTGAAAGACAAGGGTAAAGGGAAAGGTGGAAAGGGTGGATCGAAAAGTGGTGGCAAACGACCAGGATCAGTGCCCCTTGATGGAACTGGGCCTCCTGGAACAGCCAAGGTATGTAACTCCGGTGTTGTTGTAGCATGTTTCTGTTTATAAATTTCAGTTGCAAGACCATAATGCATCCTTCAGCACAACTGTAATTGAAATTTAATTTATTTTAACATTGAAAGGATATCTTATTGTAGATTTGAAAATTAGAACATAACAAATCATAAATTTGCCTCAAACAAACAAATATGGTACATGAGAACACAATACATAATAATAAACTTGCAATTGTCACAAGACAACCCTATTTAAAAATAATTTTATGTAATTTTTGAAATGTTAAAATGTAATAGTGAAATACATTAATATTAATTCAAAAACTTCTATGATATTTAAAAAAAAAAAAAAGATTTAATTTTCATTATTTTTGAAGACAGATACTGTTTAATTGAATAAAATTGCTTATGCTTTGCAATTGCAAGCAAACACTGACTTTTTTAAACACAATACTTTGTGTCTTTTATAGAGTGCCGATATGTAGGAGCAATGAGGTGTCCCTCAATCCATGTAATATTTTCTTTGTTTCTCCAAAGATAACTGCTAGTTAATGTGTGAAGCTGGACCCATATCATACCAGATCTCTAGATATGAGGGTATATCCAATGATCTTAACCCTTTCCCTCATATAGACACTTTCTGATGCCTCTGCAGCAGACGGCTTTTTGAAAACATACTGACAAAAGAAGAAATTGCACAAAACGTGCAATTTCTGCTTTTGCCACAATGTTTTCCACTTTTTGTCATAGGTTATCCATTCAATTATGGAGATTTTCTATGTTTTGACAAAATACATTCAAAGTCGTCTGCTGCAGAATTGTCGTATGAGGGAAAGGGTTAACCCATTCCCAGATGCAGACATATTTTGACGTATTTGCAGCGGACAGCTATTGAAAACATTGTGACAAAAGGAGAAATTGCTCATCATGAGCAATTTCAATTTCTCTTGTTTACCACAATTTGTTCAACTCTATTCAATAGAAATGATATCATTTATAGAGACTTTCAATTATTTTGCCTTGTTCAAAGTTGTCTGTTGCTGATTTATAGTATGCGTGCAAGGGTTGAATGGTTATTGGTCCCCAAATTGTTGTGGGACTTGCTCAGATGATTCTTTGTTAAGTACCACAACATGGGGTTAAGATAACTAGAGCTGTTTACTCCTCATTTTCTAGACCTCTATTCAGTAAACTTACCACTTACTAAACCTATATGAGCTGTTTCACATGAAAATCGATGCTCCAAGGATTTAAGGGCAATTATGATTAAGTTGCATTCTCATGTCTGATTTTGGTCAGAGCTTGTAACCTGGAGCTTACTTGATGCTGGTATAACTTTTAACCATTTTCCACATACAGATGCTTTCTGACGCCACTGCAGCAAATGAATCTTGAAATCATTGTTGCAAAAGAGAATTTGCTCATAATGAGCAATTTCTCTTGTTGCAAACAATGTTTTCAACTACTTTTCCCTTACAGAGATTTTCCATATTTGTGTCTAGATTTTTTCAAATTCATCTGCTGCAAATATGTTGTATGTGGGAAAGGGTAAAGAAGGCAATCAGGGAAGATCCTGATCAGACTGTGTGGAAGTGCAGGCTGATTGATAAAAGTCTTCACTGGTTGCAAAGTTCCTAAGGTCGGTTTTCATGTGGTGAGGCCCATATATACTGCTTGTGTGCCAAACCATATACCAGGTTATATTGAAGTCTATCATATTATGGTCTTGCTACTGAAATTTGAAACAGAAACTTGTTAATAATTTATACAGAAACTTTGAATTGTTGACTAATGTGCCAAATGTTGGAAATATATTAACTTATAATATAGTAGAGTTGTTTTAGTGAAGTAATCAGAGAATAAATAATTTCATACTTCTTGAAATATGATTGGAATGTAAATGATTTAGCTATGTTGAAATGAATAGTCAAGCTTTCTATGCTTTGGTTTGTGAAATAAGTATGGTATGGTTTGGTTTTCATGGATAATGCGAAGATTAAAGTGGCAAACAGATTTTGGAACCATTTATGAAGAATAAATAATATTTTCACTATTATTATAGCAGTTGCCCGTACAAGTCTCATATAGATTTTTAAATATTTCAATAAAGTCATCCTATTTAATAAATAAAAACACCCTGGTATATGGTTAAAAAATAATAAAAAATGCTGTTTGTAGATAATATAACCATTTACCTGATATGATATTTTTCATTGCTCCAAAAAAAATATATGAAAGATATCATTGACAAACATAATATATATTTAATGACTCATTCATAATGTGAAAAAGAGAAAAATTCTAATCATTACCAATTTCTCATTTTCCTACAATTTTAAAAAGCTATTTGCTTAATTCTGTCTGTATGATATGAACATTTTTAGAAAGGGTTTAAAAAAGTGTTGCTTAACCCTTTTCCCTCATATAAAAAATCTGCAGGAGATGACTTTATAAAAACAAAACATGGAAACATGTAAAAACGTCATTAAAATTACTGAAAAGAGTTGTTTTGAGCAATTTCTTCTTTTATCACAATGTTTTTTCAAATGTCGTCTGCTGCAGAGTTTCCTGAAAGTGTCTATATGTGGGAAAGGGTTAAGACTACCATATTACTCATAATGATCAATTGTTTTCATTATGTTATTGATGTTTTCACAATTCTAACCAAGAATAATAACTTTTCGACTACTATAAAATCTATGTAATCTGCAAAATACATGTACATCATAATTTCGCCAAAAAGTGGAGAATAACATAGAACTTAGTAGTCTGGTGTTACATTACATAATCAGGTCAGACATACACCAATAATGGTGGTGGCCTTTGGACATGGTGTAGCAAGGCAACGGGTTTAGAGACCAATCAGTTTATCCTTTCAAAGTCTGAAAGTAATTGGCTTCATTACTTATATATTGATTCCAAACATCAAGGTGCCTTGGTCTGCTGTAGAGTTCAGGAAAATCAATTGAATATTTACTAATTTACAAAACATGTTTGCAGTGGCAATATTATAAGGGGAGATGGTCAATCAAATTGCCATTGTTGGTTCATGCCAGACGTTCTTATTTACTAAAGTATGCAAAGTACTAGAGTAAGAAAAATTTATAACAGTTGTATATGCGTTATTTCTCTTATGGAATATGATAATTGGTGTATTTGTGAACAAAAATAACATTGAATATCATTTTGAAAATCACACTGTATCAATAAAATTGAAAGTTAAATTTTGCTGTTAACCAGATTTTCTAATAAAAATTGTCATATAATCTTCTAAGTGAAAAACATTTCATCAATCCTACATAATTATGAGCTCTCCTGCAGAAATACCAAATAAAATTAAATAGAAGAACAATAATTAAAAATAGTTGAGACACATTTGAGACACATTTTGATGTATCTGCACCAGATCACTCACTCGGGCGTAAACAAAACATTGCAGCAAAAGGAGTAATTGTTCAAGATTTCTCCATTTCCTACAATGCTTTCAACTCTTTTCAATTAACATATTCTGTTTCAAAAATATGTACAAAATGGTTCTTTAATTCTCTTCCAGGAAGCAACAAATGCCCGTCAAATTTTGGAGGAAGGAACAGCTCCCCGTCAAAGAAAAGGATCCATTTTGCGTGCTGCATCTGCTCTTGCTGGTGGTGTTGATGAACAAGAGAATGTTGAATACACACCACTTAAGGCATGGACAAAACAATCAACAACTAAAGAACTGATAGATGACAAAGTAGTTAAGAGGGATAGATTTGGTTGGGAAGTGGATTTTACAGACTTTGAAATGCCCTTTAATAAAAATATCACAAAGAAAGTGGATGAAATGGGCGGAGCAGATGATGACTGATCAATTTTCAGTGCACCTCATTTGATTTCTGTACAAAGGGCAATTAGTTATGTCTCATGCATGTGAAATCACAAATGTTTGAATGTTTCATAGCATTTTAACCTTTTCCCATATACAGAAACTTTCAGCCACTCTGCAGGAGATGAATTTTGAAAATAATCTGGCAGAAGGAGAAATTGCTCATAATGAACAAGTTCTCCTTTTGCCACAATGTTTTCAACCCTATTCAAGGATTAAATTTTTATTTATAGAAATTTACCATTTTTTAACTAGACGTTTTCGCAAATTGTCTGCTGCAGATATATTAAATGAGGGAACGTGTTAACGATATATTTTCACTGAGTGAACACCAATATATGAACCCTTTCCCCCATCTATCAGATCCGCAGCAGACGACTTTGAAAATATCTAGGCAAAAACACAGAAAATCAGCCAAACTGTCTCTTTTTGATGTTCGAGAATGTATTTTGTCAAACATCTCAAAGAAAACAAGATCAGATTAATTTTAACCCTTATCCCAATAAATTTGACGTTAAACAACATTTGCTTATTAAATTGAATACAATTTCAACCCTTTCCCATTTGAAGACGCATTTAAATGCATCTGTAGCAGAAGACATTTTGAAACATTGTGGCACAAGAGAAATTTCTCATGATGAGCAATTTCTCATTTTGTCAAACTGTTTTCAACTCTTTTCATTAATTAGACTTTGAAGAATAAAATAAACAATACTTTTGCGTATATATTTTCAAATTAGTCTGCTGCAAATTGGTGGTACATAGAAAAGTGTCAAATAGCATTTGCAAACAATGTAATCAAGATTAGACTGCATCATAAGCTGTAGAACAGGATTACCATGAACATTTGTGTGTCTAATCTTGATCTACATAATAAACGCTTTCCCTCATATAGACGCTTTCTGACACCTGCAGCAGACCGATTATTGAATGGAGTTAAAAAACATTATGGCCAAAGGCAAAATTGATCATTATGAACAATTTCGCCTTTTGCCAAACTGTTTTCAAATGTTGTCTGCTTCAGTAGTATTAAAATGCATCTACATGTGGGGAAAGGGTTAATCATCATTATTGAAAAGAATTGCTTAATCCCATGTACATCTATGTTTGTTTTGATTTCGCAAAATATAGAAGTCAATGACTCAGACAAATTTGATTTGTAGTGTTACAAACTGTCTTATTGTTACCTTATTAGCAAATACCGAATCATGTTTCAATTAATCAATGCTTTGATATTTAACCCTTTCCCACATATAGACGTTTTACGATGCCTCTGCAGCAGATGACTTTTTGAAAACATGACAAAAGAAGAAATTGCTCAAAACAAGCAGAGTTTCCATATTTTTGCCCAGATGATTTCAAAGTTGTCTGCCGCAGGTTTGTTGTATGTGGGGAAGGGTTAAATGTTTACCTGATATGATGATTTGAAAAAAATTAAAAACAGTATGTAACATCTGTAAAAGTAGAAGTTTCATTTTGATATGAGGTAAAAACATGTTGATAAATCCTTATTTTAACCCTTTCCCTCATATAGACGCTTTTTGATGCCTCTGCAGCAGAAGGCTTTGTGAAAACATACTGACAAAAGAAGAAATTGCTCAAAACAAGCAATTACTCCTATTGACACAATGTTTTCCACTTTTTGACATGTTCAAAGTCGTCTGCAGAATTGTCGTATGAGGGAAAGGGTTAAGCTTTTTTGCCTTTTACCCGCAACGTTATTTAAAGTCATTTGCTACAGAAAAGTCATGTTTGATCTGTAGGTTAGCAACACTGACTGGCCAAAGCCTTTAACGCTTTCCCGCATACAACAAATATGCAGCAGAGTAATTTGAAAACATTTATTGATATATAAAAAAATATGGAAACTCTATAATTGAAAGATCAATTATTGAATAAAGTTGAAAAAATTGTGACAAATAATAATGAGCAATTTCTGCTTTTGCAACATTATTATCTAAATTGTCTGCTGCAGAGAAGCCAGAAAGCATCTGAATATGGGAAAGGCTAAATATATGCAGTCAGATGCATAAATATGTCGTCTTCAGAGGTCCAATGTGGCCTGTGTATAGGAAAGTGTAACTCTTTCCCTCGGTATTTGACAAACTGCAGCAGAAAACCTTTGAAAGCATTTTGAAAAAAGAAGTAATTTTTCATGATGAGCAATATCTCATTTTGCCACAATCTTTTCAACTATATTACAAAATTACACTTTCATTTACAGAGATATTTCATATTTTTCAAAGTAGTTTGCTGCAATTGTGTTACATGAGGGAAAGTGTTAAGTTGAATGTTTGTTTTCAATCATGTACTGCTCATTATATATACCATATACTGCTGACTAAAAGAACTGTTGTTGTTAAAGTTTATTTACCTGTTTCTTGATTCTTAATAAATGTTTTTGTATACATGAGCTTTACCATTCATCTTAGTTATTTACATACCAAAATGTAGTCATAGCTCTTGACGGATATGTTATTTTAAGACTTATTCAATTTCAAACAATCTAAAAGACACTTTTAAACTTATCATATTTCAAACCATACAAAGCCATTTTTAGATTGCCTATTTCAAACCATCCAATGCCATTTTTAGACTTGTCCTATTTCAAACCATCCAAAAGCCATTTATAAACTTGTCAATTTTCAAACCATCCAAAAGCCATTTATAGACTGTTCCTAATTAAAACCATCCCAAGCCATTTGTAGACTTGTCCTATTTCAAACCATCCAGAAGCCATTTATAGACTTGTCCTATTTCAAACCATCCAGTCATTTATAGACTTGTCCTATTTCAAACCATCCCAAGCCATTTACAGACTTGTCCTATTTCAAACCATCCAGAAGCCATTTATAGACTTGTCAATTTTCAAACCATCCAAAAGCCATTTATAGACTTCATATGCCACAATGTTTTCAACTCTAATCTAGAATCATGCTTGCATTTATAGAGATTTTTCATACTTTTAAGCCTAAATGATTTCCTCTGCTAAAGCTTTGTTGTGTCCATCTGCCTTGTATCTCTGTGTTTAAACTACATATGAACATGTATGTACTACCATCTACCATACCCTGCAATTTTTGCATAAGGCGCATGAAGTTTCATGCCAGCTGTGTTAGCTTTTTGGTAACAACACAGGCAATTGCATTGATCAAGGGTCCGGCGTATGAATCCCTGCTCAGGCTCTTATTGTTTTTGACAATTACCAAAAGTGGATTTGACCAGCATCCCTGACTTGCTGTCTATATAGTTTTTTAAGCCCTTTACTGCTTGTCAACGCATTCTGAAGGAATCTGTTAGAGATTCACCCAAGAAACCATTCTACAAAATTATTTGAAAAACTTTCGAAGGAGAAGATTTTTTAAGTTTTTACTAAAGCCATATAAGGCAAAATTGGGCTGCCCCCTGGCTGCCATGGAATCTGATAGAGGGTCATCCAAGGAACATTTCTACAAAATATTTGAAAATCGGCCAACCAGTTTAGGAGAAGAATTTTAGTTTTTTCTTTCGGTTGCCATGGAATTTGAAGGAATTTAGGAGAGGACATTGAGAGGATGCTTCCTATGAAGTTTCATTCCAATTAGCCAAGTGGTAAGATAGGAGAAGTTTATTGAAGCAAAAAGTTGATGCATGCACACAGCAGGCAATTCGCCATGACATAAGCTCGACTGGCTTTCAGCCAGTGGAGCTAAAAAGTGTTGAATTCAGCGTAAATCTGGAGAAGATGACTTTTGAAAATATTCTGGCAAAAGGAGAAATTGCTCATAATGAGCATTTACTCCTTATGCCACATTGTTTTAAACTCTATTCTATGGTTGGATCTTCATCTATAGAGATTTTCTACATTTTTGCCCATATGTTTTCAAAGTCGTCTGCCTCAATTTTACTGTTTGTGGGAAAGGGTAACCGGTAGACCAAAATGAATTTTGGATGCAAGTGGCAGAAGGTTAGATAATAACCTCAGTTCTCTAAGAGCAATGGATTCATATTGTATAAGAAGTAAAAAAGATAGAACAGAATAGAATATACTTTAATCTCTTTATTTGTAAAGAAAATCAAGATTTTTAATGTAACAAATAAGAATTCTATCAAACTTTTATACATTTCCCACATACAACCTCATTTATACTGACCTGATTTTATAAAACATTGCAAGAAAAGTAGATTTTGCTAGAACAAAGTAAAAACTACTTTTCATTCCATGCTTTCTACCCTATTTTAAATGTTACCCAAATTATCAGCATATGAAAATTAAGCAGTTTTCCATTCTTTTTAATGATAAATACCATCTATATGCATGAAAATGTTGAGGAATAAATGGGGCCATTAACTGAGAAAAAGCTTCTTGTCCCTTTCTTATAATTCAGTCAATATTTGAGCAGTGCACAGGAAAACCACCCTTAAGGTTATGTTCAGAAATAGACAGAAGTTTCTTGAAACTTACATTAACTAATAGGCGAATGGTGTAATGCCAGATCAGACTGCTTGGAAAAGCTGGCTAATCTGGATCTTTAGTAACCACAAAATGAATGCTTTACAGATGGTTTTTCGTGGAGCACAATTCATTTACAGATGTAAGAAGATGCATTTACATGAGCTAAATATGATCAGACTTTTCAGTTTGGAACCATTCGCAACCAACAGATTTTGTAAATGAAAAAAATGCAATGCAGAAACAGAAATATCGGAGCATTTTCAAAGTAGCATCTGATCCGAACCTATCTGTTTCGAAGGGTTCCCACTTTCTTCTTAAAATTAATTTCATGGAAACAGTTTTCCTTCATTTAACCCTTACACACATACAGATGCTTTCTTGAATCTTCAAGCCTCTGCAGGACACGATCTTTGAAAAATATTGTGGCAAAAGGAGAAATTGCTCAAAATGAGTAATTTATCCATTTGCAACAATGTTTTCACATTTATTCAATGATTTAACATTCAATTAAAGATAGTCTCCATATTTTTGCCTAGATGTTTTTAAAGTCATCTGCTGCAGTTTTGTTGTACATGTATGTGGGAAAGGGTTAATGCTTATATATGCAGCTATTTACAACTTGTATTTACGAACAATGCAGCCTACATTAACATTTCAAAAGCTAATAAATGGCTAAAAAACACTTTTCTCATATTAATGACCTATACACATGTATGTTGGGGATATACATTCAACTACAATATCACAGTTATCTATTCATAATACAATGATAATAAAATTCTACACACAATCAGGAATGGACGGAATTAGAGGTCAAAATAAAGTCGGAGTATACTGACCCTTTTTTCTATGATATATGTCTGATAACCCAAACAAACCCATGTTGTGGGTGCTCAAAAGAGTCATCTCAGTCAGACGATTCTTTTGAGTACCCACAACATAGGCTTTAACCCTCTCTCATATAGACGCTTTCTGACGCCTTTGCAGCAGACAGACTGCTTTTTGAAAACATAGTGACAAAAGAAGAAATTGCACAAAACGTGCAATTTCTCCTTTTGCCACAATGTTTTCCACTTTTTGTCATAGGTTATCCATTCAACTATGGAGATTTTTTATGTTTTGATAAAATAAGTTCAAAGTTGTCTGCTGCAGAATTGTCATATGAGGGAAAGGGTTAAGGGTAAATTAAGGATTATAAAACATGACATACCAATTTCATCTACAGCTCTCACTGTATTTCCTGGAATCATTGACATGGCAGAGCGAGACTTCATACACATAGTTGCATATCAAACAATTGTATTTGATGAAAGCCAAAAGCCATAATATATGCCAGGTGATTGGTAAATAACACAACATATGTGTTGATATAAAACTAGTATCCAGTATTTGGCAAAATCTGCAATTATCACATTACATAAATACTCATTTTCAAAGTAAACTAAAACAATCCATTAAGTTCACTCAATCGATTTTTCCTAATTTTTCTTAAACAATCCAACAATGAAATAACTTGAATAAACATAATCATAACTATGCTCTATTCTAATGTTTAAATAATCATAAGCACAAAATTAATTCTGTTTCGCTGACACATGTAATTTATAACAGAGCAGCAGACAACTCTTAAAACATTGAGATAAAAACATAGAAAATATCTAAAAAAAAATGAAAGTATAATAGGGATGAAAACATTGTGGCAAAAGGAAAAATTGCTCATTATGAGCAATTTCTCCTTTTGCCACAATGTTTTCAAAAGTTGTCTGCTGGAAATGCATCAAAAAGCGTCTGTGGGAATGGGCTAATAATATCTAAGAAAAAATAGTGACATCTCAAAAATTGTTAATATGATATTGGAGTTGGAAACTCAATAAAAAATAATGATATTTGTTTTATTTGAGCAATTTCTTCTTTCCCACAATATTTTTCATCTGCATCTGGTTTAGGGTTAAGAAATGAAACTGTTTCATGAATCATAAGAGTTGTTCTTGAATCACAAGAAATTTAAAATCATTCATTACACATGATGTAACTAAATTTTACTTAATTCATTAACTCTATAATCACAATTAAAATCATTTTTCATTCAGCCCTCAAATACATGACTAAAAATAAAACAAAGATATGGCATAGCCACAAAACCTCACTTTTTCACTTTTTCATTTTTGTTTTCTGAACATGTACCTTTAAAGCTGATGATATCAATTTTCTCATATGCAGACAACTTTTGGAAAAAACATTGTGGCAAAAGAAGAAATTGCTCATAATGAGCAATTTCTCCTCTTGCCACACTGTTTAAAACCTTATCCAATTGTTATACTTTCATATTTCGAGATTTGTTTACAATTTTGCACAGATGTTTTCAAAGACATCCGCTGCAGATTTGTAGTATGTGGGAAAGGGTTATCAATAGCCCTAGTTATACATGGCAGGTATATATTACTATAAACACTTGGTTTGTAGTCTCAGTTCATTTTAACCCTTTCACACAATACAGACAAATTTTGATATATCTGCAGATGTTGACTTTTTTAAACATTGCACAATAAAAGGAGAAATTGTCAACAATGAGTAATTTCCACATTTTCTATGTTTCCAACTCCATTAAAGAATTTTACTTTCATTAATGATGTTTTTCATATTTTTGCTAAGATGTTTGAATTTGTCAGTGCCTGGTTTTTGGTATGTGGGAAAGGGTTTTAAAAAAGCTGTTTTCACACATGAGCATAAAGAAGGAATGATACAAGTCACCTCAGTAACAATTTTTTTCTAACACAGATAATTTTATCACAAATGTAGCAAACAAATTGTACACACATTAATCTTTACTTCATGAAATTGGCTCATTTTGTTGAACAATTTACTTCATGTTCTACAACCCTTTCCCTCATATAGACACTTTCTGACGAGCAATTTCTCCTTTTGCCACCATGTTTTCCACTTTTAGTCATAGGTTATCCATTCAATTATAGAGATTTTCCATTTTTTGACAAAATATTTTCAAAGCCGTCTACTGCAGAATTGTCGTATGTGGGAAAGGGTTTTGTGGAAAAAGGAGAAATTGCATGTTTTGTGCAATTTCTTCTTTTGTTACTATGTTTTCAAAAAGCCGTCTGCTGCAGAGGCATCATAAAGCGTCTATATGAGGGAAAGGGTTAAAACTTGTAGAATAATCTTATACAGATTTCTTTCAAGTGCAGTATAATCATTACTCAACAACAAGTTTCCTTTGGAAATGTTGACAGTAATGTTTGCAGAACCATAAGAACACCATTCAATATCTCTAAAACCTAGTACATAAACAGATTAAAATTGTGTTGAGCTAATGCTCAGGTTCTAGTCATTTTTTGTCAAGCAGTAAATAAGCATGAGGGTTATTTACCCAGAGGTCTTGAGTTTGAATCCTTCTTTGGGAGGATTGACATAAGTTTTTCGTCTTTCACAAACAACTGACCATCTATTTTGGAAGTTTGAAAGTTGCCTAAGAATATTGTGTGGTATATATAAAGCCAGGAAACACAATCATGGACAAGTGAAGTGGATAATGTGGTATAAATGAAATACTGTTGAAAACAGCATTCAACCTTAATTTATCTAGTCAAGTGTTAACTCATTGAAGCAATATTATGTATAACAAATGATGAGTACTTTTTCATGAAGTAAAGTTCTAAATGACAAACAAATAACAAACCAATAAGTAATGTACATAAAACAATGGGGAAAAAAGGTAACAAAATGCGTATAAATGCTTTTCTCTTTCTTAGACTACAGCTTAGTGCAAAAACTATGTATCTATTCAGTTATACAGCTTCAGGTAAACCTTTCACGCATACAGCAAATCTGCAGCAGACGACTTTTAAAAGATCTTGACAAAAATATGAAACACCTATAAATGATGATAAATTATTGAAAAGAATTGAAATTGTTGAGGCGAAATGAGAAATTGCTTATTAATTAACCCTTTCCCTCATATAGACGCTTTCTGACGCCTCTGCAGCAGACGGCTTTTTGAAAACATAGTAACAAAAGAAGAAATTGCACAAAACATGCAATTTCTCCTTTTGTCACAATGTTTTCCAATTTTTGGCATAGGTTATCCATTCAATTATAGAGATTTTCCATTATTTGATAAAATATGTTCAAAGTCGTTTGCTGCAGAATTGTCGTATGAGGGAAAGGTTTAAGAGCAATTTCTCTTCTTGCCACACTAATTTCAAAAGTTTTCTGCTATAGATGCATCTGAAAAGTGAGAAAGGGTTAATACAAATCTGCACTTAACCCTTTCCCTCATACGGCAATTCTGCAGCAGACGACTTTAAACGTATTTTGTTTAATTTTCCTTAATTGCTTTTTTGTTAACTTGCAACTTTTTAAGTATCTTTTTATGTTATATTTTATTCGGTATGGATAATCGACATATATACATTAACTAGCCTCCCATACGCGCACCACCCTCCTTTGTCTATTTCTGCTCTCTTTACATCTATCTCTTTCTTCCTCTTTCTCCTTCCTTGCTCTCTCTCCCCACTCTCTTTTATGTATCTGTTTCTTGTATTATAAATTACAAAGCTTAAGTAAGCTGATATTTTCTGCACATGTTAAATATTCACCGTGCTTCCTGTAAATTAATCTTTATTGGAGAGGACCTTCAATAAGCTATGAGCTTTCGGTCCAATCCATTTCTCCATTGTATATTTCTTGATGTAACCTACTATGTAAAAATATATGAGAATTAAATATGTTTAAACTAAACGTATTTTGTCAAAAAATAGAAAATCTCCATAATTGAATGGATAACCTATGACAAAAAGTGGAAAACATTGTGGCAAAAGGAGAAATTGCACGTTTTGTGCAATTTCTTCTTTTGTCACTATGTTTTCAAAAAGCCGTCTGCTGCAGAGGCGTCAGAAAGCGTCTATATGAGGGAAAGGGTTAAGTAAGCGACTTAACTATACTAAGCACCATTCCAGTATTATGAAAGTCCCTAAATATATGAGATAAGTGCAAAACTATTTTAATCATAATCTACATTACACATATCTGCAATAGTTTTGCATCAGACCCTCAATGTTAAAATACTACATAGAAACTCTTCATTTTCCAAGAAGGTCTTTGAAATTTCGTCAACAGTAAAAGTGTGAAAAGTATTCTGATTTAGGAAATAAATAAACTGTTAGAATTTTCTTAACTACTTCAGCCTATCCATTTCTCATGTGTAGATGCATTTTGATTCATCTGCAGCAGATCTTTTTTGGCAAAAGGAACAGATACTCATTGTCAGCAATTTCTGTTTTTGTCATAACATTTTTCAACTAATTTTATCTATACATGTATTTTCATCTATTATTTAATTTTTTTCGAAATTTATCCATTACTTTTTATAAATGTTTTCACAGTCATCTGCTGCAGATGCGTTGTATGTGGCAAAGAAATGACTGTTTCCAAGAAAAAGAAACATTTGCCGCAGACAGCTTTTGAAAAGGTTATTGGGAAAATGGAGTCATTATTCAAAATTTAATATAGATTTCTCATTTTCTCTCAGTTCTCATTATTGTATAAATCTTTTACTACAAGCTTAATAATCATGATGTTTGCTTTTCCTCAGATATAAGTAGATGACTCAATAAATAGCATATCAGGTAATCAGTTAATGTATTTATATATATATCATGTGAAACAAGAATATAAAAACAAAAGTTAACATTGTGGGGAAAAGATACGAAAAAAGATGAATATGAGCATTTTTTGGGTTATTTTTTCCAAGTCTTAGGAGTAAAAGTCACAAAGCATCAATACATGAGGAAAAGGTGGAATTGAATAAACTCTTTCCCACTTGCAGACACATTTTGACGTAACAGCAACGGACATCTTTGGAAAACATTGCGACGAAAAGAGAAATTGCTCATAATGATAAATTTCTAATTATATCACAAGGATTTTCACTCTACATAATTTATAGTCAGTCGTTTTTTTTTATAGAGTTTTCATATACATTGTATTTGCATAAAGATTTCAGAATTGTATGCTGCTAATATTTTTATTTGGAAAAGGCTTAAAATGAAAAATGATAGAGATAATAGATAAGGAAGCACTAAGTATAAGTTAAAGATAAAAATAATTGTGTTTGAGCAAAGAGGAGAAAATGATAACTTTTTATGAATTAACCATTTTCAGTTTTGTGAGATATCACTTTTAAATGCGCTTCGTAGTACAATACAAAGCTAGATAACTCTACCGCAACATAATATCCCTATTTATTAAGACTTTCCATAGTTTTGCCTTGTTGATTTCAAACATGTCTGCTACCGATTAGTTGTATGTGGGAAAGGGGTTAAGGTTTCTTTTCAAACAAAATTTGTTGTTTAGATTTATTTTCAGTGATAAATACGATTTGGCTTGACATAAAAATGAGTTGCATCTGACAAATGGGTCTCTTGTTGAATTTATGAAAAGTGAAGACTCTGACAAGCCTTCATATCCATACTGTCTCACCGGACCTTTCACTGTTGTATACATGTAAATCAGCCCAAAATGTTCTGTCTGACAAAAAGCTGAAGGTCTTTCCCTAGTGTTCTTATTAATACACAAAGACACAACACGAACCCAGATCGCTTTACATCGCTCATGTTTTGACATAGTAAATGAAAATTGAATGAGCTGAATAATAAGTTTTCACAAAAATATAATAATAAATCATCTTCTCATACAAAAATGTGCACAAAAATAGAGTGTCTTTTAACTGAGCTAATTTAATTTGAGCAACCCTTGCATAGACGACTTGTGCAGCAGACGATTTTTGAAAACATTGTGAGAAAAAGAGGAATTGCTCTTAAAGAGCAATTTCTTTTTTTCCTCAATATTTTCAAACAAGAGACCCGAGAGGCTTCACTGCCATTAGAAACTTTGTGGTTGGATTTGAAATTATCTCAACAATATGGAAAATCTCCCGAAATGAAGACACACTTATTGAATAGAATTGAAAATGTTGTCTCAAAAGAAGAAATTGCTTGTTTTGAGCAATTTATTTCTATGTCACAAAGTTTTCAAAAGTCGTCTGCTGCTGAAAGGCGTCCGAAAGCGTCTGTATGTGTGAAAGGGATAAAAGTATTAACAGTGATAGATCCAAGTTAAATGAGTCTTCGGCACTAATTGTGACATATGCCGTATCACTGGATCATTCACCTGCAAAGATCGAGGTCAAACTGTTCTTTAACTCTCTCATCAGTACTGAAATTTTGAAAATATTACGAGAAAAGGAGAATCTCGTTATCCCAATCTCTGTATACAAGTTTTATTTCAATTGTTTTCACATGTCTCAACCTTTCCTTAGGTGTTATCAAAGAGGATGAGGTTTTACAAATGACAAAGTGAAAATGCTGTTGAAAAAAGGTGAAACAATTATTGCTCGTTGTGAGCAAATTCTCCTTATTTCATAATGTTTGTTAGTCATCTACTCAAGAGTTCAAAAGTTGGCATCAGGTGAGAAATTATTCAATTTATTTTGCAGTTTTCGACAATGAGCATTATATAGCTATGTTCACTTGAAACTGCTCTGAAGTATGACTACAACAGATAACATTGCTCATATAACACTGTATAACCCTTTCCCTCATATAGACGCTTTCTGACGCCTCTGCAGCAGACGGCTTCTTGAAAACATAGTGACAAAAGAAGAAATTGCACAAAACGTGCAATTTTTCCTTTTGCCACAATGTTTTCCACTTTTAGTCATAGTTTATCAATTCAATTATAGAAATTTCCTACTTTTTGACAAAATATGTTCAAAGTCGTCTGCTACAGAATTGTCGTATGAGGGAAAGGGATAAAATGCAGTTTTAGAGAAACTAGAACTATCACTGAAGATGATAAATACCCCCAAAACAGCACCTTGACTCAAAATATGGCTTCCGACCGACCAACAAAATACACCGCACTTCCTCTCAATGTGTTGTATCATCCTATGAAGTTTTATTAAATTCCAACAATTTGTTTTAAAGTTATGCTCTGGACAAGACTCTACGAATAAGAAAAAGTAACAAAGGGCAATAACTCTGTAAATTAGAGTTATGGTTATTGTACACTGCACTTCCTCTGATTATGCTCTACCATTGTATGTAGTGTTATTATATTCCATCTGTTAGTTATTAAGTAATTCTCCGGACAAGAAAAAGTAACAAAGGGCAATAAATCTGTATTTAGGTAAAATAGAGTTATGGTTCCTGTACACCGCACTTCCTCTCAATGTGTTGTATCATCCTATGATGTTTTATTAAATTCCAACAATTAGTTTTAAAGTTATGCTCCAGACAAGACTCTACGAACAAGAAAAAGTAACAAAGGGCAATAACTCTGTAATTATGTAAATTAGAGTTATGGTTCTTGTACACTGCACTTCCTCTGAGGATGCTCTACCATTGTATGCAGTTTTATTAGATTCCATCTGTTAGTTATTAAGTAATTCTCCGGACAAGAAAAAGTAACAAAGGGCAATAACTCTGTATTTAGATCAAATAGAGTTATGGTTCCTGTACACTGCACTTCCTCTCAATGTGTTGTATCATCCTATGAAGTTTCGTTCAAATCCTATGTTGCATTGTTAAGATATGGTCCGGACAAAATATGGCTTCCGACCGACCGACCGACCGACCGACCGACACAGTGACTCCTATATACCCCCCCAAAACTTTGTTTTTTGGGGGTATAAAAACCTTATCAACACGTTTCTCTGTAAACCATGAAAGTGTACTATATTGGAACAATATTCAATCAACACATAATTACTCAATGGACGGATTAACATAAACTGACTTTGGAAATTACATATTAGCACTGTTTGTGAATTTGAAAATCCTAGAAAAGAACGAGAGGTTAAAATCCTGCCCCGCGTCGATCTAATGATGGTAACTGGTAATGGCCAAACATGTTTTTAGTCTTTGTGGTTGGATTCTGTAACGAAAAAGAGCCATGGACATATCATTTTCTTTTTCAATAGGATTTTGAGTTGTTGTCAGAAGTATAAAAGTATATCACAGATACAGAACACTGCCTTTTTAATATTCACAGGGTAACACAATTTTACAAGGCTAGGAAGTAGCCTTGCCCAAGAGTACTTAACAAGAGGCCCATGAGGGCCTATGCTCTACTGGGATTGAATTTCGACAATTCCAAGGACCATAAGCCTGTCTTACATCGGCGGATCTGGCTGGTTTGCGAAAGGAACCGAGCTCTTATGAATATCTTACTACTGTATAAGTTTGATTGAGATACAATCAAAACTGAAGACTTTATCACGTTCACAAGCTCTATTATAGCAATTCTGACAATTTCAAGGGCCATAATCCAGTCTTGCATGGCCGGATCTGGCTGGTTTGCAAAAGGAACCAAGCTCTCATGGATACCTAACTACTATTTAAGTTTGGTGAAAATCAGATAGTAAATGGAGCCTCTATTGTGTTCACAAGCTCTATTATAGCAATTTTGACAAGTTCAAGGGCCATAATCCAGTCTTGTATGGGCGGATCTGGCTGGTTTGCGAAAGGAACCGAGCTCTCATGGATATCTAACTACTGTATAAGTTTGATTCAGATAAATTCAAAACGAAAGACTGTATCGCATTCACAAGCAATTGTTTACAGACGTACGGATGACGGACACAACACCACGGCATAAGCTCTTCTGGCCTTTGGCCAGTTGAGCTAAAAATGACAGTCATGCAGGAATCCTATCCGGTCTTCATGCACATAGTATTTAACAAAATACAAAACATATCAATCCAAGCAAATAATTTTAAAAACATATAAAGAGGGGAAATAACTCAAATTTAGTCATTTCTTCTTTTCGGTCAGAACTTTTAAAAAAATCTTCAAAGGAAGGCAAAAATTGAAATGGTAGATATCTGCATTTTTTTATCGATTGTATTTAACTTTTTCCACAAAATTGCAGTGGACGACTTTGAAATTATCAAGGCATAAACATTGAAATGTTGTGTGAACAATTAAAATGAAAGTGTAATTATCAAAAAGAGTTGACAATGCTGTGACTAAGGATGAAATTGCTTGTCATGAGCGATTTCTTATTTTACCACATTTTCAATTGTCTTCAGCTGCAGATAAGTCAAAATGCATCTCTATGCAGCAAAGTTTTAACCCTTTCCCACATAAAACAAATTTGCAGAAGATGACATTAAAAACATACACGCAAAAGTATGGAAATATTCTTTTAAAGAAAGTATAATGCAAAAATATTGAAATATACTTTTTTTTAAAAAGTATAATGCAAAAATATGGAAATATTCTTTTAAAGAAAGTATAATTATTAAATAGAGTGGTAAACATTTTGGCAAATGGAGAAATTACTCATCATGAGCAATTTCTCCATTTGTCAGAATATTTTCAAAAAGTCATCAACTTTAGAGGGGTTAACCGCTTTTAACCCTTTCCAGCATATATACTCCTTTTGATGCAACTGTTGCAGACCTTTTTTGAAATAATTTTGACAAAAGTTTGTCACAATTCAATGATTACATGACTGTATTCTTTATATAATATAGGTTTTCCATATTCTTGTCACAAAGTATTTAAAGTCGACTGCTGCAGTTTTGTCATGTACTTGAAAGGACTGACTACCTGACGCAAGAGGTGAAATATTTGGAACAATAGGGCCTATAAGGCAGAAAAGGAGAAGATGTTGATGAACACACGTTACAAACAGGACAAAGGGCAATCACAATAACTCCCCTTGAGCACTTCCTGCTCAAGTGAGCTAAAAATTGGAAGAAATGTTGTCATACTTAGTAGAAAACATTGTGGGAAAAGGATATATTGCCCAGTTTCCTGCAATTTCTCCTTTTCACACAATGATTTCAAAAGTCCTTTACAACAAGAAAGGCGTTAACCCTTTCCCTCATACGGCAATTCTGCAGCAGACGACTTTGAATGTATTTTGTCAAAAAATAGAAAATCTCCATAATTGAATGGATAACCTATGACAAAAAGTGTAAAACATTGTGGCAAAAGGAGAAATTGCACGTTTTGTGCAATTTCTTCTTTTGTCACTATGTTTTCAAAAAGCCGTCTGCTATAGAGGCATCAGAAAGCGTCTATATGAGGGAAAGGGTTAATTAGGGAACATGACTTACTTTATGTGTTTTATATGTACTACTGATACTAGGAAGCAAAGAGAGTTGATTGGATGTACTGTGGGAGAATGTGGACGGGAAAGACGATGAGTGATACGACGGGTTGATTGTGCTGGCGTGGAGCGGCACTTTTGGGAAGAAACTACCATGGCTACTGTTGTATGTGGAGTTATTACTTTCACCCAGTCTTCGCCGTCGCTGAAATATGACAATAAGGAAATCATTAGTCGGTGGCCTAGAAATGGTGGGATGAATTGTTTGTCTTATCAAACATTTTAACCCTCTCCCACATGCAACAGTTCTGCAGCAGACGACTTTGATAACATCTACGAAAAAGTATGGTAAAAGCTTATCAATGAAAATAAAATTATTTTCTCTTTTTACCACATTGTTTTCAAAAGTCGTCTGCTGTACATGCGTCAGAATGCGTCTGTAAGGGTTACGAGTTGTCTGCCTTGAAAAATGGGCAGAATGGAAAATTGGAAGATTAATCTTTGTACACAGAAACATTTGAGGGAAAAGGAGAAATTGCTCGATTTGAGTAATTTCTCATTTTCAAAAATGACAGGTGCAGATGTAACCATCACTCAATAAAATAATGAGTATATGTGAGTATGCCAAGAAATAGTAATCTCAGTCAGAAGGTGTGATTGAGTACCAACAACATAAGAGTTAACCCTTTCCCTCATATAGACGCTTTCTGACGCCTCTGCAGCAGACGGCTTTTTGAAAACATAGTGACAAAAGAAGAAATTGCACAAAATGTGCAATTTATCCTTTTGCCACAATTTTTTCTACTTTTTGTCATAGGTTATCCATTCAATTATAGAGATTTTCTATGTTTTGACAAAATAAGTTCAAAGTCGTCTGCTGCAGAATTGTCGTATGAGGGAAAGGGTTAAGCATCTTATAACGCTTTCTTAAATACAAAAAATCTGCAGTAGGCCACTTTGAAAATATCTAAACATATTTATGGAAAATCTCTATAATTGAAAGTATATTTATTGAAAAGATTTTAAAACGTTGTTGTAAAAAGAGAAATTGTTCGCTCATCATGAGCAATTACTCCTGTTGTCAAAATGTTTTCAAAAGTTATCAGCCTCAAAATGCAGCTGCATGTGAGAAAGGGTTAATATATTAAGTAAGTATCTATACTATGCTATGATTCAGTATTAAGTTGAAAATGAAAATCAGCTCTAAAATAGATCAATGTCTTCATTCTTCTATTTATACAGATAATATCAACTATGAACTAACAAAACTAGAACTATCACTGAAGATGATAAATACCCCCAAAACAGCACCTTGACCTACACCATAACTTAATAAGTACAAGGGCCATAACTCTGTAAAATTACATGCAATTGTAAGACCTTTAGGATATGCACATCTCCTCTTGGTATATAAGTTTCATGTAAAATTGTATTGAATTCAACCAAGTGGTTTGTAAGAAATAGGCCAGACAAAATATGGCTTCCGACCGACAGACAGACAGCCCGACACAGTGACTCCTATATATATATTACAAAAAATAGATGACATAAACCAAATTAAGATCAGTCCATACTATAACAAGCTCAATTCTTTGAACGTGTGCAAAAGTCAAATTGGCCCGAAATTGATCACCTGATTGATGGTTTAGTACCAAATGTGAAACTGCATGTGTGGGAAAAATGTGTTAAAGAGTGTGAAAGAAACCACAGGTAGTGGTGCTATAAGTGTGACAGCATATCTATTTGTAAACAACAATTTTATAATAAGTCATTCTAAACAATCTTCAAGAGCCATAAGTAATTACACAAAGAGATAGAACCTTAGGCCCTGCCTCCCTGGCAGTCATATTTTGCAACCAATCATTATGACTTGTTACAGTGGGTCACCTAAGGACCATTTCTACCAAATTAAGAACCCTACACACCTTTTTGAGTTTTTTAATTGTAATATTATAACTTTATAAGTAAACAAGACACATGCCTGTGTGCCCTGGAAGAAATTGGATTATAAGATAGAAAATAGCCGGACAAAAAGTAACAGCAGCAATTCAGGGATAACTCCAAAATATGTATGCTAGAATAATGGTACTAAACCCTTTACCACAAGTAGACGCTTTCTGACTCCTCTGCAGCAGACAACATTTTAAAACATTGTGGCAAAAGGAGAAATTGCTCATGATGAGCAATTTCTTCTTTTGTCACTGTTTTTAATTCTATTCAATAAATATACATTTATTTAATAGCGATTTTTCATAGTTTTGCCAAGATCTTTTCAAAGTCGTCTGCTTCAGATTTGTTGTATGTGATAAAGAATTAAGCACTTAACATCTGCAGTTTACAAGCTAACCTCATACCAAGTTTGAAGTTGATGCATTTGAAAATAAGTGAGAAAATAGCAGAACAAGAAAAGGGGAATCTGCCAAACAGCAAAACAATTTTTGATCAATAAATTTAAAGAGTAACAGACAGACAGACAGGCCACACAAAAAGAGGAATCATTTTAATAGATAGATGCCACACAAACAGAGGAATTATTTTAATAGATAGATAGTTAACATTATGTGTATTTATTTGTCAAAGATATTATAGGAAAGCCATTGCTGCTTTTTTTAAAGTCCTTGGTATGACCTGGCTGGGAATCAATCCTGCAATCTCCTGCACAGAGCCCCATATGTTACAGTCTGTACTGGTACACCAATTAAGTATAAGTGTATAAGAGTTGTTTGTAGAAGTTGGTGCATACATGTACATTGTGCAAACATCAATTGTATTGTCAACATGGTTAACCTCATTTAAAACATATTTCATGTATCTAGGTAACTGATATTTCTACTAGGAATATACTCAACCTTGGTATGATTCTATAAATCTTCGTATTATAAACAAGAGCGCCAAATGTCACAAAATACACCCATCCTGTTTTTTTGAGACCAAGTATAGTGATAATTGGTTGTACTTCAGCCAAACTTAGAGAGCGGACACTGTTAGTACAGTTTTGGCAATTTTGAGGGACGTAATTGTGTAGTGACTAAGATTTGTAAGTTATCAAGATATTCTGCCCATCAACATATTGTCTAAATTTGGTGATGTTCGGATAAAGGCTTCAGAAGTTATTTAGCTAACAAGACCAATTTTGGTAAATTTCTATAATTAAAGGGCAACAACTCTCGATTAACTAAAGCGATATGGCTAGTTATCGAACTTGTCCGAGATATTATCCCAATATACATTCTGACAAAATTTGGTGATGATTGGACTAAGGCTTCTAAAGTTATTGAGCTGACAACATATTGGACGCCGCAGGTAAAACTATAATACGATCCGTTTTTTTCAAAACGGGAGTATTAAAATCTATCCAGTTAGACTTTTGAAAACATTGTGATGGAATCCAAATTGTTTATTAAGAATGATTTCTTCTTTTCCCACAATGTTTTTAGATCCTGCAGATGTGTTTAAATGTATACAGACAGTTTTTGATGGTTCTGCAGCAGATGACTTTTGAATACATTGTGACGAAAAGAAAATTTTAGAAAAATGAACAATTTCTCCTTTTGCAGCAATGTTTTCCACTTTAATTTTTTTTTGCCTATTTATCTATAGCGTTTCCATATTTTTAACTAAACATTTTTAACCCTTTCCCACCTACAGACGACGTTTGAAAACGTGGCAAAAGGATAAAGGATCATAATGAGCAATTTATTTGTCTTTAGTTAAAACGTTTTCAATTTTATTAGATAATTAAACTTTTATTCATAGCGTTTCCATACTTTAGCTTAACTGTTTTCAATGTTTCTACTGCAGATTTGTTGTATGTTGGAAAGGCTTAAAGTTGTCTGCTGTAGATTTGTTGTATGTGGGAAAGGGTTATACAATCATCCCTTGATCAGTGACCATCACCCTTGTGAAACACCCTGTGTGTTGTTGCTGTTTTGTAAGAAGCATTAAAAAACCCAGTGAGTCAAGCATCACTGCACACGTTACCTGGTATACCTTTCTCTTGTCTTTAAACAACTGGTGGGCGGGCAAAGATTGGGGTTTTGGTAAACTAGCTATCAAGGGAATTTCAGAGTCTGTTTTCTTATTGTAATTATCTCCCTTGGATTTGTCCATCTCTGGGGAAGTGGAAGGCTTGATGTCTTCTTTCTCAGTAATTTTAGATCTCGTTAAAACGACTTGACGTTTTTCAGTGTCCCTATGTTTGGAGGTAAAAAGAGAGAGATGGTATTGTAATAATTGTAATGAAAGTACATATCAATTAAACATTTGACAAAAAGTATGGCCTGTAGCAACACAAGACTTCCCAAAGGTCATTTGAGTATTCTGAACTGTTGCTAGACTGTTTTCAAAGGGTGATTCATCCCAGAAAATGATTTGAGTTAAACAATATAGTTTTTGTGATCTCTGATCATATTAATTCAAAAGAATGGCTTTGCACAGAAATGGTTGAAACAACATCTTGTAGTGAAATATTGATTGATTGATTGATTGGAGTTTAATGTCGTTTTTAGCAATATTTCAGCACTTCACTTTAACATGTGTTTCCTGGCTTTCTCACACCAGTACTCCACACAAGATTCTCTCCAAGCAAATTGCTGCTTTTCTAAATAGACCGTTAGTCTATTGGTGGAAGACAATTGACGCTTGTCACATTAACTTTTGTCAAACGTCGGAAAGAACATTGGCATATGTTTTGAAAAAATAAAAAATACATGGGAAATCATTATTCAAGCAGTGCTCTGTGAAAAACATTTTAACAGTCGTAATGTAATTATTACACATTTTAATGAGGTTCTGTCTGTGAATCCATGCTTAAGGATCAAAATGGATACTAAGTTACAGAAGTTTCTTGGAACCATCTATGAATAATTGCCAAATAGTGCAGAACCATATCAGAATACATGGATGCACTGATTGATATGGATTGGTAACAAATGCCTTTTGCAGAGTACCGCTCACTTGATCTTCTGTATTAATAATTATCTACCATAAGAATCGAGTTCAAAGGAACACATAATTATGTCAACTACCAATATGTCAGTATTTGAAAGTATGACAGACAGATGAACAGAAGGACGAATGTATTTTAACCAATTTTGGCAAGAATGCATCTTTAACCCTTTCCCTCATATAGAAGCTTTCTGACGCCTCTGCAGCAGACAACTTTTTGAAAACATAGTGGCAAAAGAAGAAATTGCTTAAATGAGGCAATTTCTCCTTTTGCCACAATGTTTTCCACTTTTTATCATAGGTTATCCATTCAATTATAGAGATTTTCTATTTTTTGACAAAATATGTTCAAAGTCGTCTGCTGCAGAATTGTCGTATGAGGAAAAGGGTTAAACATCTGCAAAAAGTGAAAACTCAAAGGGGCCTGTGAATGTGAGGCTCCCATATTTATCCACAATTACAAGAGTAATAGAAGTAACTACTATCACAAAACTGGAATTGTAACCTCTGGTTTCACTTCAATAGCCTTTTATATGAGACCAAAAAGGGGAAAATGAGCCCTAGTATTATTGCGACTAGTGTAGATCTAGATCAGGTTCTGCACTGTTTGCAATTAGGTCTAGTAGGGTGTCACATAATAGATCAGCCTGTAAGAATGTATGTGCTGATCTGGACCTATACTGGTTGAAAATGTCTGAAGGCCTATTTTTCCTGTGATAAACCTCATATGAAACTGTAGATGGTATGTAACAAGACCCCTTTTTGGCATGACTTTTTGCACATTCGATCACATCTGCTCTCAGCTTTCATACACATTTTATTATTTACAAACATACATGTATATGTATTCTCATAAGCATTTACAGTCATGAAATATTACATAACATCAAATTGATAATACCTGAGTTCCTTAAAATAAGGATGTCTTAAAGCTTGTTTGGCCGTCATTCTATCCTCAGGGTCGTATGTACATAGTTTATAAATAAGGTCGACAGCGTCGGTTGATGCATGCTGTAACATGCGTTCTACACCAGAACCCTTCTTTGGCGGAAAGTTAAAGTTCATACCTCGAGACCTGTGTTACAAAGAGATGTATCAAACAAGAGTAACAGTTAATTACCGTAAGATTTTAAATATTGCTTGCAGTGGAAGGGTGTAAAAACAGTAAGTCATGCAGTTAATTTATTTGATTTGATGCCATGCCTTTTAAAATTTGGACAATAATAATCATAGATTCTTAACTTTTGAAAACATTGCTGACTTGCTTTTTAAATTTTGAATTTATATAGCTGATTTTTTTTAAATTTTGATAAAAAAGTTGACTTACTTTTTAAATTTTGACAATACAGCTGGTTCTGGAGTTCCCATTATGTCATGTATTTTGGCAATTTGGTCGACTTCATTGGACCCAGGAAATAATGGATGCAAGCTGAAAATAAACATAATCAAAGTACTAATAGTACTGGATATATCAAATGACAGTTTTCTAAAGTGATGGCAGTTACGATCAAATTACATGTTCAGTCGAGTTTTGTCAAGTTTTGTTCAAAGACTTTCCCCAAAGGTTAACAGAAAGCTACTTAAACTTGTAGCCACATTTCAACGCATAAGCAGCAAACGACTTTTGAAAACACTGTGGCAAAAGGAGTTTCATGTACAATTCTATTGAATTCCACCCAGTGGCTTGTAAGAAATAGGCCGGACAAAATATGGCTTCCGCAATCGACAGCCCGACACAGTGACTCTTATATACCCCCTCATCTTAAAGAAGAGGGTAAAATTATACCCTAATTTATAGAGGTTTTCCATAGTATTGCCTACATATTTCAAAAGTCGTCTGCAGCAGATCTACTATACATGGGAAAGGGTTAACAATTAGATGGCAAACAGAGAAGATCCTGATCAGATTGTGCAGAGGCATTGGTCGATCTGGATTTTCTCTGGTCGCAAAGTCCCAAATGTCGGCTTCAGTGTGATGTGGTTTAAATTAGAGCATGTTCATAAGCCTTCAACCTGAAAGATAAGAAGACCTCCGATACTTTTGCAGCAGAAAGCCAAGACAAGCTCAAATGACAGACTAATTAACATACAACTTCCCTTGTGGCAACTACGTCATGCTCGTCGCAATTGCACAGTTTAATTGACAGTAAAACCAATGCATTTAACCCTTTCCAACTTGAAGGCGCATTTTGATGCATCTGCAGCAGACGACTTTTGAAAACATTGTGGCGAAAGGTGAAATTGCTCATGATGAGCAATTTCTCCTTTGGCCACAATGTTTTCAACTTTATTTAACAATTAAGCAATCTTTTATGGAGATTTTACAGGGTTTTGTCACTATGTTTTCAAAGTCGTATGCTACAGTATTGTTGTATTGGGAAAGGGTTAACATACCTTATTATTTCGAAGAACACACAGCCCACACTCCAGATGTCCATTTTGTATGTATAATACCCGTCTGTCAGTAAACATTCTGGTGCCCTGTACCATCGTGTAGATATGTACTCTGTGTACGGCTGCTTGGAATAGATACTACGACACGAACCAAAGTCGGCTAACTTGAGCAAATCTTCCTGTTAGGAGTAAAGTTACAAAAGTTAGAATTAGCCATTTCTCCTTTTGCCACAATGTTTTCAATAGTGTTACTTATAGAGATTTTTAGTGTTTTTTACTTAGATGTGGCTTTGAATGTAAAAAAAAAAAGTATCACATTTCAAGGGCAAAAACTTTGTAATGATTATGTCTTGCAAATCTACAATTGATGTTGTTGTTTTTTTTTCAAAACTAAAATAATTGATTCTACAGATTTCATTTGAACGGCACTATAAGAAAACAAATCCTACGGCATTTACAATCCCTGTAGATTCAGGTTACCATGCACATAATAATGTTCTCTACTTTTTGTTTATAATGAAGTCACAGGGCATTCAAAGTACATATAAATGAGCAAAATGCAACTCTATTCAAGGTTTTCTTGGAGCATTGGCCAAACTGCAAAAGGTCAGCCAGTAATGATGAGAGCTTTCAGTCCAGGCATTATGTGTTTGAACCCAGGCTGGGCTATTGATAATCTTTGATGATTATTAATTTCAATGTGACCAGTGCCACTTGTCTGCCACGAAAGGGATAAAAACAAGTTAATGGAGCAATACAAAATCCCCTATCGGACACAAATTTATAAGTTGAAAAAGGCACATTGTACGGTCAAACCTCACCTTAGAGTTATGCCCCTTGACATATATGGTCTTATAATGGTCCTGATTAAATGTGTGAAGTTCTAGAGTAACCTGTAGACATGAAATTGATGAACAAAGTCTTCAATTCTAACTTTGACCTTGGGAGTAAGTGGTTGGTTATTGTGCATGAAATATTATCTTGCTATGAATAATAATTGTGTAAAGTTATAACAAAATCCATTCAAGCATGTTGAAGACACAGCCCATTTCAGACATGTCAGAAAAACTTAAGAATGTTTGAGCCCAAATTGCAACCTTGACCTTGAGTGTAGGTGGCTGGGAGATGTGCATGACAATTCATCTTGTTACGGAGAATAATTGTGTGAAGTAATATCAAAATCCATTCAAGCATGTGGAAGATACAGCCTGGACAAGAAATTTTGAAAAGACAGACAGACAAACTGCGACCTTGACCTTGGGAAAAGGTGGCTGGGTGATTTGTTATGAAGAATAATTGTGTGAAGTTATATCAAAATCCATTCAAGCATGTGGAAGATACAGCCCAGACAAGACATTTTGGTTGGACTGACAGACGGACATGAGCAAACCTAAAGTCTCCAAATGGTCTTTGACCGGTAGGGGACTTATAATCTATGTTGTGTGGTGTACAGGTGCGAGAAAGCCAGGAAACACATGGTTAAGTGACCTGGCCACCCAGATACTCATATAACTGAAAATAATGTTAAGTATGGCATGAAAATCCCATCATAGAAATCCGTTAATAACAATATTATGTTTAACCAATTACCACTTGCAGACACATTTTGCTGCAAGTACTGTTGGTCTGTTAACCCCGACCACACTGTATTAATCCTAAAGATATCATGGTGATCCTCAGTGCCAAAGAGAGAAGCTTTCATTTTTAAAGTATAATATTAATGATAAGGATGGAACGCAAGTCTGCTGCTCGCAAAACACAATTGAAACAACATTTGAGCCCGTCCTTGAGAAAAGTTCTAAAACCAAGATCTACACTGTACGACTTGTGTAGATTCTAATAAGACTGATCAGATGGTCGAGGATATCTAAACCTACAAAGTCCAGAAATGCAAACTCGTTCCTTTTCTGATAAACAGGCTCATTTTACCTTTACCTTTATAAGAATATTTTCTGGCTTAACATCTCTGTGGAAAATACCATTTCTGAAAGGTAAATTATCAATCTATTTACACAAGGACAATGGGAAGGCGAAAGAAAATGCTGTCTTTCTGCAGTTCACTATTTAAACCTTTTCCCTCATGTATACGCTTTCTGATGGCTCTGATGGAGACGACTTTTGAAGTCATAGTGGCAAATAGAAATATTGCACATGAGCAATTTCTCCATTTGTTACAATGATTTCAACTCATAATTCAATAATCATACTATCATTTATAGAGATTTGCTATATTCTGGACTTGATCATTTCAAAGTTGTCTGCTGCAGATTTATTGTTTGTGGGAAAATGTTAACTCATTATACAGAGGCTAATTTAAAGTGTGGCATTTTTAAAATAATAATTACAGAATTGATTAAACCTTTCCCACTTGCAGATGCTTTTCGGACGCATTTGCAGCCGATGACTTTTGAAAACATTGACGCAAAAGGAAAAGTTGTTTACAATGACCAATTTCTCTTTTTGCTACAATGTTTTCAACTCTATTCAATACTGTAACTTCCATATACATGTATAGGTATTATATATGTTTTGGTACATGTTTTTAAAGTCGTCTGCTACAGATTGGATGTATGAGGGAAAGAGTTAAAAACTGGATCTAAAGAACTATTGGTGTTGGGTAATCCCTTTTCATGTTAACCATTTCCCATATACAACAAATCTGCAGTACTTTGAAAACATCTAGGCAATAATATGAACTATCTCTATAAAGTTGATGAGCAATTTCTCCATTTCTCACAATGATTTCAAATGATCTTAGCTGCAGAGACGTCAGAAAGCGTCTGTATGACTTGTGGGAATGGGTTCAATTAATTGTAACAGCAGAGACAAGATAAAAATTATGCTGAAACCTTAAAAAAAAAGGGTTGTTTAATGCATGCATAAATTGATTTGAAAAACTGTTTGAAATGCATAATAACTGTAATATGATGGTAGAACCATGATCAAATATGCATTATTTACATAACAAAATAAGCACTCATCAATCTGTCTTTTCAAAACATTTCTAACATTCACCTCTCATTTGATATTTCTAGAGATTTCTTTGACAGCTATCTGAAGATATATATATAATACCAGGAAAGCTAAACTCTTTCCCACTTTCCCACACACAGCATATCTGCTGCTGACAACTTTGAAAATATCAAGACAAAAAATATTTATAAAATCTCCATAAATGAAAGAATTAATTATAATTGAATAGTTGAAACATTGTGACAAAAGGGAATTGGTAATTATGTGCAACTTCTCTATCTGCCATAATATTTTCAAAAGTCTTCTGAAGCAGATGATTCAAAAGGTGTCTACAAGTTAACCCTTTTCCACATACAACAAATTTGCAGCAGACGACTTTGAAAACATGGTGACAAAAACCTGAAAAATCCCCATAAAAGATAGCTTAATTGTTAAATAAATTTTAAAACATTGTGGCCAAAGGAAAAATTGCTCATCATGATTAATTTCACCTTTAGCAACAATGTTTTCAAAAGTCGTCTGAATATTACGCTTGTGAACTAATAACTCTCTACGTATCTATGCTGTAAGATCGGATGAGGCTACTAGAAACTGATTCTCTAACTCTTTCCTACCTAAAACAAATCTGCAGCAGACGACTTTGAAAGTATCTATAGGCAAACACATGGAAAAGCTCTATAAATGTATGTATAATCACTAAAAAGAGTTGAAAACATTGTGGCAAAAGGAGAAATTGTTCATTTTGAGCAATTTCTACTTTTTTCACAAAGTTTTCAAAAGTCGTCTGCTGCAGAGGCATCAGAAAGCGTCTGTATTAAGTTTTTATGACAAATTAGCAAATGGTGCAGAGCCAGATAAGACTACAGATATACAGGCTGATCCGGATCGCAGCTGCACTAAGTCACAAAAAACATTAGGTTGGTTTTTCTAGATATCGCTTATTTATTTAAGAAATATTTTAGATTAGAAGATGAAACTGCAACACATTTCATGGGGTTATAGTACACAATGGTTGTAACTTCATATTGCTACATGATGTAGCTGGAAGCCATTTATTTTCAATGACCAAGATAAGGGTGATAATCCAATTGTTTTTCTTCTAGGATATTGCCTAATTAAATGATCATCTATTTTCCTCAGATAGATTTTTTATAAAAACCCTTTTTAAATTCACACCCCACCCATTTAATGAAAAGCCAATACTTTAACTTAACTAAGCTTACCCTTTCCTTAATCCTCTATCAAATCAATGATTTATTTTAATGTTGTTTTGCTTTACTTTCAATAGTACATGCATTTCAATTTTATCATGGCTTTTCCTTCGTAAATTACCAGAAATTGCAGTAGTCAATATTTGTAAATGTTGTGTGAAAAGAAGAAAATGTTAATCATGAGCAAAATCTCTTTTTCAAACATTAATATTTTTCAACAATAGTTTCAACAGTAATTTTAACACAGCCTATATCGATATTGAAACATGTAACATATCCATGGATAAAAAACATACAAAGTAAACTTTTGTTAATAATGTAAACATTTAGCATTCAATTTAGGTTAAATTGTATTTAAGACTGACTGTTTAGAGCACAGCAAACATTTGCACCAATCTAAAATGCTAAATATAGCAGTTAACCCTTTCCCTCATACGATAATTCTGCAGCAGACGACTTTGAACATATTTTGTCAATAAATAGAAAATCTCTATAATTAAATGGATAACATAGCTATGACTAAAAGTGGAAAACATTGTGGCAAAAGCGTCTATATGAGGGAAGGGTTGACACAAAATGTTACAATTCTAGGCAACCAAATCCATTATAACGTTTAACAGAGAATTACAATTCATCCATGCATATACATAAAGGCATTGACTTAACGATTAAGTTGTAATTAAGAGTTTAACCCATTCCCACATAATCAACACATCTACCGCAGATATATCTTTCGAAATCATTGTGGCAAACGTTGAAATTGCTCATACATGACCAATTTCTCCTTTTGCCACTTTGTTATCATCTCTATTAAACGATACCATGCACATATACTTTCATTGGTAAATATTTTTCATATTTTTCCTAGATATATATGTTTTCAAAGTCGTCACGAGTTGTTGTATGTGGGAAAGAGTTAATTAAGTCAATTGTTTCAACATTATGTAATTTTAATCTTGTTGTTTGTAATATGAGCTTTGACATCTGGACAATATATGTCATCCTCTAAGTGCAAAACTATCCAATCTCATTTTGTTAACACTTATTTATTTTCAAGCAATTGGAAACATTCGCTTTAATTATAAGCTGATATAAATTATGCTTGATGTCTGCTTCCTTGAGACATAACCAAAACTTGCAATGTTTCAGTGGAAAAATCACAAAGGCAGAATCCACTCATCATGGGATCTAATGCAATCTCATTTAAACCACAAAGTTAAGCTGCAATAGCATACACTCATATAGATCTGATGACTGCCTATTACATGTCATCTCAGTGACCTCTGCATCAAACAATCAATTGTTTGCAAACAAAATCGTTAGGTATCAACAAGGGACATAACCCATATAAATAATCAAGATAGAAAAGGTGTTCACTAGGTGTATTGATTGTATAGAATATTTAAATGAATAGGGTCATTTCGATACAACCTTTTATGCGGTGTAGTCGGATCCAAAATACATACAGCAAAGCATTTTGTTCAGATTCAATGAAATTGAAAACTGTAGTGACTCAATATTTGGTCAAAAGCGAGTGACAATAGTTTTGTACATAGAGGATGATTTGTGCTTTGATTAATATATGATCACCTTAACACAACATTCAAACAGAAAATACATTGATGGCAATAAGCTGATTGCTTTAAATTGATGATATTATGCAGACAAATTTAAGCTTAAGATTAAATGCTATTCATTTTAAGGTTATCATAGTAACACTGGATTTTCAAGACTCAATCATTGCTGTAACAGTCATGCTATATACATTTAGACATTAACCAAATACCTGTAAATGCTTAATTTAAGTCTTTTCCAATTGTTTCAAATTAAAAAAAGAACTGAAGAAAACTAGAAATATCACTGAAGATGATAAATACCGCCAAAACAGCACCTTGACTCAAAATATGGCTTCCGACCAACCAACAAAAGGGCCATAGCTCTGTAAAATAACTTGCAATTGTAAGACCTTTAAGATATGCACATCTCCTCTTGGTATAGAAGCTTCATGTAAAATGTTATTGAATTCCACCCAGTGGTTTGTAAGACATAGGCCGGACAAAATATAGCCAACAACTTAATAAGTAAAAGGGCCATAACTCTGTAAAATAACATGCAATTGTGAGAGCTTTAGGATATGCACATCTCCTCTTGGTATAGAAGCTTCATGTAATATTTTATTGAATTCCACCCAGTGGTTTGCAAGAAATAGGCCGGACAAAATATGGCTTCGGATAAAATATGACCAACAACTTAATAAGTACAAGACCTCGGGCTGAGGGTGTCTCTCCCTTCTAAGAAAATCAGATATTAAATGGTATCACTATGCAAAAAGAAAGTAAAGTTGATAAAATGTGAAAAAGTAAGTGTCTGTCAATGCATTGTTATCAACATGTCATGATAAATAATAAACTCACTACATGTGTATATATCTTAATATATTTATTCACACATGAAGTAAAGAGTGATCAATAATACTACATTAAATTGTAAATAATTGCAATCACTATGATTATGATAGTAAGTTTTTACACATAAAATAACAACATAGTAATAAATTTTAAAATAAGTCATGGGAAAATATTATTGTACTGAAAAGAAGGTCATATTTGCCGAAAATTTACATAATTACACTAGGTGATAAAGCAACACTTTTGAGATTTTACAAAAACACATATTTCAGAGCAAAAACGCAATTGTGTATTCTTATTTACTCATCAAAGTGTTATGAATAATGATAAAATGACATTGTTTCAGAAAAATTCAAGCAGAGGTTGCTGAGATATAAGAAAGGTTAAGTTTTGAGGTTAAGTTACCTAACAAAGGTCAAGTTCTGCACAATTATGACCTTGACCCTGAAAATGTTGACGTTGACAGATGTCCCATGACCAAACAATACATCTGACAAAGTTTCAGAAAGATTCCAGCAGGGGTTGCTGAGATATAAGAAAGGGTCAAGTTCTGCACAATTATGACCTTGACCCTGAAAATTATGACGTTGACAGATGTATCATGACCAAACAATACATCTGACAATGTTTCAGAAAAATTCAAGCAGGGGTTGCTGAGATATAAGAAAGGTTAAGTTTTGAGGTTAAGTTACCTAACAAAGGTCAAGTTCTGCACAATTATGACCTTCACCCTGAAAATTTTGACGTTGACAGATGTCCCATGACCAAACAATACATCTGACAAAGTTTCAGAAAAATTCAAGCAGAGGTTGCTGAGATATAAGAAAGGTTAAGTTTTGAGGTTAAGTTACCTAACAAAGGTCAAGTTCTGCACAATTATGACCTTGACCCTGAAAATTTTGACGTTGACAGATGTCCCATGACCAAACAATACATCTGACAAAGTTTCAGAAAAATTTAAGCAGATGTTGCCGAGATATAAGAAAGGTTAAGTTTTGAGGTTAAGTTACCTAACAAAGGTCAAGTTCTGTAAAATTATGACCTTGACCCTGAAAATTTTGACGTTGACAGATGTCCTATGACCAAACAATACATCTGACAAAGTTTCAGAAAAATTGAAACAGAGGTTGCCGAGATATAAGAAAGGTTAAGTTTTGAGGTTAAGTTACCTAACAAAGGTCAAGTTCTGCACAATTATGACCTTGATCCTGAAAATTTCAGATGTTGACAGATGTCCCATGACCAAACAATACAGCTAACAAAGTTTCAGAAAAATTCAAGCAGGGGTTGAGCGAGATATAGCTATTTGTAAAAGTGGCCGCCGTCGCCGGAAAAGTGACTGCTGTCTCACTCCACTATCGTGGGCAAGACAAAAAGGGCCATAACTCTGTAAAATAACATGCAATTGTAAGACCTTTAGGGTATGCACATCTCCTCTTGGTATAGAAGCTTCATGTAACATTTTATTGAATTCCACCAAGTGGTATGTAAGAATAAGCCGGACAAAATATGGCTTCGGACAAAATATGACCAACAACTTAATAAGTAAAAGGGCCATAACTCTGTAAAATAAGATGCAATTGTAAAACCTTAAGGATATGCAAATCTCTTTTTAGTATAGAAGCTTCATGTAATATTTTATTGAATTCCACCCAGTGGTTTGTAAGAAATAGGCCGGACAAAATATAGCTTCGGACAAAATATGACCAAAACTTAATAAGTAAAAGGGCCATAACTCTGTAAAATAACATACAATGGTAAGACCTTTAGGGTATGCACATCTCCTCCTGGTATAAAAGCTTCATGCAACATTTTATTGATTTCCACCCAGTGGTTTGTAAGAAAAAGACAGGACAAAATATGGCTTCGGACAAAATATGACCAACAACTTAATTAGTAAAAGGGCCATAACTCTGTAAATTAACATGTAATTGTAAGACCTTAAGTATATGCACATCTCCTTTTGGTATAGAAGCTTCATGTAAATTTGTATGGAATTCCACCCAGTGGTTTGTAAGAAATCGGCCAGACAAAATATGATTTCGGACAAAATATGGCTTCGGACAAAATATGACGAACAACTTAATAAGTAAAAGGGCCATAACTCTGTGAAGTAACATGCAATTGTAAGACTTTAAGGGTATGCGCATCTCCTCTTGGTATAGAAGCTTCATGAAAATTCTATTGAATTCCACCAAGTGGTTTGTAAGAAATAGGCCGGACAAAATATGGCTTCAGACAAAATATGACCAACAACTTAATAAGTAAAAGGGCCATAATATGGCTTCCGACCGACCGACAGCCAGACAGACCAACACAGTGACACAGTGACTCCTATAAACCCCCCCAAACTTTGTTTTTTGGGGGTATAATATAATTTTGAGTCAAGGGGACTAGATGATGTTTGCATGTGTTCAAGGTCAGTTCATTTTCACAATATTTAATCTTTTTAAATGGGATTGATTTTGAAACAGTGTAAAAAATAACACTGATGATGTTGTACTGAAATTGCACTTGCAATTTTTCCAGATGTATCGCTTTAAAAATTCTTCAGATGCTTTTCACTAAGACATCAGAGTTCCAGATATTTTAGGTTATTTGCATGTATTTAAATACTTATTTGACCCTCTATCCCTATGTTATGTGTACTTAAAAGAATCGTCTCAATGAGACAATTCTTTTAAGTACCCACATCATAGGGTTTAGTTTAAACTTATTTATTCTACATCAATTGCGAAACAAGCTTTCAACTTAATCAAGCTCCATGTCTGCTTCCTGGAGACTTAACCAGTACGTATACTCACGCGGTTTGTGTGGAAAAATCCCAACGTCAGAACCCACTCATCATGAGATTCGAACCTGGGACTTTTGGTATGAGAAGCTGACACTCTACCTCTGCACCACTGTCTTCCACGAGGGTTTCGTTGAATAATATGAGAGAAATTATGGGGTATACCCCTCTATATCTGGAACTCTGAGACAACCCAAATAGGTAAACATTTCAGGTAAATGGTTAAAGACAGTATTATAATGACAAACACACAAGCATAATGTATGCAGAGTCCCTCACCTATGCATATGATCAACAGATTTACATAGCTGATACATATACTTTCTGACCATGCTTTCTGGCAGTAAATGTCGCTTTCCTAGATAAAACAAAACCACGGAATGCTAAACTTTAGTTAATTCATCAAATTATACTTGTTTCTGTAAATTTACCCTTTCCCACATACAAAAATATCTGCAACAGACATCTTAGAAACTATCTCGGCAAAGAACATGGAAAAATGAACAACAAATTATAACTAGAGATTGTTCAGAACAATCTGATGTCCAAAATTGTCTAAACTCAAACTGACAAGACGTGATCTAGATCTGCATGGTTTCAAACATATAATAGCTTCTAACCTTAACCCTTTCCCTCATACGACAATTCTGCAGCAGACGACTTTGAACGTATTTTGTCAAAACATAGAAAATCTCCATAATTGAATGGATAAAAATTGGAAAACAGTGTGGCAAAAGGGAGAAATTGCAAGTTTTGTGCAATTTCTTCTTTTGTCATTATGTTTTCAAAAATCCGTCTGCTGCAGAGGCGTCAGAAAGCGTCTACATGAGGGAAAGGGTTAATGATTGATTTTATTAACAACAGAGAGCTATTATTAATAAAAGGAAGTAAAATGGGAAGTCCCTTTAAATGATCATAAATTTTATGTAAATATTTCTGAAACAAGAGGCCCATGAGGGCCTATGCTCTACTGGTATGGTTCTTTGGTCATTTTCAATCCAGAGCATGTATGTATGGTGAAGATCGGATAGTAAATGGAGGCTCTTTTGTGTTCACAAGCTGTATTATAGCAATTTTTACAATTTCATGGGCCATAATCCAGTCTTGCATGGGCAAATCTGGCTGGTTTTCAAAAGGAACCAAGCTCTCATCAATATTTAACTACTATCTACGTTTGGTGAAGATCCGATAGTAAATGGAGCCTCTATTGTGTTCACATGCTCAATTATAGCAATTTGGACAATTTCAAGGGCCATAATCCAGTCTTGCATGGGCGGATCTGGCTGGTTTTCGAAAGGAACCGAGCTCTCATGGATATCTAACTACTGTATAAGTTTGGTTGAGATACAATCAAAAGTGAAGACTGTATCGTGTTAACAAGCTCTTTTATAGCAATTTTGACCATTTCAAGGGCCATAATCCAGTCATGCATGGGCGGAACTGGCTGGTTTTCGAAAGGAACCGAGTTTTCATGAATATCTAACTACTGTATAGGTTTGGTTGAGATACAATCAAAAGTGAAGACTGTATCGTGTTAACAAGCTCTTTTATAGCAATTTTGACCATTTCAAGGGCCATAATCCAGTCATGCATGGGTGGATCTGGCTGGTTTTCGAAAGGAACCGAGCTCTCATGGATATCTAACTACTGTATAAGTTTGGTTGAGATACAATCAAAAGTGAAGACTGTATCGTGTTAACAAGAAATTGTTTACGGACGCACGCACGCACGCACGCACGCACGCACGCACGCACGGACGACGGACAAATCGCCACGACATAAGCCCTTCTGGCCTTTGGCCAGTAGAGCTAAAAAACTAACAAGCAATTCATAATGTACTTGTAAACATTTATGGGCTCAAACCAAGTTTTTTACCCTTTCCCTCATACAAAAAATCTGAAACACACTGCTTTGAAAACAAAACATTTAGTCAAAAATATGGAAACTCTCTATAAATAAAAGAACAATTATAAGTATTGAAAAAAGTTGAAAACATAATGTGGCAAAAGAGGAAATTTCTCATTATGAACAATTTCTCATTTTGCCAATGTTTTCAAAAGTGTCTGCTACACAGGCATTAGAAAGCATCTGTATGTGGCAATTATACTGAAAGCCTTCAAAAGGAATAGCCAATTTTCTGAAATAGTATATTTTTTCTGATTGATTTTATTGATTAACTGTCCTTGTATTGTTGACTAGCTCAACTAGCAAAAATAAACTGATGGAAAAATTACTGACTTTAATTCAGAACTCTTTCCCACATTCAGACAATTTCCGATGCCTCTCCAGCAGCAACTTTTGAAAACATTGAGGCTAAAGGAGATAATGCTCATCATGACAAATTTTCTCCTTTTGCCACAATGTTTTCAACTTAATTCTAAAAATAAACTATTATATAAACACAGTTTCCATTTTATTCTCCAGATTAGTTTAAAGTCATCTGCTGCAGATTTGTTGTATGTGAGAAAGGGTTAATTCTTAACCTGATAGAGCATAATATAGAGTTTCATGTTTTATGCTTTGAAAACATCGAGGAAAATAATGTATTTCATGTACATAACAATAATCTGAGTATAAATTTGACAACGTATTGAAATCCTAAGGCTAAGAGATGCACAAGAAGTTGTCTAAATCGGGTAAAGGGTTGGTCATATAACCATTTCCCACTTGCCAACGTATTTTGACACATCTGCAGATAGACAGCAATTTCTCCTTTTGCCATAATATTTTCAGCTCTGTTCAATAATCACTTTTTTTTATAAAACTGTTCCAATTATTTTTGCCTAGATATTTTCCAAGATGTCTTCTGCAGATTTGCTGTAAGTGGAAAAGGGTTAAATTGTAATAATATTTTTCTCCATTTCATTTTCTCTGGCATTAAGATGTATTTTGAAAATTTAAGACTTTCAGAGCATTCTTATGATAATGAATATAAATAGGCAAATGCTATATCCTCTTTACTAAGGATTTTTTTTAAAATTCTGTAGCAAATGAGTTCTGAAAATATTGTGGGGAAAGAAGTTACTTTTAACTATACTGTAAAACAATTCCTCTCTTCCCCACTATATATTATATGCATACTTTAATATGAATTTCTACTGGCTTTTACAGATGTTTTCACGTTGGAGACAAATGTACAAATAAGATCTCATGGCATGATGACCAGAGCTAAACCTTTCTCACATAAAAACAATTCTGTAGCAGTCAACTTTGAACTCATCTAGGCAAAATCTCTGTTAAGTATTTGTTTGTTTTATTGGGGTTTTACGCTTCTTTCAACATTATTTCAGTTATACCACGGAGACAGTTCAATTATTTATGATTCCTGGGTAAACAAACCAGTACTAGGCTAGAAAATGTGCCTTGCCGAAGGGCACTTCACCATGATCGTCATACCGCGACTGGGTATCGAACCCGGGACACCACTTGACCACAGCGGATTCCTCTCTGTTAAGTAAAGTTAAATCATTGAATAGTAGGAATGGATCAAAGATCAATTTGTACAGTACATTGCAACATAATATGGTGAAAAATTAACTGAGCGCTGTCAAGCACCTACATGAATTTGTCAATTGCACTAAAAATAGGTGATATATGCTATGCACACCAACCCAATTAAGTTACTACTTAATTTTGAGTGCAGAAGGTCAATTGATGTATGCACCTGTCTGCAGTCAATTCATTTTCTCAACAACAAACTGGTTATTAATTTTAACCATTTCCCACCTCCAGACCCATCTGCAGATTAATTTACGAAAGATTGTGGCAAAAGAAGAAACTGCTCACAACAAGTAATTTCTTCTTTTTCCACAATGGTTTTAAACTCTATTCAATAACTAAACTATCATAATTATTATGTTGAGTTTCCATAATTCTGTCTAGATGTCTTCTGCAGATTTGTTGAATGTATAGGAATTCAGGGCTTAAATAAGTGAAAGGAACTAAATACAAACAATATGAAGAATATAATTTCAAAGGGAAAAGAAAAGCAGTAACAATAGGGTGATGAATTAACCCTTTCCCACATATAGACGCTTTCTAACGCAGACGTCTTTTCAACACTTTTATATATATGTATATACTTTCATAATATATAGAGATTTTTCACAAATTTGCCTAGACATTTTCAAAGTCATCTGCTGCAGTTTTGTTGTATGTGGGAAAGGTTTAAATCTGCAGCAGACGACTTTGAAAACATGGTGAAAAAGACCTGAAAAATCTCCATAAAAGATAGCTTAATTGTTGAATAAAGTTGAACAAATTGTGGCCAAAAGGAGAAATTGCTCATGCTGAGCCATTTCACGTTTGGCCACAATGTTTTCAAAAGTCGTCTGCTGCTATTGCGTATAAATGTGTCTGCAGGTGGGAAAGGGTTCAGATTTTCCCTGGTACATTTCCTTGGTGCCGAAATTTCAGCAGACAATAAATAAAAACATTTGTCCTCTTTTCAGACAAATTTACTTTCAATTCTGTTTCATATATATTTGTAATTTCAAATGTGATACATTTTTTTCTAAGATTATTTTCAAGCAAATTGACTCCAAAAAGATCAAATAAGGCAACAGTTAAAATCTAAGGAAGTATCTATTGAAAGGTACTGTAAAATCACATGAATTCACTGGGATTCAAAAAACACAATATAAATTCAATGCCAATTAGTTAAACAAATTTAATGACACCTTTTTGCAATCTGCATGGAACTTTTGGATTCTATTTTACAAAGAGCTGAATTGGCCAACAAAATAAATTATAATGTTTTTTGAGTATTGCTTTTTATGCATAAACTTTGGCTAATGTTTTTTATTGAATATATCATAATTCTGAAATGGTAATGGACGATAACATGCCAGTCAATTCTTTTAGTGATTTTACAGAAGGAAAAAAATGCATAAAAGAAAACTAAACTAGGCAACGTGATCAAGAAAAGGTAGGAAAACAAAGTGCAAGTATTATCTCCCTTTACATGTGGGTTCTCTAGAGTTGTGTCCCTTACCTATGCATATGTTCAACTGATTTGACCAGTTGATACATATAATTTTTTATTTTTCTGTCTGGTAAATAATGCCGTTTTCCTAAAATATAACAACACTTAGAAATAAAACAGAAATGAACAACAAGCATCTATGAAATCTAGATTTACATAAAATTAACATTTCTCAATTTCCAGACGCATTTTGAAAAACATTGTGGCAATAGGACGAAATTTCTCATAACTAGAAATTCGTATCTCCCTTTGCAACTATAATGTTTTCAGCACATATATGATTAATTACTATTACTTTCTTTTATCCACATTTTTAAAACAATTGTGTCGCCTGCTGCAGATTTGCTTCATGTGGGAAGGGGTGACACTTTAGGACGCCTCTGCAGCAGATGACTTCTGAAAACATTATTGCAAAAGGCGCTATTGTTGATAAAGAACAATTTTGCCATTTGCCACAATGTTTGCAACTTTATTCAATAACTGTTCTTGCATTTATAGAAATTGTCTAGTATGGTTTTGCCTATATGTTGTCTGCTGGAGATTTGTTGTATGTGGGAAAGGGTTATTATGGCACATAAGTGGTTTCACCAAGTATTTGATTTGTTTTATCAAATACATATATGATTGAAATATTATCATAAACACAGTTTTGATTTAATGAAAATACACAACCATAGTTTTGTGACAATAATATACAAAGGTCAATATTGTTCAATTATACACTATTGTATATATCTTAATTTATACCCTTTCCCAGACACAACGAATTGGCAAAAACAATAGAAAGTCTCAAAATATGAAGGTAAAACTTCTGGAAAAAAATTGGGAACATTGTGGCAAAAGGAAAAACTGCTGGTTTTGAGCAATTTTTCCTTTAATTTGTATGTCACATTGTTTTCAAAAGTTGTCTGTTCTAAAGGCATCAAAAAGCATTCTGTATAAGGGAAAGGGTTAAACAATTTCTCATTTATAAATTTTTAAAAGGAATTGATTGCAAAAATTACAGGGATCAGAATCATTTTACAGATACTAATATTTCTAAAAACACAGTGTAGATACAACTCAGCTTAAAAGAACCCAGATTAATTTAAACCACCCCCATTCACAATAAACAAGAGGGCCATGATGGCCCTGGATCGCTCACCTTAATTATACAATGTACTGCAATGCAAAACACATCAAGACAATTATTCTGAATGCAACCTCCACAGTGTTAACAATATTTTCCTTCATTTGGCCTAGTGATTTATATTTTTTTTACCTGATATGACCCATATTCCAACATGGACTAGATATCATCAAGACAACATTCTGACAAAGTTTCAACTTGCTCAAAGTAAAAATGCGGCCTCCGGAGTTTGAACAATATTTTCCTTTATTGACCTAGTTTCTGATCCAATATGACCCATATTCAAACTTGACCTAGAAATAATTCCGACAAACATTCTGACCCATATTCGAACTTGACCTAGAAATAATTCCGACAAACATTCTGACCAAATTTCAAGCTGCAGAAGCAAAAAATGTGGCGTCCAAAGTGTTCACAAGAATTTCCTTCAATGTGATCTAGTGACCTAGTTTTTGACCCAGAATGACCCCTATTCGTACTTGGCCTACATATCATCAAGAAAAACATTCTGATAAAGTTTCATCATGCTGAAATTAAAAATGCAGTAATTCCAGAGTGTTAACAAGATTACACTGTAATTTGGCCTAGTGAACTAGTTTTTAACCTGGCATGGCCCATATCCGAACTTGGCCTAGATATCATTTAGACAAACATTCTGACCAAATTTCAAGCTGCTGAAGCAAAAAATGATGCATCCAAAATGTTAACAAGATTTGCCTTCAATTTGACCTAGTGACCTAGTTTTTGACCTGGCATGACCCATATTCGAACTTGGCCTAAATATCATTCAGCTCAACATTCTGACCAAATTTCAAGCCGCTGAAGCAAAACATGCGGCTTCTACAGAGTTAACAAGATTTTCCCTCAATTTGGCCTTGTGACCTAGTTTCTGACCCAATATGACCCATATTTGAACTTGACCTAGATATCTTTAAGACAAACATTCTGACTAAATTTCAAGCTGCTGAAGCAAAGAATGCGGCATCCGAAGTGTTAACAAAATGTTCCTTCAATTTGACCTAGTGACCTTGTTTTTGACCCAGCATAACCCATATTCGAACTTGGCCTAGATATTTTTAAGACAAACATTCTGACAAAATTTCAACATGCTTAAGCAAAAATTGCAGCCTCTGGAGTGTTAACAAGCTTTTCCTTCAATTTGACCTAGTGACCTACTTTTTGACCCAACGTGACCCATGTTCGAACTTGACCTACATATCATCAAGACAAACATTCTGATAGTTTCAACATGATCAAGTTGAAAATGTGGCCTCCAGAGTGTTAATAAGATTTCCCTTCAATTCCACCTAGTGACCAATTTTTGACCTCATATGGCCCAGTTTCGAACTTGTCCAAGATTTTATGGAGATGAACGTTCTGATAAACTTTCATGAAGATTGGATGCAAAATGTAGCCCGTAGAATGTTAACAAGCTCAAATGTTGACGACGCACGCCGGACGGACGCCGGACAAAATGTGATCACAATAGCTCACCTTGCACTTCGTGCATAGGTGAGCTAAAAACAAGAGGCCCATGAGGGCCTATGCTCTAGCTACTGGCATTGATCTGGCTTATTTCAAAAGGAACCAATATGTCATCAATATTCAAATACCATCTAAGTTTGGTGAAGATCAGATAGTAAATGGAAGCTCTATTGTGTTCACAAGCTGTATTATAGCAATTTTGACAATTTCAAGGGCCATAATAAAGCCATTTATGGGTAGATCTGGCCGTTTTTTAAAAATGAACCAAACTCTTTTATAGCAATTTTAACCATTTCAAGGGCCATAATCCAGTCATGCATGGGCGGATCTGTGGCTGGTTTTCGAAAGGAACCGAGCTCTCATGAATATCTAACTACTGTATAAGTTTGGTTGAGATACAATAACAAGAGGGCCATGATGGCCCTGGAATCGCTCACCTGATTTATTTTTTTTTACTTTAGCTATATAAGCCCCGCCCCCTGGCGGCCATAGTTTCCGACCAATCAACTTGGCATGAAGGAATCTGATAGTGGGTCACCCTAGGAACATTCCTATAAAATTATTTGAAAATCGGCCTGACACTTTTGGAGAAGAAGATTTTTTTAAGTTTTCACAATAGCCATATAAGGCAAAACAGACCCGGTGTTTTTTGACAAATCAACATGGCTTGAAGGAATCTGACAGAGGATCATCCAAGGAACATTTCTACAAAATTATTTGCAAATCTGCCAACCAGTTTGGGAGAAGAAGAATTTTTAAGGTTTTTTCATTTCGTTGCCATGGAAACCAGAATTATGCATGGATCCCAAAAATTTGAAGGATATCTGGTGAGGTCATAGAGAGGATGCTTTCTGTGAAGTTTCATCCCAATTGACCCACTGGTTACTGAGGAGAAGAAGTTGACGCACAACGGACGACGCACGATGGACGCCGGACAAAAGGCGATCACAATAACTCACCTTGAGCAAAGCTCAGGTGAGCTAAAAAGTGAAGACTGTATCGTGTTAACAAGAAATTATTTACGGATGAACGGACGCACGCACGACGGACAAATCGCCACGACATAAGCCCTTCGAATTCTGGCCTTTGGCCAGTAGAGCTAAAAACAAGTACGGAATTTTTACTAATACATGTAATCCTATTGTGAAAAGTAGAAGCATTTTGGGGCATCTCTACCAGACAACATTTGAAAACAATGATGAGCAATTTCTACTTTTGTAACAATGTTTTTAACTGTTTTTAAAAATTCAACTTTCATTTATCAGAGATTTTACCTGTTTGATAGAGTTTAAAACATTGTGGTAGGAGAATAAATTGCTCATTATAAACTCTTTCTTCTTTTGCAACAAGGTTTTCAAAAGCCATCTGCTGCATCAGAAAGAATCTGCATGATCGACTGTGTGAAAGGGTTAAGAATTGGCTTTGAAAATACTTGTGATGTTTTAGGTACTTTTGAGTACCCACAACATAGGTTCTTAAGGTCATACATGTATAAAGATTTTTAAAAGATAAGATATCCACTTTATTTAGAGCGCTGTGCGACAATTATTACAACAAGTCTGCAACAGACGACTTTGAAAACATCAAGGTAAGAAATTGGTAAAATATAATAATGGAAAAAAGTTGTAAAAGTTGTGATAGAATGAGAAGTTGCACATCATGAGCAATTTCTCTTTTAGCCACAACACTTTCAAATTTTGTCTGCTGCAGATGTGTCAAAATGCACTGCAAGGGGAAAAGGGGTGCTGTTTTCCTATGTCATGGCCCAAGAAAGTGTTTGTCATTGTAACTGTTATCTGTCTATTGGTTAGTAATGACACCTTATTTGTTAGATCTATGGGCTCATTTACAGATAAGTAATTTATAGTGTCAAAAGCCTACATATTTAGGTAATAAAAGACTCTTTTTCTTTAACCCTTTCCCTCATACAACAAATGTGCAGCAGATAACTTTGAAAACATCTAAGGAAACATGTGAAAAATCACCATAAATGAAGGTATAATCAAAGGTGCCCGGCGCATAAACCGCCCACTTTACCCACTTTACGCGCCGGGCACCTGTGGGTATAATTACTGCAAAAAGTTGAAAACATTGTGGCAAAAGGAAAAATTGCTCGTTTTGAGCTGCAGATGAGCAAGATGGTGGGAAAGGGTCAAAATTAATTCTTTGACAAAATGTAAATTAACATTGCACAAATGCAGTGGACATGTCCAGAAAATAATGTGAGAAAAGGAAAAAAGTTTACCTCAATGTTTGTTGCTTAGTTCTGATTTATATTAAACATTCCAGATTGTCTTTCTAATGGGCCATTTTGAATTTGGGAGATTCCAAAATATAATTAATCAGGTAACAAGTTATTTATATTACATAAGGGTATTATTTCTCACCAAATAATCCGATGGTAGATAGATTGTCTTGGTAATAATCGAATGCCATTTTCAACTGAATTTCAGTAAGATATATTTTATTTACTCAAAATTCTTTTTATGGTAGTTTTTGTTTGAAAGGGGTTTCAAGCCAGTTTAAACAGTAACTGTTAGATCATTGTGTTTAACGAGTGAGTACCTTTAGCCCTTTCCTTCATATAGACGCTTTCTGACGGCTCTGAAGCAGTTGGCTTTTTAAAAATATGACGACAAAAGAAGAAATTGCTCAAAACATCTAGACCAAAATACCGAAAATCTTGTTTTTTTCTTTTATCGCAGCAAAAACCCAGCTCATATAAAGGTTTTTCCTTGTATTTGCATATTAACCCTTTCCCTCATTATCATACGAAAATTCTGCAGCAGACGACTTTGAACGTATTTTGTCAAAACATAGAAAATCTCCATGATTGAATGGATGTTACATATGACTAAAAGTGGAAAACATTATGGCAAAAGGAGAAATTGCACGTTTTGTGCAATTTCTTCTTTTGTCACTATGTTTTCAAAAAGCCGTCTGCTGCAGAGGCGTCCAAAAGCGTTTATATGAGGGAAAGGGTTAAGTTTTGTCTGCTGCAGAATTGCCATATCTGGCAAAGGGTTAATTGACCTATTATCTGACACAAAGATTGTAACTTCTGCCCGGGGAAAAAACACAAGATTTAGCTGTTCTATTTACCTTAAATGTTTGACTGTTAAGATACTGTACAATGTGGTCAAAGCATAAATTGCTAGTTGAAATGTCTTTTTTTTCTGTCCTTTTTCAAAAGCTATCTCCAATACAATAGCTTTTAGCTACTTTTAAGAGCCATTAAAAAAATCAGATCCATTAGCGAAAGAGTATAATTTATATAATCAGGTTGAAATTATTTGGTCCTGAATTTTAAGCCTTATCCTTTCTAAATGTATATATACATGTAGTCATACTATTTTATCTGTATCTCTACCTATTAGCTCTTAACCCTTTCCCCCATACAGATGCTTTGTGATGCCTCTGCAGCAGATGACTTTTGAAAACATTTTGGCAAATTAGGTAAAACTGCTCATAATGAGCAATTTCACATTTTCCCACAATGCTTTCAACTTTATTCAATAATTGATCTTCATTTAACCCTTTCCTTCATACGACAATTCTGCAGAAGACAACTTTGAACGTATTTTGTCAAAACATAGAAAATCTCCATAATTGAATGGATAATCTATGACAAAAAGTGGAAAACATTGTGGCAAAAGGAGAAATTGCACGTTTTGTGCAATTTCTTCTTTTGTCACTATGTTTTCAAAAAGCCGTCTGCTGCAGAGGCGTCAGAAAGCGTCTATATGAGGGAAAGGGTTATAGGGACATATTTTTGACTAAATGTTTTCATAGTTGTCTGCTGTAAATTAATGTGTTGTATGTGGGAAAGGGCTATAATCATGTGTAGCAAGATGAGGGTTTAGATGTATTTAAACTTTTCGATTTGTTCCGACATTAATCTTTAATATTTGTTGGAATAGTGTTTTAATTTATGCCATGTTTAAAACACGCAGCTAAGGTAGCTCAGTCGGTAGGTACGTGGGTTGTCAATCCAGAGGATGTGATTTAATACCCTTGGAATAGCTGCCAACATTCTTTATGACTTTTGAATAAAGTCAATGGGACAACACAATTGTCTTCGACCAATGGGCCAACAGTCTAGGTGGAAATATAGCCAGTTGTGTTGAAAGATTGTTGTGTGAAGTTACTGGTCTGAGAAAGCCAGGAAACACATGGATATATAGGTACCGGCCACTAGGATATGACAGAAACATTGTTGAAAATGGTGTTTAAACAGCAAAATCCTCAAGACATTTTCAAAAACAGTATTTCAGTTATAATCACAATGTTTAAACAGCAAGAGTTGTTGAACTAGAACTAGTGCGCTAGACTATTCCACTGCTTATTTAAGTTACTGAGATATGGACTCTAATGAAGTTGCATGCAAAAAACATTAACAAGTAGTTACTGAGATATGGACTTTTTATGTACATGTAGTTGCACTTGATTGTTTACATAGGTGTGATGGTTGGGAATTAAGCACTGTATAAAGTTTCAATGCAATGCATCAAGTTAGTTAATAAGATATGGTCTCTTAATGTAGTTGCATGCAAAACTTTAACCAGAATTCCAAAAAGGGCCATAACTTGCATAAAATGCAGGATAGAGTTACTTAACTTAAAAATCAACATAGGTGTGAAAGTTGGGCAGGGTTGTATAAAGTTTCAAAGCAATGTGCACATCAAGTAAAGACTAGGATATCAACTCTTAATGTAGTTGTATGCAAAACTTTAACCAATTTCTAGGTAAAAATTATCATACTTGATTGTTTAAAAAGTGTGATGGTTGATAAGGATTGTATAAAGTTTCAATGCATCAAGTAGTTACTAAGATATGGTCTCTTAATGTAGTTGCACGCAAAACATAAACCAGAATTTCTAAGTAAAAAAAGGGCCATAACTTGCATAAAATGCAGGATATAATTATCTAACTTAATAATCTACATAAGTGTGATAATTGGGTAGGGTTGTATAAAGTTTCAATGCAATGCATCACGTAAATACTGAGATATGGACATAATTTAGTTGCACGCAAAACTTTAACCAGAATTTCTAAGTAAAATAAGGGCCATAACTTGCATAAAATGCAGGATATAATTATCTAACTTAATAATCTACATAAGTGTGATAGTTGGGTAGGGTTGTATAAAGTTTCAATGCAATGCATCACGTAAATACTGAGATATGGACTTAATTTAGTTGCACGCAAAACTTTAAGTCTTTAACCAGAATTTCTAAATTAAAAAGTTAAAAAGGGCCATTACTTGCATGAAATGGAGGATAGAGTTATCTAACTTGATAATTTACATAGGTGTGATAGTTGGATAGGGTTGTGTAAAGTTCCAATGCAATGCATCAAGTACTCTTAATTAAGTTGCACGCGAAACTTTCCCAGAATTTCTAAGTAAAAAAAAGGGCCATAACTTGCATAAAATGCAGGATAGAGTTATCTTACTTGAATCTCTACATAGGTGTGATAGTTGGGTAGGGTTGAAGAAAGTTGCAATGCAATACACGTAGTAATACTGGCATGCAAAACCTTAACAAAGGTGTGACGCAGATGCCGATGCCGACGCCAGGGTGAGTTACAAGTATAGCTCTCATATTCTTCGAATAGTCAAGCTTATAATGAAAGCATTGTTGATCAGTACAGACACTGTTCTTTATGCATATATAGAAACCATTTAATCAACATGTTTAGTTGCAAATTAATTTGCTTTGGAATTCTTCCAAATTGAAGTGTTTTTTCCAATAGTTAATTCTGTATTCAAATGTATATATATGCATATATATTATGATGTTTGTATATATAACTCAATTAACTTCATTTACCCTTTCTCAGTTGCAGACGCATTCTGACGATTTGGCAGAAGACGACATTGTGATTAAGAAGCAATAAATTATTGCTCATAACAAGCAATTTCTCCTTTTGCCACAATGTCTTCAGCTTTTTCAATAATTCTACATTAATTTTAAGATTTTCCATATATTTGCCCAAGTTTTTTCATTTAAAAGTCTTTTGCTGCAGATCTGCTGTCTGTGGGAAAGGGTTAATTGCCCTTGTCTCGGCTTACAGATTTTGAAAACATTGTGGAAAATTGCTTTAAACAATTATGTATTAAATATGCCTTTTAAGCTTACAGTGACCAAAGTCAATTTATTATGACATGTGACAACAAAATCGTTAAATACCAATAACAGTTTTTAACATTTTTCTACAATTTCAAGTTCCAATACAATAACAAATTAATTATAAATATTCTTTTCAATTAAGTTTTATATTGCAATGAACATAATAAAATTGTATTTTTATGTGATACAATCATAATATGGACTAATTGAGTCTGACCATCAGAAAAGGTACAAGTTGGCATTTCTGAAGAGTGTAGGCTCAGATCAGAATCTACACATGTTGACAGAAGATTCAATCAAGCTTATATTTGAACAGTCTATACATCTTGATCAGACTGTGTTGACTTATCTGGATCTACATTGTTCACAATAGCCAATTTGAACCTTTTCTCATGGACAGGCTAATCCATGATATTACCTATTCACACTCCCGACTTTCAATGGCTTTATAGAAATGTGTCAGGTCAGTTCAAAATGGGGCCCTGTCTAACAGTGAACAGTGACCACGATGCATACACACAGTCTCACAAGAATGTAAACCTTTTCCCAAATACAACAAATCTGCAGAAGCAGAAAATCAATTTTTTAAAAGCATTTAGCAGACGAAAACAACTTAGCATGCGTTAAAAAGAAGTCTGCTGCAGGTTTAACTGTCCCTCTAGCTATCTAGCCCTTTCCCTCATACAAAAATTGTGACAAATAGAGAAATTGCTTGTCTTGAGCAATTTCTTCTTTTGTCACTATGTTTTCAAAAAGCTGTCTGCTGCGGAGGCTTCAGAGAGCATCTATATCAGGGAAAGGGTTAAAAGAGCCATGTAACATATTGTCTGGTGAAAAACTAGAAGTATAGCCCCATATAGGCTTAGCTTGACCAATTATTTGATGTCTTAGGCATGGATGCAGCAATTCAGCTTTTTGTCTGACACAAACCAATATCTATAAAATACCATTTATGATGGACAGCTATCCAATATCATTGATAATTGAAAAATCTTCTATCCAATATTTTATTGGGGGCACAGGTTTTTAACCCTTTTGCAGTGGGTAAAATATACACTATGGTAACACCAAATTCAGGACAATCTTTTCCCCAAAGTGAATGTGCTTGGGATTATTTGAATACTTTGCAAATGAGTGTACTTCAATAAATGCTTTTTATTTACATCTAATAATATTATGGCTTTAATTTGGTTTTTCCCTTTTACTTACTCTTAAAATACCTGTTTATTTTATAATCAGGTATCTATCCTATAATGAAGACTGATTTGTATCTACACTGTTGACATTCAAAATATATTATCAAAATATTAATATAATTATTGTCATTAACAGTTGTACTAATGATCTTGCATTTGTATGACTTACCCCGAATGAGCTCATAAATATTCATATCCATCAACTCACAAATTAGGACTAGAGTACCCGATTTCTTGTCACTGAAAAAAGTGGAAAATAAATATACAGGCATGTGCTTAAAATTGATACCTAAAAAGATTACTATACTACTTCTGTACATTGTACAACAATTAATTCCATCACCCTCCCTTGCAAACAGCATTATTTTTGAAAACATAGGTTCCTTGAATCTTTGATACCAAGTGCATACAGATAAGGGAACATAACTGTGCAATACAAATAGACATGCATATAGTGAAAAACTATGTCATGTACATTCTTAACCCTTTCCCACATACATCAAATCTGCAGCAGATGACTTTGAAAATATCTTATCAAAAATGTGAAAAATCTCCATTATCAAAAAGAGTTGAAATCATAATGTGGTATTAAAGGTTGAGCAATTTCACCTTTTCCTCAATGTTTCCAAAAGTCGTCTGCTGCCAGGACCGTAGCTAGGCTTCCGCACGTAAGCATGTGTATAAGAGTTCCAAAAAAGAAAATGAAACAAATGTGAAAAATGCAATAAAAATTTGCCCCCTGCAAGGGTGAAAACGGACAAATCAGAACAATTCAAGTAGGCTTATTAAGATATTGTTAAATATACGCCAGAAGTCACCTGAGCCCATAATATTATAGACAATTTTTTTTCCGGGGGGAGCATGCCCCAGAAAAAATAAATTCCGAATGCTGCAAATAATTTAAGGGTATTTTGTGTATATATGCCGTACATAAGGGTATCAAGTAGGCTCATTTAGATAATGTGAAATATACGCCAGAAGTCACCTGAGCCCATATAGACAATTTTTTTTTTCCCAGATCCCCTTGAATGGTGCATGGTCCACATTTCGACCCAGCTACGCCCCTGAATGCAGAGGCGTCAGAAAGCATCGACATGAGGGAAAGGGTTAACTTCAAAGTTTAACCCTTTCTAACTTACATCATCATCAAATCTGCAGCAGACGACAGAACTATCCAGACCAATGAAATATGGAAAATCTCTACAAATGAAAATACAATTATCATATAGAGTTGAAAATTTTGCTGCAACAGGAGAAGTAGCTTATTATGAGAAATTTCTCCTATTGCCACAATGTTTCAAATTTGTCTGATTTAGATGTCTTAAAATGCAAGTATCGAAAGGGGTAAGCATTCTTCGTTGAATAGCTAGTAAAGATGTAGTTTTGCCTGATATACGGTTACTATACTTACAAGATGACCTCCTCCAATTCAAGGATGTTCCCATGTGCCGCCAGCCGCCTCATGGCCTGTATTTCTCTCAAGTTATTCACCTGGTCAAGGCTGTAACAAAAACAAAATCATACATTAACATTTAGCATATACAGTTGAAAACATTGTGAGAAAAGAAGAATTTGCTTGTTTGAGAACTTTCTCATTTAACACAATGTTTCAGAAGTCGTCTGCCGCAGATTGGTCACAATAATGGGAGGTTTACAGACTTTATTTTGAACATGACAATGACATCAATCAGGCTTAATATATAATCCCCTCCATGTGGTGGGTCATCAGTTATTAAACACATACTTTTAAAATAACAGACTTTGCCTTTCTTTTTAACCCTTTCCCACATACAACAAATTTGCAGAATATGACTTAAATTGAAACATTATAGGCAAAACACAAAAAAATCTCTATAAATGAAAGTGTTATTCTTGAGAAGAGTTGAGGCAAAACAAGAAAAGGCTCGATCACTGATAATGAAAAATTTTCTCCATCTGCAGCATATGACTTTTGAAACATTTAATGAGAAAGTAAATCTTCTTATTTTGTGCCACAATGTTTTCAACTGTATTATAAGTAATTAAACTTCCATTTATAGAGATATTTTGATAAAGCACTCTGTTGGCAGTTGGTTTGGGTAATTGGATTTATTCTTTATGACAAGAAGACTAATGGTGACAATTTCATGAAGCTAAATAATTCAACAATGGCAATATTCTTAAAAAATTCAAACCTTGAACATCATGATATGAAAGTGATTGAATACACATAATCTACAAAAGCTAGCTCTGTAGTATAAGGCTCATGGAATAGTTCATTCTGTATGGCAAGGGTAAATAGACACAAATCAGTCAGTCAATAAATATGTGGGAATCATTTTAAGATGTGTGACCTTTACAGAGGTCTAGGGATAAGGACTTTTTGTTTAGCTCTTTTGCCCACAATATCTCTCTTATTATCCAACTGAACCCTATGTTGTATGTACTCAAAAGAATCATCTCGTTGAGACATAGGATTAGTGGATAAAATAAGGATTTTAGAACAAGCAAAACGCTCTTTATCTAGAGCTCTGACTTTTAAGCAGTCAGAATTTAGACAGACATAATTATATTCTATGGTGGTCCAGGAAGACAAAGTAAAAATATAATATCATACATATCCCTGAAACAGAGGATATTTAACATCTTCGCAGCATTCAAGATGTGTAATCATTGAGGGAAAGAGAGGAAATTGCTCAAGATGATAAATTTCCCTCTTTTTTCTGCAATATTTTCTCTATTCTGTATTATAAAACTTCAAATTTTCTAGATGTAACATCACATATCAAAGCAGCCGACACAGCTTATCAGGTAAAAGGTTAATCTTCCCACAAATGCTGTCAGGCAATCTGATGCATCTTTAGCAGAAGACTTTTGAAAACATTGGAGCAAAAGCAGAAGCTGCTCATAGTGATTAATTTCTTCTTTTACCACACTGCTTTATTGAATGATTCTCCTTTCAATTATAGAGAATTTCCGATTTTCAATTCATTCGTTGTTTGGTCAACAGTTACAAATTTTAAAGTCGTCTGCTGGGGATTTGTTGAATGTAGGAACAGGTTAACCCTTTCCCTCATATAGACGCTTTCTGATGCCTCTGCAGCAGACGGCTTTTTGAAAACATAGTGACAAAAGAAACAAGAGGCCCATGAGGGCCTATGCTCTACTGGTATGGTTCTTTGGTCATTTTCAATCCAGAGCATGTATGTATGGTGAAGATCGGATAGTAAATGGAGGCTCTTTTGTGTTCACAAGCTGTATTATAGCAATTTTTACAATTTCATGGGCCATAATCCAGTCTTGCATGGGCGGATCTAGCTGGTTTTCAAAAGGAACCAAGCTCTCATCAATATTTAACTACTATCTAAGTTTGGTGAAGATCAGATAGTAAATGGAGCCTCTATTGTGTTCACATGCTCAATTATAGCAATTTGGACAATTTCAAGGGCCATAATCCAGTCTTGCATGGGCGGATCTGGCTGGTTTAGGAAAGGAACCGAGCTCTCATGGATATCTAACTACTGTATAAGTTTGGTTGAGATACAATCAAACGTGAAGACTGTATCGTGTTAACAAGCTCTTTTATAGCAATTTTGACCATTTCAAGGGCCATAATCCAGTCATGCATGGGCGGATCTGGCTGGTTTTCGAAAGGAACCGAGCTCTCATGGATATCTAACTACTGTATAAGTTTGGTTGAGATACAATCAAACGTGAAGACTGTATCGTGTTAACAAGCTCTTTTATAGCAATTTTGACCATTTCAAGGGCCATAATCCAGTCTTGCATAGGCGGATCTGACTGGTTTTCAAAAGGAACCGAGCTCTCATAGATATCTAACTACTGTATAAGTTTAGTTGAGATACAATCAAAAGTGAAGACTGTATCGTGTTAACAAGCTCTTTTATAGCAATTTTGACCATTTCAAGGGCCATAATCCAGTCTTGCATGGGCGGATCTGACTGGTTTTCAAAAGGAACCGAGCTCTCATAGATATCTAACTACTGTATAAGTTTAGTTGAGATACAATCAAAAGTGAAGACTGTATCGTGTTAACAAGCTCTTTTATAGCAATTTTGACCATTTCAAGGGCCATAATCCAGTCATGCATGGGCGGATCTGGCTGGTTTTCGAAAGGAACCGAGCTCTCATGGATATCTAACTACTGTATAAGTTTGGTTGAGATACAATCAAAAGTGAAGACTGTATCGTGTTAACAAGAAATTGTTTACAGACGGACGCACGGACGCACGCACGCACGGACGACGGACACATCGCCACGACATAAGCCCTTCTGGCCTTTGGCCAGTAGAGCTAAAAATTGCTCAAAACAAGCAATTTCTCCTTTTGCCACAATGTTTTCCACTTTTAATCATAGGTTATCCATTCAATTATAGAGATTTTCTATTTTTTGACAGAATTGTCGTATGAGGAAAAGGGTTAAACATTAAACATTTTACCAATACACATGGACAACTGCTATGTATAGATATATATAATGTAAATATTTGAAGGAGACCTCACAGCACCTAATTTTCATGGAGCTGTTATTATTCAATATTTATTTTAAACTTTAGTACATGGTGTTTCCAATCGGTTACAAGTTCAATATCATAATTAATCTGAAAGGTGACACAATATGTCGCCTGCCAAACACATGCAGTAATCATATACGTCTGACAGACAGACAGACAGACAGACCGACAGAACACGTGGAAGGGCTCTCTAAGTTCATGAGTCACCGCTCAGAAGCCGCTTTCTGACGTCTTTTGAAAACATTCTGACAAAAGTAGAAATTGCTCAAAACGAGCAATTTCTTTTTTTGTCACAATGTTTTCAACTCTTTTCAGTAATTAATACCAACATTTATAGCTAGCTTAATTCTCTGTGTTTTTGCCTCGGATGTTTTCAAAGTCGGCTGCTGCAGATTTATTCTATGTGGGAAAGGTTTAAAGAAAACAATCAATTATTGATAAAAACATTGTGGGAAAAGGAGAAATTTTAAAGTGCTCATCATGAGCAATTTCTCCTTTTGCGACAATGTTTTGATTTTGAAGTTGCCTACAGCAGACGTGTCAGAAAGCGTCTACTGTGATGTGGGAAATGGTTATATCAAGACCACATGTTGTACTAAAGCTAAGTGTGATGTGTCATTTCACTATATCAAATCTGTGCACTAATTTATAAAGCAAAGAATTTAAATCTGAAATTCTTAACCTTTTCTTGGTTGCAGATTCTTGTTTTGAAGCATCTGCAGCAGATGAGTCACAATGCATTTATATGTGGAAATTTTGGGTTAAATTATCCCATCAGCTTATTAATAAATATCGATCATACATTATAATGTAAAGAGAGCAGGGAAAACAGTTATGGATGATTGAATGAAATAAAAATGTTTCTATATATCAAAGACCTTACTATTCAAATAACATAAAAATACTCCTGACATTTAAGTAAACAATATCCCTTGATGAATAGAAGAGTATTTTTCTTAAATGAGTATCCATTTTGACAAGTAATACTGTTATGACATACATTTTAAACCTGTATTCCTAAATATTGCCATTTTATGAATTATTTTTAATTTGTGATGTACTATTACCTTTCCCATTTGCAGATGCATGTTGGCACATCAGAGCATTTTCTCAAATGTTCACAATAATTACTACATGCACATGTATACATTATTTGATTTTACATATTTTTGCCAAGATGTGTTCACGGTTGAATGCTGCATATGATTTGTTGTATGAGGGGAAGAACTTAATCAACAGAAATACCTGCTATAGCAAAAAAATGACTTAATTAACTTAGGTTGTGACTTTTTTTTTGCAATCAAAGCTTGGTTAATGGACGTTACTAACTGACATAGGTAGGTACTGATATTCACGTATTCATTAACTGTCGTAGCTAGGTAGTGACTTTTTTAATAATCATAGCTAGGTAGTAACTTTTAATAACTGTCATAGCTAAGGTAGTGGCATTTATAAACTATCATAACAAGGTAGTGACATTTATTAACTATCACAGCTAGATAGGGACTTTTAATAACTGTCAAAGCCTAAGGTAGTGACTTTTTTAAGTGTCATAGCTAGTTACTGACCTAATTAACTGTCAAAGCTTGCTTGAGACTTTTTGTTGCTTACAAAGCTATAGGTAACAGACTTTACTTACTGTCATAGCTAAGAAGAGGCTTGTATTATTTATCAAAGCAAGGTGGTAACTTTAAATAACTGCCATAGATAGGTACTGAATTAATTCACTGTCATACAATGTAGCTAGCTAGTGACGTTAATAATTAACTGTCATAGCTAGGTAGAGACTTTTATTATCTATCAAAGCAAGGTAATGGCTTCTATTATCTATCAAAGATAGGTAATGGCTTCTATTATCTATCAAAGATAGGAAGTGAATTTTAATAACTGTCATAGCTAGGTAGTGATTTATTAACTGCCATAGCTAGGTTCTGAGTTAATTAACTGTCATTGCTCGGTTGTTACCTTTTTTTGCTGTCAATGCAAGGCACAAATTTATTAACTGTCATAGCCAGGTAGAGACATTTATTAACTAGCATAGCTAGGTTACAGCGACATTTATGATAAATGGACTTTACTAACTGTCATAGCTAGGTAGATACTTTAATACCTGTCATAGCTAGGTAGAACCTGTTATTATCCATCAAAGCTTAGGGTAATGACTTGTTTTATCTATCAAAGCTAGGTAGTGACATTTATTTACTAGCAAAACTAGGTAATGACTTTTATTATCTATCAAAGATAGGAATCACGTTTTAATAACTGTCATAGCTTGGTTGTGACTTTATTAACTGCCATAGCTACTGTATATACTGACTTAATTGACTGTCATTGCTTGGTTGTTACCTTTTTGTTGCTGTCAAAGCAAGGTACAGATTTATTAACTGTCATAGCCAGGTAGTAACATTTATTAGCTATCATAGCTAGCTAGTGACTTTATTAACTGTCAAAGCTTGGTTACATAAATGACTTCATAAACTGTCAAAGCTTTATAATTTGCATTGACTTTATTAACTTTCAAAGCTTTATAATTTGCAGTGACTTTATTAACTTTCAAAGCTTTAAAGGGACTTTATTAACTGTCAAAGCTTGGTAGTGACTGTAATAACTATCATAGCTAGCTAGTGACTTTATTAACTGTCATAGCTAGGAAGTGACATTTATTAACTCTCAAAGCATTGCAGTGACTTTATTAACTATAAAAGCTAGGTAGTGTCTTTTAATAACTGTCATAGCTAGGTAGCAATTTTATTAACTCGCTGTCATAGCTAGCTATGTATATTACCTTATTTAACTGTCAAAACTTGGATGAGACATTTTGTTGCTGTCAAAGCTAGTTTAATGGACTAACTGTCATAGCTAGGTAGAGACTTGTATTATCTATCAAAGCTAGGTAGTGACTTAAAATAACTGTCATAGCTAGGTAGTGACTTCATTACCTGTCATTGCTAGGTACATGTAGAACCTTTTATTATCGATTAAAGCTTAGGGTAATGACTTTTATTATCTATCAAAGATAGGAATCACCTTTTAATAACTATCATAGCTAGGTTGTGACTTTATTTACTGCTATAGCTACTGTAGGTTCTGACATAATTGACTGTCATTGCTCGGTTGTTACCTTTTTGTTACTGTCAAAGCAAGGTACAGATTTATTAACTGTCACAGCCAGGTAGTAACATTTTTTAGCTATCATAGCTAGCTAGTGACTTTATTAACTGTCAAACCTTGGTAATGACTTCATAAACTGTCAAAGCTTTATTAACTTTCAAGCTTTATAATTTGCAGTGACTTTATTAACTTTCAAAGATTTAAAGGGACTTTATTAACTGTCAAAGTTTGGTAGTGACTGTAATAACTATCATAGCTAGCTAGTGACTTTATTAACTGTCATAGCTAGGAAGTGACATTTATTAACTCTCAAAGCATTGCAGTGACTTTATTAACTATAAAAGCTAGGTAGTGTCTTTTAATAACTGTCATAGCTAGGTAGCAATTTTATTAACTCGCTGTCATAGCTAGCTATGTATATTACCTTATTTAACTGTCAAAACTTGGATGAGACATTTTGTTGCTGTCAAAGCTAGTTTAATGGACTGTCATAGCTAGGTAGAGACTTGTATTATCTATCAAAGCTAGGTAGTGACTTAAAATAACTGTCATAGCTAGGTAGTGACTTCATTACCTGTCATTGCTAGGTACATGTAGAACCTTTTATTATCGATTAAAGCTTAGGGTAATGACTTTTATTATCTATCAAAGATAGAAATCACCTTTTAATAACTATCATAGCTAGGTTGTGACTTTATTTACTGCCATAGCTACTGTAGGTTCTGACTTAATTGACTGTCATTGCTCGGTTGTTACCTTTTTGTTACTGTCAAAGCAAGGTACAGATTTATTAACTGTCACAGCCAGGTAGTAACATTTTTTAGCTATCATCCCCTGTGAAATGTTGTTCTTGAAATTATGAACTTTTCATGCCACTTATGAACTGTTCATGAACTGCCATTAAATAGTTCTTAATCACAGTTCAAGAACTTTAGTTCATGAACAGTAAGACAAACTTGTTCGTGAACTGTTCAAGAACTGAAGAAGAACATGGCAAATTCTTAACAAGTTCATAAACATCTGTCAAGTGTAATTCAAGTACTTTTAATGAACCCTATAAGTTCTTATTCTGTTCTTGAATAGTAAGTTTAATATAAATATATCACTGATTTTAAAATGATATTTAATTAAATTACAATGACTTTTTAACTCAGTGTGAATCTCTTAAACTACCATTCTGAATAGAGAAATAAGAACATTTATAGATCATGCACTTCTAGAACACTTCTAGAACACTTCTAGAACACTTCTAGAACCAAAGAAGTTCTTATAAATGTATTATAGTGAAAACTTTTGAAATCTTCTTGTCAAAAGTAAAGGCCCTAGTGAAAAACATTAATGCAATTCCAGTGAAATTTCATTGTTACCTGCTATGTTACTGGAATACCAGTAGAATAACCAAAAATACCACTGGAACTGAACTTGAATTTGAAATATACCAAGGGAGTTAACTCAAGCATAAAACACAGGAACTCTTCAAAAAGAAGTTAGTAATGTTTACTACTTCCTTTACGTTTTTTGGTGGGAGAAATATGTTGTGTTTCAAAGGCACAGAGAAGTTTTTTGTAATTTCTTATGAACAACTTGATGGGCACATTTGGTAAATGTCTTAAATGTTACATTGTTTATTAAATTAGCAAATTGTATTATGCTATGTCATAAACAATAAGTTTATATTGGTGATTTATTTAAGTATCACATTGCCACATGTGAAAGAAGCCAATTGTCTTCATATAAAAAATATTTTTTATTGAATTCTGGTTCAACTATGTTTCAATGAACCAGAATATTTTCTGTACATAATCTGCACAGGCTTTCTGTATTTTCTTCTGTACAAAATCTGGTTCTTAGGTCCACCCAGACTATTTCATACACTGGTTACCAACCAATTGAACATGCACTTTTCTTGAACTGTTCATGAACAGTAGTTCTTGAACTGTTCATGAACTGTAGTTCTAGAACTGTTCATGAGCGAAAGTTCTTGAACCGTTCATGAACAATCCATGAAGAGAAAATGGCACAATGAATTTGCACTGGAAAAAGTTCTTGAACAGTTCATGTTTAAAAAGAAAATCAAGAATATTTCATGAATTTTCAGTTCTTGAACAATTCATGAACTTTTTAATGACAATGTTTCCTGAATGTGTCATGAACTGTTTGTTCATGACCTGTTCAAGAACTACATATTTAAGAACTTTTTAAGAATTTGTGCCATTTTATCTTCATATACATCCCATGAACTGTTCATGAACCAGGTACCTGAACTTTGCATGAATTATACAAGAACTGTTCATGAACAGTAACTATTCATTTCACAGGGGGTAGCTAGCTAGTGACTTTATTAACTGTCAAACTTTGGTAATGACTTCATAAACTGTCAAAGCTTTATTAACTTTCAAGCTTTATAATTTGCAGTGACTTTATTAACTTTCGAAGCTTTAAAGGGACTTTATTAACTGTCAAAGCTTGGTAGTGACTGTATTAACTATCATAGCTAGCTAGTGACTTTATTAACTGTCATAGCCAGGAAGTGCCATTTATTAACTCTCAAAGCGTTGCAGTGACTTTATTAACTATAAAAGCTAGGTAGTGTCTTTTAATAACTGTCATAGCTAGGTAGCAACTTTATTAACTGCCATAGCTAGGTACTGCCTTAGTTAACTGTCAAAGCTTGGATGAGACTTTTTGTTGCTGTAGTTAAGTAATTACTTTTATTATCTATCAAAGATAGGAATCACCTTTTAATAACTATCATAGCTAGGTTGTGACTTTATTTACTGCAATAGCTACTGTAGGTACTGACTTAGTTGACTGTCATTGCTCGGTTGTTACCTTTTTGTTGCTGTCAAAGCAAGGTACAGATTTATTAACTGGCATAGCCAATAAGTGACATTTGTTAACTATCATAGCTAGCTAGTGACTTTAATAACTTTCAAAGCTTGGTAATGACTTTATAAACTGTCAAAGCATTATAATTTGCAGTGACTTTATTAACTATCATAGCTAGATAGTGACTTTTTTAACTGACAAAGCTCTTTCAAGCAACTTTATCAACTGTCAAAACTTGGTAGTGACCGTATTAACTATCATAGCTAGCTAGTGACTTTATTAACTGTCATAGCCAGGTAGTGACATTTATTAACTCTCAAAGCGTTGCAGTGACTTTATTAACTATAACAGCTAGGTGATTTTATACGCTGTCATAGCTAGGTAGTGACTTTATTAACCGTCCTTAGGCTATGTAGTTTTTTCCAGTCCAGTGGTCAAATGCAATATAGTTACTGTCAAAGTTATAGGTAGTGACTTTTATTAAATATCAGACAGAATTTGGTGGAGTTTGTTTGTGCTTTGAAGTCCACAATTTCAAACCAGCAGTCAATTCCTATCATTCTAAAATGGAGATTTAAATCATTAAATCAATCCCAATCTATACACTGAATATAACATTATGATGTATATCAAAGGAAAGCAAATCAATAAAACACTTTAACTTAATATTCACCCTTACAGAGACAAACTGATTTTCTTGGTTTAGATAATATTTCATGCATAGATGCTGATGTAACTGTACATTACAAAAAAATGCAAAGTTCTATAATATGTAACAGAGCAGTAGAAACTATTGTGGGAAAAAGATGAAGAGCCTTCGCTCCTTCTTTGCGAAATATTTCAAAACAGATGTTCTGTAATATAAGGAGATACCCATATAAAAATGTTAACCCTTTTCCACATGCGACAAATTTGAAGCAGATGACAAGAACATCTGGGCGAAATCTGGAAAATCTTGATGTATAAGTAATTTTAAATTACTACTGAAGGGAATTTCCCTCATGATAAGAAATTAATCAAATTGTCACAATGTTTAAAATTCAAAAGTTTTCCGCTGAAAAAGCGTCTTCCAACGATAAAGAGTTAAAAGAGTTAAATGAGCAATTATCTCAACCATTAAGTAACTCAATCATTCAGGTCACCCTGTAATGATCAGTCATTATCCATTCAGGCCTGCTATTTGGACTTCTCTGCAGTGGATTTCTTCCAGATACATTGTGGTAAAAGAAGGGATTCTTCTCCCTCTGGTGTGTCTGCCAAATGGGAGTGGGAGACCACGGTTGGGGTTATAATTAATCAAAAGTGTTTAACAACTTTTTTTCTCATGACAATGCTTGTATCCAATGTACGTATTTCTTTATGATTTGTGACACGTGTAATATAGCATGACACCGAATCACTATTTGTGTATTCATCCGCGAATGTTTACAAAATGGCTGAGAACGTGTATCCGGTAAAACACAAACGTCATAATAGATGGACGAGGTAAAGGGACAATTATCGGTCTATTATAAGTATTACATGTTGGGACTATTTTCTGACACCGGAAAAAATGATTTCCTTTTTGTGTTTCATCATGTGATCAAAATAATCTGACAATCGATGTCATTTCATAAAGTTTTATTAAACTCGTTCAATTAGGCTCGCTTAGTAACAAATTTCTTGCAACTCGTTTAATGAAACGACAACGAATGACAGATTCTATATAACCATAATGGTCCTATATTGGCTCACCCGTAATTCAACAGAGTTTAAATTGATTTCAATGTTCTTACTCTTTTCATTCAAGGAAAAGGAGCAACACCACCTGGTGGCAATGGTTTTTTTTACAGATTGGAATTATAATTTGAAAAAATCTTGGTCGAGGTTTACCCAAGGAACAATTAATTGTACCGAACTATTTGCTTAATCAGGCTAGTACTTTTGGACAAAGAAGGCTTTTAAAGTTCTGGTTCCCTGACTTTCTGATGCCGCATGTTTTACATGGAATTAAATTCTTGGAACAATTTTGAAAGAGGACAATTAACCCATTGAAGGAGCACTCCTCTGAAATTAAATTGAAATTGATCCATTGGTTTAAATTAGGAGGAGAATTTGTTTGTAGGAAAATGTGAACAGACAATCAGATGGACAAATGCCGACATCAGTGAGTTATCCCAATAGACTTCTTATTCAGCTAGGTTGAAAGCTAAAAATGGCAGTCTTCCCCTTGATGCTCAATTGTGGGGATAGCATTTTTACATGTAAGACTGATGTCAGTATAATAAATACGGCAAGTTTTTGTAATTAACCTTATAACTGAAATATTGTTGAAAGCAGCCTAAAAAGTTCTTTCAAACAAACATAGTAGAAAGAGAAGTTATAAATTAATTAGCCCTTTTCCATTTTCGCGAAGCCTTGAGTGTAGCTTCTCTGTAGCCCCAGTCTCGGCCAGCTGTCTTTCCAAAGTTAAATGACAAAGGTCATTATTGAGATGTGCCATCAGTCTTTATCCAATGGCTAACAGTCGATGTGGAAAGGCAGCAAAGTGCTTATTTAAAGACAGTTGTGTGGAGAACTGGTGTGAGAAAGCCAGGAAACACATGGGAAGGGGAACTGCTGTAGATTTGTTGTATTTGTGAATGGGTTAATAAATGTTGTTAGAACTTGTTTTATGAATGATGTAAAGTAAATATCTACAAATTTATATGACTAATACTTAATTAAATCATTTTAGAAGATCTTGATAAAAATCAAATGTATACCCTATTGTTAAACTGATGTAATATCAATTGTATAATCTTATCTGAATATAATTGAAAAATACATTATCAACCCTTTCCCTCACTTGAAATGGACAAGTATTGAAAACATTGTAGAAAATGAGAAGTTGTTTGTAAAGGGACAATTTCTCCCTCTCCCACAATGATTTCAACTCTGTATCAAAATATACTTCCTTTGTTCCAGATATTGCATTTTGTCTTTTGCTTCAAATGTTTTCAAATAAACTTCTTTAACAATATAATCATATAAGGAAAATGCTTAATCTTTCTCCACATACAGACGCATTCTGATGCCTCTGCATCACTCACAACTTAGAATGGAAAACATTGTGACAAAAGGAGAAATTGCTCAAAACATTCAATTTCTCCTTTTTGACACAACGTTTGTCAATTCATTTCAATAATGATATACTTTTATAATTATCTAAAGAAATTTTCTCTATTTTTGCCTAGATGTTTTCAAAGTTGTCTGCTGCAGATTTGTTGTATGTAGGTAAGGGCTAAAATACCCAGGTAGAGAGATCTATTCCATTCAGACCCTTACTAGTATTTGTTTAACCCTATCCCACTTGCAGACACGTTCCGAAGCATTTGCAGCAGACGACTTTTAAAAACATTGTGGCAAAAGGAGAAATATTGCTCATGATGAGCAATTTCCCCTTTTGCTACAATGTTTTCCAAAGTTGTCTGCTGCAGAATTTTCCATGTGGAAAAGGGTAAACCTTTGGACTCTTCTGATTATTAAACCCTTTCCCTGACACAAACAGCATTTTATGCTATATATGTATCAGACAACTTTTGAAATAATTGTTGGAAAAGGAGAAATTGCTCAAAACAAGCAATTTCTCCCTTTCCGATCATGTTTGCAGGTGAAATTGTGACTTTCACATTATCACGCGTTTTTACTTTTTCCTCAAATGTTTCCAAAGCAGGAATACCTCTGAAAATATCATATCAGGTATAAAGCTTGGTTAACCTGTAATATTCTCTGTTTTCAGACAATTTAAATCTAGACACTTGAAAGTATAATAATCATGATTTTATGGTAAAGTAGCAACAACTGTTAGATTAAAAGGAAAATTTGCTCAGAAAGTCAAAGTATTCATTTCAAACAATGTTACCAAAACTCTGCTATTAAAAAGGTATTATAAATTTGAATGGGAAATAATGAGTTTAATCTTTTCCTCTGTAATTTTATCTTATTTATAATTTTCTATTAATTTTGAAGTTTAATATAGTCCAAAACCCTTTCCCAAATACAACAAATCTGTAGCCGATAACTTTTAAAATATATGGGCAAACATTTGAGAAATCTTTACAAATTTATGAAAGCGTAAATGGGAAGGGTTTATATTTTATTAACCCTTTCCCTCATACCACAATTCTGCAGCAGACGACTTTGAACATATTTTGTCAAAAAATAGAAAATCTCCATAATTGAATGGATAACCTATGACAAAAAGTGGAAAACATTGTGGCAAAAGGAGAAATTGCACGCTTTGTGCAATTTCTTCTTTTAAATTGTCACTATGTTTTCAAAAAGCCGTCTGCTGCAGAGGCGTCAGAAAGCGTCTACATGAGGTAAAGGGTTAATCAAACTTGATGTCTACTTCCTGATTACTCAATGAGTACTTGTAACGTACACTGTACGTGTTGGTAGCTAGGTCGCAAATTGTGTTTGTTTGTTTGGTGTTTTACACCACTTTCATCATTATATCAGTTGTATCACTCACCAGCTTATCAGTTATATTAAACCCAACAATCCTGAGTGCCTCAGGGAGAAAGCATAATTACTGCTATTGTTAACATCTTTTGTATGACCAGTGTCTGCAAGGCCAATGCTCTAGTCGACAACACATTATTATAGAGCAAATTAGCCCAGGAGTATCAGGAATAAACCCACAACTTTTGAACACTTTACCACTTGACCCGTTCCCTCATATAGATACATTCTGATGCCTGGATGAAACAGACGACTTTTGAAACCATTGTGACAGAAGGATAAATTGCTTAAAATGATCATTTTCTATTTTTGCCACGTGACGCTCATCATAATTAATACTATATTTCTTTTCTTATAAAGAATATTTCAATATTTTAAAATTGTGTAACACTAAGTGTTTTCAAAGTTGTCTACTTCTGATTTCTCACAATAATTCCAACTTATATGTATCAGAATGATTCAAGTACTCCCAAATTTCAAGGTATTACTTACAACATAAAATGTTATCAGAGGTCAGAGGTTTTCTATGGAGATAATGACTCATTATTCTTTTCATAAATTAGGTAATCTAAAATGATAAATAATTTTAAAACTGTTTATCTTTCACTTCTAAAACGGATAGAAGCCTGTAACGTTATAAGACGGATGTGTATACAACCAGGCATTTTCTATTCAGAAGTTGTCTGTGGCAGACAACAGGAGGATAAATGTGGGAAACGTTTCAATTATTTATTTACCTACCCTATCTCCGTCTTAACCCTTTCCCACATACTACAAGGCTGATGCAGACGAATTTGAAACCAGAGTGACAAAAACCTGAAAAATCTCCTTAAAAGATAGCTTAATTGTTAAATAAAGTTGAAAACATTGTGGCCATAGAAGTAATTGCTCATCATGAGCAATTACACCTTTGGCTACAATGTTTTCAAAAGTCGTCTGCTGCTATTGCCTTTAAATGCGTTTGCAAGTGGGAAAGGGTTAATAGCCATTTTGAAATCCATTCTGATGAAGTTCTTGATTTCACTTCAATTATATTTATACCTCTAACATTGATATGTCTGACGTCTTATGCATTAACATTTCAAGAAAGGAGGTTTTGTTCAAATGACACAAGGTATGAAAAGTAAATGCATACAATTTTCTAGACATACAGTGTATATTAAATTACACTCTTTTCCTTAGATTAATTAAAGCAGACAAGTCTAGCATTATATATATATAGCCTATTAGCTTTAAGAAACTGTTACAATGCAATGCGTAACATTAAAATATTGAGACAATTTTCAGAGTAGAAGACTCGAAAAAAGTACAAAGAAGCAATTAAATCCAACTTGAACTTGAAAACAAATGAAATGTAAGGAATTGTAACTGAAGTTCTTTTGTAGGATAAGTAATTTGGCTAATTAGTACTACATGTTTAATCAATACCGTATTGCTACCTTTTAATTGATCTTTGTCTGTTTCTGATACAGACAACTTTTGAAGCTGCTGCAGCTGAAGCATTTAGAGAACATTGTGAGGAGGAATGTCTAGGCTATAGATAATATAGTACGGCACTCTATAGATGCTATAATGGATGAGCAATTCATCTTTTTCTCACATTATTTTACTTTCTGTCAAATTTTTCTTTGCGCAGTCTTAGTTTACCTTCTTTTCTCCTAATTCAACAATTATATAATATTATATATACTGTATGTTAATGTTTCCACTACATCTCTGAGTTTGTATGAGATGATAAAACTTTATTCTATATGTATAGCGCTTATGACCATAATTTTTGAAGTCATCTGCTGCAAATTTTTGTTGCATGTGGGAAAGGGTTATAAAGTTAGAACTCAACCAAACTCTTTGTTGTGAGTCATCTCACTAAGACATGATACTTTTGATGCAGCTTCAACCAATTGGCCCTTTGACTGCTGTAATTAGTTTTGTGAAGCCTTGGTGCCACCTTTCTAATTACCTAGTAGCATTAGCCAAGCCAGACAACTGCACAACCTTGCAATGTGACATTTAAGTTGGCTGCTCAAATCAACATTTTATCAAGCTATTCCTAGAATTGTTCAATTGACTCTTCCAAATGCAAAAGCTGGACAAGTCTATTTTTAAATATTCAGCACTGAAAGGGTTCAGTAATAGTGAGGCCTGCCTGTCAGAAGGTCATGGTCTCATTGAGTACACTCTGCATCTGCAGTTCAAAAATAAGTGCACTGTTTATAAAGACAAGATTAACCCATTTCAACTTGAAATTTGACGCATCTTCAGCAGACTATGTTTGAAAACATTGTGGCAAAAGGTAAAATAGTTTATTATTATTGTATGACCACTAGGGGTCTAAAACTAAATATGTGTGTAAAATATCACTCAATGTTCAATGTTCCTGAAGAAGGACATCAGGCCCAAAGCTTTAACATTGAGTGATATTCTACATATATATATACAAAATGGTTTATCGTATGCAATTTCTCCATTTGCAACAAAGTTTTTATCGATGTTCAATATTAAACTTTCATGTAAAGAGATATTTCATATATTGACAATACCTCAAATGTTGTCAAAGTCTTCTACTTCTTTGTTGTATGGGGGATAGCATATTAAAGAAGCAAGATTCAAAGCACATATTGCCATTTTTCAAGTCTTAATTTTTATTAAATGAAGACAGCTGCGTCTGCTTTTTAATCTTTTTCTCCTCTTGCTACAATGTTTTCAAAAGTCATCTGCTGCAGCCTGATGCACCAAAATGTGTCTGCAAGTGGGTTAAAATCAAATAGAGTTTGAGGGCTAGTCTTAATAAATAACTGTAAAGGGTGAATGTGGACCGAATTGTGCATTTGAATACACAGAATATTACAACTACATTAAACGATTCTTCAAACATTTGACATTTTCAAGTCCTTTTTAATCAATGAATACATTAACTTTACATACCCCTTTTTCCTCATAGAAATGTTGGATTAGGAAAATTTCAAGGCTGAGTTTTTCAAAATAGATTTGTCCTGCTTTCAATTTGGAAGAATTTAATGCAAATCAAGATAGAACTGCTGAGTTGCCAGGTAGCCAACTGTATAGAACGTGGTCAGATGTGCTGGCTTGCCAAGGTCTATACTATAGTGGCACATTCAGCTTAACAACATATGTTTCAGCAGTCCAAGGTCTATACTATAGTGGCACATTCAGCTTAACCCTTTCCCACATATAAGAAATATGCAGCAGACGACTTTGAACATAATTTGTCAAAAAATGGAAAATCTCTATAATTGAATGGATAACCTATGGCTAAAAGTGGAAAACATTGTGGCAAAAGGAGAAATTGCACGTTTTGTGCAATTTCTTTTTTTGTCACTATGTTTTAAAAAAGCCGTCTGCTGCAGAGGCGTCAGAAAGCGTCTATATGAGGGAAAGGGTTAACAAAATATGTTTCAGCAGTCTAAGGGTTTAAGAATCTGAAATCAATCTTTACCAGCATCCTAGAAAAAAAGTAGAAAATATTGCATGAAATGGAGCATATTTTTGTAGCAGTCAATCTTCCTTTTTCAAGTGATACCACTACATTTAACACGAAATTAAACCAGGCCAAAGTGTCATATACGCACTTGGGCGGACACAGTTAAAGATATTGTACAACTTGTACAACTGAGGAGAAATGCAGCAGAAACTGGTAATAACATGATGTGGTCTTTATGGACGTGGAGATTGTGGTTGAATTTTGAACATATTAAAACAATTACTTGAGGTGTAATTTAAAAGACTTCAGAGTTTCATTATAAATGATGGAACGATTGCATTGACAAATAATAACGTTAATAAAACATTTATAAACCTTGTTTCACATTATAATTAAGTACAAGCATTTTTGTGGACGGGACAGATTGCATTAAGTTCTTCTACTTTGCTATTGCGTTCTTGCAGGGTTGTTCAATTAAATACACGCTGGTTCTTGATACGTCAATTATGTTCTCACAATACAATTAGAACATGCAAATTGCGTGATATTTATGCTTGGTAGGATCTGTGTAAGGATGTAAAATGAACTAAAAAAATGCATTTTTATTTAAATTGACCAAATTCCTGTTTCATTCATCAACATTTTTCAGGATGCAGTGCTGTCTTCATGGTCTTTGTCGGAGTGTGACAGGGGTTTTACAAAATGAGTTGATTATTGCTATATATGCTATGGTCTTGTTGCTGCTGAGTAGTATATAGAGGGAAGACTGTGACAAGTTTGTCCATTAACCTTTTCCCACATACAACAAATCTGCAGCAGACGACTTTAAAAATGTCTACTAAACATGATGGCCTTGGATCGCTCACCTGTTTTTATTTTTTTCACTTTAGCCATATAAGCCCCGATCCCTGGCGGCCATAGTTTTCGGCCAATCAACATGGCTTGAAGGAATCTGATAGAGTGTCACCCTAGGAACATTTCTGCAAAATTATTTGAAAATTGGCATGACACTTTCTGAGGAGAAGATTTTTTAAGTTTTCCTAAGACTATAGCCATTTAGGGCAAAATAGCCCCGCCCTGTGGCAGCCATATATTTTTGACCAATCAACATGGCTTGAAGGAATCTGATAGTGGGTCACAGTTAAGGAACATTTCTGCAAAATTATTTGAAAATAGGCCTGACACTTTCGGAGGAGAAGATTTTTTAAGTTTTCACTATTAGCCATATAAGGCATATAACACCCTGGCGGCCATGTTTTTCGAATCTGATAGAGTGGTCACTGAGGCGAAGATGATGACAGACGGCGGGCACGACGCCTGACGCCTGACAAAAGGCAAACACATTAACTTACTTTGAGCACTTCGTGCTCAGGTGAGCTAAAAATATGAAAAAATCTCTATAATTGTATGTATAATTACTGAAAAAAGTTGAAACGTTTCGAGCAATTTCACCTTTTGTCACAATGTTTTCAAAAGTCGTCAGCTGCAGATGCATCGAAATGCGTATATAGGTGGGAAAGAGTGAAACAACAGCCTTGCCGGGCTTAACCCTTTCCCACATACAAACATTCCACAGCAGAGGACTTTGAAAACATCAAGGCAGAAATATGGAAACTTTGGAAAAATCTACAAATGAAAGTATATATTCAATTTGAACAGTCAGCAATTACTTGTTTTAATACAATGCATTAAAACATTTGATGATGTTGAACTTGATCATTTAACTGACTCAAATATAGATCATTTAATTATTACTCAAGTCAAACTTATTTTGGCCCCTATTCACTAATTATAAATTTGATACAATTGCAACTATGATGATGTACTAGTTAATAATATTCTTCCCTTGTAATTCTCACAATGCATGAAATTCTTACTTGATGAAGAGAAAAATCCTTTTAACCCTTTCCCATATACAGCAAAAATGCAGCAGACGACTTTGAAAAATATTAAGGAAAAAGAATGGGAAATCTGTATAAAGATACTTATAATTATTGAACAATATTTTTACAATATTATAGTAAAATTTTAAAGGAGAAAAATTGCTCATTGTGAGCAATTTCCCCTTTTGACACAATATTTTCAAACATCGTCTGCTGAAGACATGTCAAATTGTGTCTGCCAGTGCAAAAGATATTTTAATCACTGCAAAGTTTGACAGATATATAACATTCAATTCAGAATTGATTTTCATATAATGAATACAATCAAATTCAATAAAATATTACATACACAAAATAATCCTCTTTTTGCAATTACCCAGGCATAACTAGACTAAACATATTTGCACTGATGATTAGAAAAAGGTAAATATAAAATGTATAGGTATGTTTTGAAGCAATTGAGCAATGTGTAGCAGATATTTTAAGAAAAATGTGAAAAAGGAGAATTGTTTAAAATGAGCAATTTCTCCATTATCTATGATGTTTTGAAGTCAATTTTGTCCAATTTGTATCTCCAATCTGTATGATCATGCAAATTGAGTTTAACCCTTTCCCACATACAGACACTTTCTGACACCACTGCAGGTTTCAACTTCATTCAATAATTGTTGAATTAGAGAATTTCCATATTCTTTTCTGAATGTTTTTAAAGTCGTCTGCTGCAGATTTATGGTATGTGCCCATGGAAGAGGATTGAACCTAGATTGACAGAGGACACGGATGAGGTTCCTAAATGTTGACGCCTCTTCATCAGACAACTTTTAAATAATTGCGACAATAGAGAAATTGCTCATTATGGGCAATTTTTCTCTCAATATTTTCATATATTATATCTTCATTTCTAGAGATGTTTTCATATATTTTCAAAGATGTTTTCAAAGTCGATTTCTGCAGATTTGTTATGTGGGGGGGAAACAGTTAAAAAACTGTAATTTATTGATAGAGATTTTCCATATTTTTCATAAATGACTTCTGCAAATTTGTTGTTTGTGGGAAATTAGGTCAGGAGATTTCAGGAGAAAAGGTTAGTTCGTTAGAAATAGGGATAATTAGAAAACACTTATACATAATTAATGCTGTAGCATATAATAACAGTAACTTGAGATACGTAAGCCAGTCGTCTCATATGAAAGTAAACCTTTACGTCAGAGATCAAGAATATTTAACCCTGAGGTATTCAGTGGCACGAAAATGTCATGGCAAAAGGTGAAATTACTTATGATGAGCAGTTTCATCTTTTGACACAATGTTTTCAACTCCATTCAATAATTATGACTTTCATTAACCCTTTACCTCATATAGACGCTTTCTGGTGCCTCTGCAGCAGACAGCTTTTTGAAAACATAGTGACAAAAGAAGAAATTGCTCAAAACAAGCAATTTCTCCTTTTGCCACAATGTTTTCCACTTTTTGTCATAGGTTATCCATCCATAGATTTTCTACGTTTTGACAAAATATGTTCAAAGTCAGACTTATGAAAATGTCATGGCAAAAGGTGAAATTACTTATGATGAGCAGTTTCATCTTTTGACACAATGTTTTCAACGCCATTCAATAATTATGACTTTCATTAACCCTTTACCTCATATAGACGATTTCTGATGCCTCTGCAGCAGACAGCTTTTTGAAAACATAGTGACAAAAGAAGAAATTGCTCAAAACAAGCAATTTCTCCTTTTGCCACAATGTTTTCCACTTTTTGTCATGGGTTATCCATCCATAGATTTTCTACATTTTGACAAAATATGTTCAAAGTCAGACTTATGAAAATGTCATGGCAAAAGGTGAAATTACTTATGATGAGCAGTTTCATCTTTTGACACAATGTTTTCAACGCCATTCAATAATTATGACTTTCATTAACCCTTTACCTCATATAGACGCTTTCTGATGCCTCTGCAGCAGACAGCTTTTTGAAAACATAGTGACAAAAGAAGAAATTGCTCAAAACAAGCAATTTCTCCTTTTGCCACAATGTTTTCCACTTTTTGTCATAGGTTATCCATCCATAGATTTTCTACATTTTGACAAAATATGTTCAGTCATCTGCTGCAGAATTATTGTATGAGGGAAAGGGTTAAAAGAGATTTCAATAGTTTTGAGAGTATGTTTTTAAAGTCATTCTACAGCAGATTTTTCACATCTCAGCTATAGATGAAGATTAACCTTTACCCACATACAGAACCATTTTGAAGACTTCTGAAAACATTGTGACAAAAGGAGAATTTATCATAATGAATAAACAAACAAACATTATAAGTCTGATCAGGATCTACCTTATTCGCCATCGGAAGTTCAATTAAAATAAACAAAAAATGGTCTAGTAAAAAAATAAAGCACTGATTATAGTGCAGGAGGAATTTGTGGACCCTTTTCAAATGTGGAGACTCTTATTCATGCTGTGGTTCAGGAAAACTATGCAAACTTTACAGAGCTCTTAATTAGGGCCACTTTTCGTGTACTAAATTTCTTATACATTTGTCTGTCTAAACATATGTTGTGCAAGCTTTAATGAATCGTCTCACTGAGACAATTCTTTTAAGCACCCACTACATAGGTTTTCATTGGTAAATAAGAAAGATATTGTACGAAAAGTAGCTGTTTACCCTTCCTTTTCTGGATGTCTACATTGTACCTGTATTGAAAACATATGCACGAAAAAAACGCCTGACAGCATCCATGCTATCTTATCCAAATTAAACATGTTGCTCTAAAGTTTCTTAACCCTTTCCTTCATAAAGATGCTTTCTGACGCCTCTGCAGCAGACAGCTTTTTGAAAACATAGTGACAAAAGAAGAAATTGCTCAAAACAAGCAATTTCTCGTTTTGACACAATGTTTTCCACTTTTAGTCATAGGTTATCCATTCAATTATGGAGATTTTCTATCTTTTGACAAAAATATGTTCAAAGTCGTCTGCTGCAGCATTGTCGTATGAGGGAAAGGGTTAAATCATGTTTCTGAAACTTTTTTGAGACCAGTGAAGAACCAGATCAAACTGTAATACTGTAAAGATGTGCAATTAACAGAGTGAACTTATCTACACTGGTCATAAACTGACCTATGGTTGGTTATCTCTGGTGGATTAGAACAGCTTTTGGTGCACTGGGATAAATTACCATACTTTATACATTATTAATGTTGTTTTGTCCAGCAACAATACAATAATCTGTTTTAAGGCAAGTCGCAAGAGACTTGTAAACGCAAGGAGATGTTTACCAGTATTTTCCTCTTATAGCTTGATTATACTCATGTTGTAGGTAATCAAAAGAATAGTCTCAATAAGATGATTCTTTTGATTACGGTACCCACAAGACAATGATTAAGAGTCAAATAAGGATTTTTGAACAAGTATGAAAAAAACTCTCATAGATCTATTAACCCATTATTTCTTCACACTGACGACATAATTATGATGCCTGCTGTTGCAGACGACTTTTGAAAACATTGCAATTAAAAGGTGAAATTGCTCAAAATGTTCAACTCTTTGTCAGAAAGATACTTCCAGTTTTCCAGAGTTTAAATGTTCAACTCTTTGTCAGAAAGATACTTCCAGTTTTCCAGAGTTTTCAACTTGTTCATGAATTGTTAATCGTAATATAGACAACATTTGAAATATTGTGTAAAGTGTAATGGGTTAAGCTCTGAAAATACATCTGTTGTTATTACCTCACACTATTGACTTGACCCTTTCCCACATGCAACAAATCTGCAGCAGACAACTTTGAAAACATCTGGCAAGATAGATAACAGAATCCATCAAAGTAAGTTCACATATTAAAATAGAGTAGAAAATATTGTGACAAAAGGGAAATTGCTCATTATTGGCAATTTCTCCTTTTGTCACAATATTTTCAAAAGTCATAGAATTGCTTTTGCAAGTGGGTATTTCTTAACCTTTTCCCACATACAGATGCTTTCTGACACCTCTGCAGCAGACGACTTTTGATGAGCAATTTCTCTTTTACCACAATGTTTTCAACTTTATTCAATAATAATACTTTCATTTGAGGAGATTTTCTATAGGTTTGCCAAGTTGATTTCAAAGTTGTCTGCTGCAGAATTAATGTTTGTGGGAAAGTTTTAAATAACCAATTGTGAACACCGTAGCTGCCTGATAGTTTCATTTCTATCCTGTGATACAGACGTCCTTGGATGCCACTGCAGCTGGCAACCGTAGTGGGCCTTTTGGTGCTTAGCCATTAATTTGTGACCTGTGCAGACACAAGTCATATATGTCAGATAGAATGGGACGGAGAAAAATTAAATGTCTGAAAATAAGAACTTTTTTATGATTCCCACAATATTGTCATATTAAAGTTGCCAGCTGCATTAGACTTAGAGGTCTATGGGATTTATCTTCTGAAGTCAAAGTAAAGGGTTTGTTTACTTATCATATGTCTGTTTCATCTTTTTGCAGGCCCAGTAGGTGCCTTCTTTTATGTTTTGGCATTTTAGTACTTCAGAAAAAGTACCTTCGCCTTTCTTCCCAAGTATCCGATATTCTGAAAAATAACAAGAGAGCCATAAATGTCTAAAGTCTACATGTAAAATTGTTGCTACATTTATTAAATCCTGTAGGAGCCTGTTTATTTACAAAATATTTGAATAGAACATACATATTATTATATATATATATATATACTAACAGAAAGATGTAATTAAAAAAAATATTAACATAATAGAAAGAAAAAACAAGAGCTGTCGGAGGACAGCGTGCTCGACTATTCCACCGCTTATTTAAGTTACTGAGATAATAGACTCTAATGTAGTTGCATGCAAAACATTAACCACAATTTCTTAGTGGGTGATAATTTGCATTATATGCAGGATAGTGTTATTTAACATGATTATTTTCATAGGTGTGATGGTTAGAAAGGGTTGTATAACCTTTCAATGGAATGCATCAAGTAGTTACTCAGATATGGACTCTTAATGTAGTTTCACGCAAACCTTTAACCATAATTTCTAAGTTAAAAAAAGGGCAACAATTTGTACCATATATATACAGGATAGAGTTATCATAATTGGTTGTGTTTATAGTTGTGCAATTGGGAAAGGTTGTATAAAGTTTCAATACAATTTTTCAAGTTGTAACTGAGATTACACTCTAAATGTAGTTGCAAAACTTTAAGTCCAAAAAGGTCCATAACTTGCATAAAATGCTGGATAGAGTAATCATACTTGATTGTTTACATAGATGATTAGATGTGATGGTTGGTAAGTGCTGTATAAAGTTTCAATGCAATGCATCAAGTAGTTACTAAGAGATGGTCTCTTTATGTAGTTGCATGCAAAACTTTAACCAGAATTTATAAGTCCAAAAAGGCCATAACTTGCATAAAATGCAGGATAGAGTTATCATACTTGATAATCTACACAGGTGTGATAGTTGGGTAGGGTTGTAGAAAGTTTCAATGCAATGCATCAAGTATTTACTGAGACGTGAACTCTTAATTTAGTTGCACGCAAAACTTTAACCAGAATTTCTAAGTAAAAAAAGGGCCATAACTTGCATAAAATGCAGAATAGAGTTATCATACTTGATAATCTACACAGGTGTAATAGTTGGGTAAGGTTGTAGAAAGTTGCAATGCAATGCATCAAGTAAATACTGAGATATGGACTCTTAATTTAGTTGCATGCAAAACTTTAACCAGAATTTCTAAGTAAAAAAAGTACCATAACTTGCATAAAATGCAGGATAGAGTTATCTTACTTGATAATCTACATAGGTGTGATAGTTGGGTAGGGTTGTAGAAAGGTTCAATGCAATGCATCAAGTATATACTGAGATATGGACTCTTAATTTAGTTGCACGCAAAACTTTAACCAGAATTTCTAAGTAAATAAAGGGCCATAACTTGCATAAAATGCAGGATAGAGTTATCTTACTTGATAATCTACACAGGTGGGATAGTTGGGTAGGGTTGTAGAAAGTTTCAATGCAATGCATCAAGTAAATACTGAGATATGGACTCTTACTTTAGTTGCACGCAAAACTTTAACCAGAATTTCTAAGTAAAAAAGGGCCATAACTTGCATAAAATGCAGGACAGAGTTATCTAACTTGATAATCTACATTGGTGTGATAGTTTGGTAGGGTTGTAGAAAGTTTCAATGCAATACATGTAGTATTTTAGAACTTGCATGCAAAACCTTAACCAAAGTGTGACGTGGACGCCGACGCCGACGCCAGGGTGAGTAGTATAGCTCTCATATTCTTCGAATAGTCGAGCTAAAAATTGAAGCATTTATAGACCCGGCCGTGAAATATTTACCTGACAAAATGAAAAACAAAATCAGAAAAAAACAGTTAACTCTTTACCACATGTCATAATTATGTATTGTGAATTAATGATACATTTGCTGCAGACAATTTTTGAAATCAGCAATGTGACTATTTTGAAGGGTACCGTATCAGCAGTAAATTATCCTTTCGATACAATATTTTCATAGTCATCAAATGAGGTGTCAAAAGTGGTGAGTATCAGGGAAAGAATTAAATGACCATCAGCATCCATGTTCAATTGTTGTAGGTACTGATAGGGATTCTTAACTCTTTTTAAGTATCTGTTACTTATAATCTGATTGAAAACATATTTAAGAGCAGTGAAACTTCCTCTAGCCTTAGTAACAGAGCTAAAAGGTGCAAATTTGATATTCTATAAGCACTAAGCAGTACTGCTATAAGAATTTCTTTTTTATTTTAGCCTATAAATTATGTTGTTATAAATACATGTATAAAAGAATCCACCCTCTAGGAGCAGCACAAATTGATGTATATGCTACAGTCCCTGCTTCTCTAAGACATGTATAAGAGTTGGGTAACAATATCTGTTTGTTTTAGTGGGGTCTTACGCCGCCGCCTGACCAGTAGTAGTACTGTACATGTAATGTTGTCTTACTGCGACAGTTCACTTATCCATGATTCCTGGATGACAAACCAGTACCAGGCAAGGAAATTTGCTGTATTATCCCTTTCCCACCTATAGACCCATTTTGATGCATTTGCAGCAGATTACTTTAGAAAAGATAGTGACAAAATGAGAAATTGCTAAAAATGAGCACAATTTTTCTTCTTTCTTTACATTTTTTTTTTCAGAAATTATACCTTCAATTATAGAGATTTTCCATATTTTTTAGTAGAACATTTGTTGTCTGCTGCAGATTTGCTGAATGAGGGAAAGGGGGGTTAACTCCAGCTTCACTGCCTTAGCAGGGACGTAACCTGGGTCTCAAATCCCATATTATCACTTTCCCACATACATGATACAAAGAATCTGCAGCAGACGATTTTGAAAACATAGTGACAAAAACCTGAAAAAATCTCCATAAACGATAGCTTAATTGTTAAATAAAGTTGAAAACATTGTGGCCAAAGGAGAAATTGCTCATCATGAGCAATTTCACCTTTGTCCAAAATGTTTTCAAAAGTCGTCTGCCGCTATTGCGTCAAAATGTGTCTGCAGGTGGGAAAGGGTTTTGTTACTCCTCTTGACCTCTCTCATGAAATTTTCGTGAAAGACTGACTTACTGTCCAGCTGAGCATAAGAATAATTTAACATTTTCCCACTGTGTGGCACATACAACAAATCTGCAGCAGACGACTTTGAAAATATCTTCATGATCTTGGGTAAAATACAGAAAAGGTCCATTAGTGTAGGTATAATTTAATACTGAAAAGAGTTGAAAACATTATGGCAATGCCAAAAGAAGAAATTATTACTTGTTTTGAGCAATTTCTACTTTTGTCACAATGTTTTCAAAAGTCGTCTACTGCAGAGGCGTCAGAAAGTGTCTATATGTGGGAAAGGGTTAAAATAATTTACAGGTTACTTATCTGGTAGTGAAGTAGACAACAATGGTACCATCTAAGTTGATCTTGTTAAAAATGTGGATATATGAAAATGATAAGAAATTGCTTATGATGTCGCAAATGACACTGGCTCAGATCAGTCATGGTTTCTGTATTCGGAATGCTATTTTATATTTTGCATTTATTAATGTTGCAATAGTGAGTCCGAGACGATATTTCAGATTAACCATTTCCCAAATATAGACACATATTGATGCATCTGCAGGAGACGACATAATGAACAATTTCTCCTTTTGCAACAATGTTTTCTATAAATATTTAATTAATTATACTTTAATTCATAGAGATTTCCCAAATGTTTTCAATGTCATCATCTGCATAAAAGTTGTATATGGGAAAGGCTTAAGTAACACTGACACCTAGAAATTGGCAAAAGAATGTTGTGATAATTGAGATCCTGATGAAAGCTACATGAGTCTCAAGTTACTTAAAAGTTGTTAAACTTGTACAGTGTTTGGTTATGTCATGTACCGTACAACATTGAATTCATTGAAAGTTCAGAATTAAAACCACAGTAGTTCTTTTGATGTTGTGTGTATCTATTTACTTTATAAATTTGTTTTGCTGGTTTCAATAGGGCCTAGTTCGTAAACAAATATTCTCCACCCATTAAGTTTAACCCACAAAAAGCGGGTGCCTGCTTGTTTACTGGTCCGGAGTTCTAAGATAAGGAGCACATTAGATGTTATAAAATACTTATTTAACCCTATAACCCTATGTTGTTGTTAAACAAAGTATCTGAATGAGACGATTCGTTTGAGTACCCACGTCATAGGCTTTGGTTGGATAGTACGTAAGAGATGTTGTAGGAGAAAGAGCTGTATCCCATCTTATCCCATCCTTATCTTGACCACTGCGATCTACTTACTCTGTAACAGGATGTTCATTCAGACAGTGTATGCTCATCACTTGTCATTTAATCCAATAGGTATTTAATAGTCTACTTAATTTGTCACAATACTTCCATCAGAAATAATTAACACGGCCATAAAGTCGATACATTTTTAACCAATATACCACCCATTTCTCATCGGTATAACAACTATGTCCACAACTTCGGAATACTCGGATTGCTAGGTCAATCGGAGGGCTCGCGATTCTTCGCTATATTAGAAATTGTCTTGCTGAGAACGCCCCTCACCATTTTTAATTGATTTAAAAAACGAGTTCAATAATTCCATTCAATTGTTATCTGTTTTAGAATCATTGACGTCAATATGTTTCAGCGAAATCAAAAGAAATATACAAGCACGAATAATGAATATTTAACATGATTTCCAGAAGCAGACGCATTTTGACGCATCTGCAACAGCAGACTTTTGAAAAGGGATACATTGTCACTCTTTTAAACAAGTCTGCTTTCATTTTTACAAATTTTTCGCCCAGTTCGTCTGCTGCATATATGTTAACATGGGCATTATTTCACGCGGAAAAGGAATTAACATTGAGAAATCTATGGCTATTCTTCAAGTGAGTTTCAACTACAGTAGACACGTATGATTTAATAGCCTTTGCGATAATATTTCTTACGGTGTTAGTCGGCATTTTTCCTGTGAAAGTAAATGTGTTGATTTGTATGGTGACTTACAGGGGCGTAGCTTGGCAATAATCAATGTGTAGGCCGTCTCGTGAGAAAATCAACAGTGTGGACTCTGCTTAAAGTTTCGACCCGGATCAGCCTAAGCATGCAACACAGGCGTACCCGGATATACACTTTTCGCCTCCTGTCGATTTTCTGTTTCAGGAATCACTACTCTATATATCCCCCCTTAGACGGAATGTGTCGGACAGCGCAGGCTGATCTGGTCGATACATTACGCAGATGTGTATCGCAGCAGCTGCGTTTTGGGGCATTTTTAGAAAAAATGTGTAAGCACGTGCCTACAGTGCCTAAAGGGAGCTACGCCCCTGACTTACACCACTTTCAACAATGTTTCAGTTATATCAAGACGTTTCCTAGGCAAGGTACCATAACTATTGGTCCATTTATTATGGAACCAGCGAGTCAGTTACAACCCTGATAGCCAAGGAGGGAAACTCATTACTATTATTTTAAAAGTATGTGTTATGACCCGTCATGTGAAATTAAAGAATACCGATATATAGATCTACCCAGTATGCTATTATGTTTTTAAATTGATTTCATCAGGAATAAAGATTGAAACGTGTGAAGCAATTAGCAGCATACGTTTGAGAAAGAGCAGAGCGTATTGCATTATCGCATGCAGAATGACAGTTATTATGAAAATAAGAAACACCAAAACACACGAGGGTCGGTTTTCGCGTGACAGGTATACAATGTATAACGAAACGACTTTTGCATTAGGTTATGCTCAACCATTATCCCACACAGGCTACTATATGTCTTTGATAACTGTTTTTACATATATGTATAATTGAGCCGTCCTACGAGAAAACCAACATTGTTGACTCTGCGTAATGTATAGACCCGGATCAGCCTAAGCATACCGCGCAGGATAATCCGGACATACACTTTTCACCTCCTGTGGATTTTCTGTTTCAGGAATCACTACTCTATCTATCCCCCCTTAGACGGAATGTGTCGGCCGGATCAGTCTGCGCGGACAGCGCAGGCTGATCTGGTCGATACATTACGCAGATGTATTGATATGAGCCGTCCTACGAGAAAACCAACATTGTGGACTCTGCGTAATGTATCGACCCGGATCAGCCTAAGCATGCCGCGCAGGATAATCCGGACATACACTTTTCACCTCCTGTGGATTTTCTGTTTCAGGAATCACTACTCTATCTATCCCCCCTTAGACGGAATGTGTCGGCCGGATCAGTCTGCGCGGACAGCGCAGGCTGATCTGGTCGATACATTACGCAGATGTATTGATATGAGCCGTCCTACGAGAAAACCAACATTGTGGACTCTGCGTAAAGTATCGACCCGGATCAGCCTAAGCATACCGCGGAAAGAATATAGATCTATCTATCTATCATCTACAGGACATGATTTTGAAATCATTCATGCAAATGAATACGAAAGATCTCTTCAAATGAACGTTTACTTATTGAGCAAGAATTGAAACATTGTGGCAAAAGGAGAAACAGGAATTAATTTCTAGATTCCTCGGAGAAATAACCATTTTCTTATTTTGCCATGATGTTTTCAAAAGTCGTCTGCTTCAGATGCGTCAAATGTGACGACTCGAAGGAAAGATCCAAATGTCTAAATGAATTTTTTTTCTTTTTTAAATTCTGGCGTTCGATTTTGCTGTTTACCTTTCTGTTTACATTGTTGATGTTTATCTTTCAGTTGCTAATGGACATATTTCTTCAATAACGGCATCCTAGAGATCGTTAAAAAAGCTTTCGAAACAGAAACATTATGCGAACATGGACAAAGCAAAGACTTGCGATCGCAAAAAACATGAAGAAAATAATATGAAACCATGTGAAACAAAACAATGCTTAATGAAGCAATTTACAAAAATATGTTGCAAAGCGAACTGTTGAACATAATCTTGTTTTATGGATTTGTTCCGAATTCCTGATGTCGTCTGCTGCAAAATGCCATTGGTATAAAGGGACCTACCTCCTTTTCCATAGAGATGATCTCGTCTCCTTTTTTCACGAGGTGTAACATCCGAGTCTTTCTCGTCGCGATCACTAGAGTCCTCTTTATCCTTCTTTTCTGATCCTTTCTCAGATTTTGCCATATTAGCACAGAAAGATGCGTTCACAAATTACAAAATATCCGCCTACTAGTTTGTTCCGGTAAATGTAGTACTATAATTCCACCACACTATGCGTTCTATTCCCGGCCATGTTTGTAGCCAATTGTGTGTGTTTCTTGTCACGAAGATTGAATTTTCAGCGGTGATTAACCCTTTCTCCTTCCTTTCACGATTCTTTTAAAACGTGAAACGTTCAATCAGTATCGAACTAAATGAAGATTGTGAAACGCCTACATGAATTGTTTCTAAGCAAAAATTCGGAACTTCAGAGAACAGACAACTAGTAGGCAATGCTTTCATTGATCTAATGTTTTCACACACTTTATTTTTTACAGTAAAAATAGATAAACAGAAAACAGTTTACACAGGCTTAATATACTTTCTTAATACTGGGGTTAATATATATTGCTTAATTTTTTTAATGTCATTGTTAATTTTGCTAATCCGGATATTATTCACCCGGGCTGCGATTATTTAGGTCCCAAAGGATTAAACTATATATGTTTTAAGAGCACTAGGTTGCTTATTTCTTTAACACAACCTTTCCCACTTGCAGATGCGTATGACGTTTTCGCAGCAGACATCTTTTGAAAACATTGTGACAAAAGGAGAAATTTCTCATGATGATAAATTTCTACTTTACCACAACGTTGTCAACTCTATTTATTAATTACGCTTTTATTTAGATCTACATAGTTTTTCCATATGTTAACCTCTATTGTGTCATAATCGTCTGTTGCAGATTTGTTGTATGTGGGTAAGGGTTAACAATGATCCGTGTCAATTGATATGGGTACCCAATTTTACCTCACCAGTACTTTTCCACATGCAGACGCATTTTGATGCGATAACAACACACGGCTGTAGAAAACGTAATGGTAAAAGTAGACATTGCTCGAAAATACCAATATTTCCTTTTGTCACAATGTTTTGAACTTTATTTAATCATTAATCTTTCATTAATTGAGAGTTTCAATATTTTTTTTCGTTATGTTTACAAAGTTTTCTGCTGAAAATTGGGTTAAATCTAAAGGGGAATGAGGGCAACAATTCTAGTTGTTTCAATATAAAGTTACTTCAATTGTTGTTTCTTAACCCTTTCCCTCATAGGATAATTCTGCAGCAGACGACTTTGAACGTATTTTGTCAAAACATAGAAAATCTCCATAATCGAATGGATAACCTATGACAAAAAGTGGAAAACATTGTGGCAAAAGGAGAAATTGCACGTTTTGTGCAATTTCTTCTTTTGTCACTATGTTTTCAAAAAGCCGTCTGCTGCAGAGGCGTCAGAAAGCGTCTATATGAGGGGAAAGGGTTAATAAAGACGAACAGTCACATCAATGGTAAGAACAAACGTATGCACAGGTTAACGCGAATTTTCCTTTTTCGTAGATGCAACAAGACCCATTCTTGCTCGACGCAGCTTAAATGTAGGCCTAAACGACACATTTCCACTCTTACACGTCAAAAAACGATTTCCAAAGAGTAGTAATTACATGTTGTAACAAGGATAGTTACATCTAAACGGAATTAACCCAGTGATATATGTAGTCCATTGAAAGCCTTAATTAATATATATAAGATACGCATACAGTGGGCTGTGTCTGCGAAATGGGGTCGTTATGCATCTACGACATAAGGTAACAATAAGTTGGTGTTGACATTTTTCCACATGCAGACATAGTTTTACGCACCTGCAGCAGGCGACCTTTTGAAAACAATGTGAACAAATGATATATTAGAATCATAATTCTGGGATAAAATATAATAATGTCATAATTTCACTTTCCAGAACCATAAACATCTAATTATTGATTGTTTATGCTTCATTTTAACTGGGTGAACATTTACACAGTATGCCAACTTTTGAACATTTTCTTGACATTCAATTGACAGTCTTTCAACATTTACTGCTAAAATAATTTTGAACTACTATATACTTTGTGTTGCCACTATTAGCAATTTTTGTAGAACTTTCAACATTTCAAAATGATGATCTCCATCTGGAGTTCAGCACCTTGATAACTTTGGTGAGATTGTGCGTTTGGTAAAAGCTCTCCCGAGTCGTTACAGTTTGCATATGTAACACAACTCCTTATTTCCTGACGAGGCTCTTAAGTATTTAAACATTCTTTAAGTGAAGTAATTTGCAATTAAAAAAATACCGATTTATCCACAGGTGGTGTATCCAGGTTGTTTCGATCTGTAAACAAACAAGGAGAGATAAAAGTTTACCCAATGGCATTTTTCAAAGTCCTCTGCATTGAAAACCCCCGAAGAAAAACATGGACATAGTTGGTAATTTACTGAATTTTAGTTAGATAAGAGTAGAAACATTTAAGACAAAGAGAAATTGATTTTCATTAACAATGTCTTCATTTCTCACCATGCTTTCATGAGTGATCGACAGCAGAGGCTTCGTTCTAATCTGTATCAGGGAAAGATTCTTATAAAAGGAAGGTTTACCAGTATTTAACCCTTTCCCACATACAGACGCTTTCTGACGCCTCTGCAGCAGGCACCTTTTGAAAACAATAATGAGCAATTTCACCTTTTGCCACACATTTTTCAACTAAATCTTATAATGAAACTCTCACAAATGGAGATGTTTCTCGTTTTTGCCGAGATGTTTTTAAAGTGATCTGGTGCGGATTTTATGTATGAAGGGAAGTGTTAAAGGAAGATTAGGTAGATATATACATATGTGAATTTGGGAAAGAGACAAAACCTAGAATGTCAAAAGGTGTGCTGTGTATATAGGCAGTGCTTTGTATTCGAGGCTGATGTTTCTGTTAAATATTATAGTGTCAATATATCTGTCGTGTGACGTGCAGGTAATAAAATGCTACTTTTGTAAATTATAATAGCTATTGATCAGTTCGCATACAGACCTCGAAACTGACAGTCTTATCAAAACAATTGATTAACCACCAAACAACAAACCCCGAAAAGTAAGTGCTACGTTTTCAAACATTATTTCAGTTATATCACGGTGACTGTACACTGATACATGATTCCTTGATCACTATCCAGTACTAGGCTAAACAATGTGTCTTGCCCAAAGGTACCGACACCAACATGGCAGCCACGAGCGGGATCGTCGCCCGTTCTAAAAGTACACGTTCTAGCCACTAGGCAATTGCGGTGTGATAAATAAGGCTATGTAAAAAAGACAATTTTGTGACTAAATTTTGACCAAGAATACTAGAGAGAATAAGGTAAAGAATACCGAATGGACTCGGCTATTTCCGTACGAAGTCGTTAGAGATCGTTACTGTTTGTGGGATTTCAGGTTATTTCCTACGGAACTCCAAGACAAGTCGGTACTGAGTTTTACGATGCGGTTGAGCCCAAATACAGACATCGAACGGAAATCGACGAGTGAACTAATATAGTGCACGCTTTAGTCGCCTGAATGTCTAAATCTGAATAAAAGGTAAAACTTGATACCATAACTGCATGTAAGCCTATACATGTATCTCCTAGTTAAATCCTCAACCACATATTGAAGCTACTGCAGCATACGGCTTTTTGAAACATTGTGGCAAAAGAAGAACTTTCTCTCATGAAAAACAACTTATCTTTATGTAATAATGTTTTTTAATTATGTTCAATAAATATACTATACTTAATTTAGATTTCCATGATTTTCCTCGATGTTTTTCAAAAATGTCTGCTGCCGATTAGGTGTTATATAACACAGATAACCGAAAGTCATATTTGTAAATGTTACTAGTGAGCTTTTCGTACAACGCTTTTACATTACTCAGTGTTTAACCCTTTCTAACACCAACATAATCTACATCAGACGGCTGTGAAAACTCTTCGGTAAAAATATTTAAATCCATCAATTGGATATATACAGGGGCGTAGCTTTGCAATAATCAATGTGTAGGACGTCTCGTGAGAAAATCAACATTGTGGACTCTGCGTAAAGTATCGACCCAAATCAGCCTAAGCATGCCACACAGGCGTACCCGGATAGACACTGTTCGCTTCCCGTGGATTTTCTGTTTCAGGAATCACTACTCTATCTATCGCCCCTTAGACGGAATGTTTCGGCCGGATCAGTATGCGCGGACAACGCAGGCTGATCTGGTCGATACATTACGCAGATGTGTATCGCCGCAGCTGCATTTTGGGGCATTTTTAAAAAAAAGTGTAGGCACCGTGCCTAAAGGGAGCTACGCCCCTGATATACATGTTGAATAGGACTTAACACATTGTTTTAAAAGCAAAATATGCACCTTTTGAGCAATTCTCCCCTCTTGTTATAATGTTTTCTAAAGTCTTCTAAGCACCGCATGTGCACCACAATTCGTTTGTAAGTGGCATTAGGTTGAATAACTCGATCCAACCATCTCATGCAAGTAATATGCGTATTGTGTAGATCTGGATCAAACGATGCGGATAAAGAACCTCATCTGGATCCATACTCTTCATTAACATGAACTTTGACCTTTTCGTACATACAAGGTCATATGGGAAACTGTTAACATATAACACTGATCGGAGTTCAATTCCTTTTGAGGAATTTTCAGGAAGAACATTGATTGATTGATTGATTGATTGATTGGGGTTTAACGCCGTTTTTAACAATTTCTCAGTCATACCACGGCGGCCAGTGCACCTACGCACGTATTTCATGGGCTTGCCCCACGGAAGACCGGAAGAACATTTGCTATTTCATGAAAGTCCGAAACGAATTCATAGTCAAAGGTTGGTTTTCGGACGTTGGTATGTAGATAAAGGGAAACAACTCCTTGATGCAACGGAATTTGACATGTTGTGGAAAAGGAGAACTATTTCACATACTCGCTGTACTGCACGCAAACATTATAGACACACAATGAAAAACCCAAAGCGACAGAAACAATAAGTATATTGTCTTTTTCCCAGCAAAAATAACAAATTCGTTTAAATCACCATATGCAACATTATCTTGTTGAATGTAAACTACGAAAGTAAGAAGAATAACAGTTACAGCAACGGATATAAGGCACGCTCGTAACAATGTTTAAATCAGTAAAAACAAACAACTTGATAGTCAATTTCACACTTCACCTCCTTTTAACCCTTTCCTGCATACAGATCTGCAGCAGATGACTTTGAAAACACACAGAAAATCCCTTTAAATGAAAGAACAACAACCGAATAGAGTTGAAAACATGGTGACAAAAGGAGAAATTGCTCGTTTTGAGCAATTTCTCTTTTTGTTGCTGTTTTCAAAAAATCCGTCCGTTGCAGAGGCGTCAATAAGCGTCTATATGAGGGATAGGGTTAAAGCAGGTGCCCTCCACAAAAATTAAAACGTAATTGATTTAAACATATTCTATTGATGTTGACGAATATACAGTTTCTTTTAAAATAAAATTAATATATATTTGCATCTGATTTTGAGGGAAACCTGGATTTTAACGTTGTAAATTGAATATTTTACTGTGAACATTGAGAAGTGCTCCAGGAAAACCAACCTTAGCGTCATTGTAATTATTACACGTTTAACGCTTTCCCACATAAAAAAAATAGCAGTAGACGACTTTGAAAGTATATAGGCAAACACACGGAAAAACTCTATAAATGTAGGTTTAATTACTGACAAAAGTTGAAAATATTGTTTCAAAAGTCGTCTGCTGCAGAGACGTCAGAAAGCTTCTACATGTGGGAAATGATTAAATAAAGCTCTGAAGGCGTTAACAGGGTTACTGGTCAAAATGGGTTCTGTTTAATAGCCATTTCTTGAAACGTGTTATGATTAATTGGCAAACAGTTAACAGCAAGACTGGCCTTGACTGAGTGCCGCTCAATTCATATGTTTTGCGTCATTAATAATACATAGACATAGACATAGACATCTTTATTTCTAGTATCTAGGCCACCGGCCCATAATACAATATACAGTGACATACATATAACAAGTGATCAGAGAGTGACAATTATATGAACAAGTACAAACAAATCATGATCTAACACACATTTAAGTGAACTTTTGACACCTTTGCAGCAGTTGAATATATGGTTTCCTACTTTTAATTACTTAATTTGTCTTCAACTGTACATGAAAATAAAGCATTTAAAGCAGACGTAGATATGGTTTCCTACTTTCCTTACACTATCTTAATACTGTCGTTTAGGTGTTATTTACTGTTGGTTTTCACTGAGTGCTGCTCAATTATTATGTTTTTGCGCCATTAAGAATACACTCTCTTAATACTGTCATTTACGGTTATTTTGAATCGGAGCTTTTCGTAATTTAAGTCACGTGAGGGTCTTCTGCTAAGGCGTCAACACGTGCTTGCATGTGAGAAAGGGTTAACATCATCACATGATTTATTCGCGCTCCTTTAACTTTATCTGTACACCGGAAACCGATCTCATAACTATGTCAGGCAACAAGACGGGCTCTTCCAGATCTTCAACACTAATTTCAAATCTGTAATAAATTTACATTATGTATTTGCAAATATCGACAGTTAAAGTTGAGCAATTAGCTTCTATAATAAAAGAATTAGAGAAATAAAAAAAAAGAGAAAAGTGATCCAACTGTTCACTGCATGTCAAAAGCTTCTCAAATGCTTCTTCGACTTGATAACGAACAGAGCGGTGGCGAAGTTTGATCTGGATTTACACCTGTCGCCAATGCCTTGTGATTGGTTGAAAGGTAGGGTCATAACACGTGCTTTAACAATTATAGTAATGGCTTCCCCTCCATGGCGATGATTGCAGGCCTCCGTATTCGGCGATCATGGTTACGGAGATATAATTACGACTGATGTGCTAGTGTCAGAATAAGCTTACAAGCAGTACCGGTAGTTTATTATTCATGGTAACGCCGTTATACAACTGAAACAACAATACACAAGCGTCGTTTTGTACATATGTATTTAAGTCTCTGTAAGCTTGCACTGCGAAACGAGAACCCCATTCATTGACAACGATGTATGAAGTATGAAAGAATTCCGTCCTAAAATAAAAGTGTTAGAACGATGATGTCGTTTGATGTTATGTTTCAAACAATTAGATAAAAAATAAAGTCGCGTGTGCGATGACGTCATTTGGACACCTCTATAGTACCTGTGTCCTTTACCTCCGAAATTGGTGTAAAACAACTTTCAAAGTAACAATAACAAAAGACCTTTCCTGGAGCGACATTTTTTTTCTAATTCTGTTGAATGTCTGCTTTTAAAAAGACAAAGGTTTAAATGTTAAGCATATGATTAACTTGAAACTTACCTTTTCACAACCTTTGCGATCGTAATCTTGACCTCATTCAGAGCAAAGTTCTGTCCTATACAGTTCCTGTGAATGCAAACAACGATTGTTTTGTTATTACCAATGTGGAATTTGATTGATTAACCATTTCCCAATTGCATTTTCACACATTTCCACACATTTCTAACATATGTCTTTAGTAAACATTATGTCAAAATGAGCAATTTATCCATTTGCCACAATGTTTTCAACTATATTCAATAATTATAATATCAATTATTGAGATTATTGAAGGCAGTGATACAGAAGTAGAGCGTCGACCTCTTGTACCAACGGGCCCTTTTGATTCTTAAGTATTTACCGCCACTTTCAATATTTTCTCAGTTATATCACGGCGTTTCCTGAGTAAGTAACCAAAACTACTGATCCATTTATGCCTACACCAGTTGTTCAATCGTAATACTGACCTCGAAACCCTGAGTGCCAAGAAGGACAGCCACTTTCACTGAAGATAAGATGTTTACATTTATAATATCATATAAGGTTAAATGTGAATTACCTGGACCCCGCGGAGAACGGAATAAATCCATACAAATTTGACTCGTCCCTCTGCAGTTCGTAAAATCTATCCGGGTCAAAAACCTGTAAACAAAGAAAGTGAGGCACAAATATCATGACATAATTACGGTATAGGCGCATGTGATTGCGCCACAATAATTTTCATAAGATGAATTATAAACCGAAGATTCTAAAATGTCATATCTGCATTGCATGTTGTGAAACAGTTTGAACCAATCAAATTACAGTTACTTTATATAAGCTGTAATGTCATTGATCAATTTGCAACCGTGAGGTACCAAACTGTTTTCCTGAACGCAGGGCATGTCAACGATTGATCTGTTTCATTCAACGTAACTCTTACGGGTTTGAATTGTACTATTTTACTAGAAATATTAATTCGCCATATGGTAGAGCAAAAACAAATATACATATGGTATGAATTCCGAAATATGTATTAACTAATACAAGAATCACTAAGAAAGTTGTATTACTTTTTGATTACCCCTCTTATAATAATATATAAAACACATTTCCAAGTATGATTATCCTGTATCCTGTATTACGTCTATGTATATACTGTATCATTTGCAATACAATAATTATTCGGGAAGAAATAAATTAAAATATCCATTTTGAGTAGGGAGTAGATTTCAAGATAACATAAAGTTGATGATTATTGTGCAAAACAAAAGGTTGTCAATTTTAATACCGCTAACTGCGTTTCAGTTCAAATATCGCAATGTGCGTTCCGACGTGCGACATCGGTAAAACGGCATTCTGATTTACTAAAAATCGGCTGCACAGATTTTCTAGAAATGCTGGTAACTTGTAAAAGAAAGGGTGATCTTAATGATATGTATTTCTTAAACAAATGTCTCGGGTTTTCACTTTTCTATGTTTTTTCAGTGGTTAAGTTACGATCTACGACCCAGATCTGCCAATATGAAATATTGTTTCAGTGGTTGAGCTATGATCTACGACCAATATCAACCAATTCGCAATGTTTTTTCAATGGCTAAGCGAAGATCTACGACCCAGGTCAGCAAATTTGCAATGTTTTTTCAATAGCTGAGCTACGATCTACGACCCATGTCAGCTAATTCACGATGTTTTTGCAGTGGCTTAGCTACGATCTACGACCCAGATCAACCAATACGTAATGCTCTTTCAGAACCTAAGCTACGATTTACGACCAGGTCTGCCAATTTGCAATGTTTTGTCAGTCGTTGAACTACGATCTACGACCCAGATCAGCCAATTCGCAATGTGTTTTACGTGGTTGATCTACTATCTACGACCCAAGTCAGCCAATTCGGAATGTTTTGTCAGTGGTTGAGCTACGACCTACGACCCAGATGAGCCAGTTCGCAATGTTTTTTAAGTGCCTGAGTTACGATCTACGACCCAGGTCAGCCAATTCGCAAAGTGTTTTCAGTGGTTGAGCTACGATCTACGACCCAGGTCAGCCAATTTACAATGTTTCTTTCAGTGGTTGTGTTACAATCTACGACCCAGATCAACCAATTCGCAATGTTTTTTCAGTGGTTGAGTTACGATCTAGGACCCAGTTCAGCCAATTCGCAATGTTTTTTCAGTGGTTGAGCTACGATCTACGACACAGATCAGCCAATTCGCAAAGTTTTTTAAGGGGTTCAGCTACGATCTACGACCCAGATCAACCAATTTGCAATGTTTTTTCAAATGGTTGAGCTACGATCTACGACCCAGATCAACCAATTCGTAATGTATTTTCAGTGGTTGACCTTCGATCTACTACCCAGATCAACTAATTCGCAATGTTGTTTTTCAATATAGCTAAGCTACGATCTACGACCCATGTCAGCCACTTTTCTGTGTTGTTTTAGTGGTTGAACTACGATCTACGACCCAGATCAGCCAATTCGCAATGATTTTTAAGTGGTTGGGCTACGATCTACGACCCAGATCAACCAATTTGCATGTTTGTTCAATGGTTGAGCTACGATCTACGACCCAGGTCAGCCAACTACATGTTTTGGTTGAGCTACGATCTACGATCTACGCGCTAACTTCACACACCTTGGTTTACTTCACAATTATCAAAATTTCAAATATTTTCAATATTTGTTTTTATCTTTTATCGGGAAAAGTGCATACAAATAGGACAGTAGGTATCACATTACCATAAATCGCTTACTTGACTGCACAATGATTGCACTTTTATTTGTTGAAACCGGGTGGTATGCAACTAAACGCACGTTTACAACTTATTTAAGAATGTTACGCATATTAAGAGTTCAAGAATCGTGAAACAGTCCCCCTACAGCTGACGAATTTGAAAATATATTTGCAACAATGTATAAAACTTTTTAAATCAAAGTTGAAAACAGTGTGACAAAAGGAGAAACTGCAGTTGCAGATGCGACTTATGGGTAATGGTTTAATGAGCTGTTGCCTATGGACTACAACCATAGGATTCATGTAATCGATACAGATTTATGACAATCCGCACTTTTCTCCAATAACTTACAGAAGATTAACATTTCTTCTGAAGAACTTTTTGGATTTGAACTAGGGTTTATATAAAATGTTAGATAAACAAACATTTGCATATAAATGTCATAGATCTACGTTTGATTATCTTTAAGCACAGCTTAAAACTTCTACTTTAATTTGTTGTATCGCTGTTTTACTCCACTTTCAACATTATTTCATTTCTATCACGGTAACAACTAATGTAATCATGGCTAGACCAAGCGGTACTGGTTTACCCTTCCCCACATACAACACACCTGCAGCAGACGACTTTGAAAACATTCTGTAAAAACATTGAAAAACCTTTATACGTGAAAGGATAATAATCATAAGTTGAAAACATTGTGGCAAAAGGTGAAACTGCTCATTATGAACAATTTCGCATTTTAGCTACAATATTTTCAAAACGTCTGCTGCAGAGGCGTCAGAAAGAGTCTATATGAGGGAAAGGGTTAAACTAATGTGCATTGACTAGGACAGCTTCACCGTGACCGGCGCGAGCGGGAATCAAACACAACACGCTCGGTTCCAAATTCCCCACGCTAACCACTTAGCCACGCCTGATTCTATGCTAACAGTTCTAATGACAGGCTATTACAGATTGTTTCAGATTGACCTTTACTTTAGTCTATCAATTTGCGCCGTCCCGCGAGAAAACCAACATTGTGGTCTCTGCGTAAAGTATCGACCTTGATCAGCATTAGCATGCCGTGCAGGCTAACCCGGACAGACACATTTCGCCTCCTGTTGAATCATTTACTCTATACCTCTATCAATCTGAGACGGAATGTGTCCGCCCGGATCGGTCTGCGCGGACTACGCATGCTGATCCGGCTTAATACATAACGCATAGACCTTAACGTTGGTTTTCTTGCGGGACGGCTCAGTTGTCGCCTACAAAATTGTTAGGTATAAATAGTAGAATAAACTAATATAAATAAATGAGAAATAGAAGCGGTGAAATCCGTGTGAGGTTAAAACATGAGGGCCAAGATGATCCTTAATCGATCACCTGCATTATTGTAAAGAAGCAAATATATCAGCCCTTTTCTGATGCCATCTGGCGACTACCTTTTCAACCAGTCAATATGACTGGAACAAATTATGCAAGGGGTCACATTTCTGCTAAACCCTTTCCCTATTAGAGACAGTTTCTGAGGCCTATGCAACAGACGATTTAGGAAAAGATTGTCACCAAAAGAACAATTGCTCCTTATCAGAAAGTTATCCTTTTGCCACAATGTTTGATAAATAATTATACTTTGAATGAGTGTGGCAATAGCTCATGTATAGGAATTTTGGGTCTTTCATGTTGATACCACTTTTTTTGCGGGAAACGACGTCGCTTCATTGACGTTACGCCAAGATGAAGTGTAACGGAAATGACGTCACGTCCTTCTTTGGCTACGATACAGTCAAAATTTAGGTTCGGGCGTAGAAGGCTAATGCTGTCGGTTTTTTTACGAACGGGAAAACATATTTCTTACAGATTTCCATTTAGTTTTAACTTTTCGTACAAATGTTTATTCCCACATAACACAGCATTTTAATGATCTTAAATATCTTTTTAAAAAAAAAAATGATTAAAAAGACGACAATAATTTTCAATCCGTGGTTTTCCGCTCATTTTATACATACCCAAAATACCGATTTTAAAAAAAATGATTAAAAAGACGACAATAATTTTCAATCCGTGTTTTTCTGCTCATTTTATACATACCCAAAATACCGATTTAAAAAAAAATGATTAAAAAGACGACAATAATTTTCAATCTGTGTTTTACGTCTGCCTTTTATACATATCCAAAATGGCGGCCCCCATGGATTTTTCCAGTTTCATTTCAGAAAGCTTCATGGGTTATTGAAAAAAAAAAAAAAAAAAAAAAAAAATCTCACACCTGTTAACTATAAGCGAAAAAACCCATTCATGGTTTTTTTTCGTATTATGATTCTCGAATGCTATATGGGAATGTTTTCTTGTTTTAAAAAGACACAACACTACATAGTTTTTCACAGAATGCGTTCCTCAATCTCACATATTCAAACATGTTGTGCGTACATGTGCTTGGGTTAACCGCCTAAACAATGCTTACGTGGTGATTTGGCCAAACGTCTTCATTATGATGCATAGCATATATGTTGATGTCAACACGGGCTCCGGGTGGTATCTCGATACCGTCTATCCAGACTGGTTTGTTGTGACGTCGTGAAATATTGGGAACCGGACTGTAAAATCGCAACACTTCCTTTATAAATAAAGGTAAGTATTGAAATTTTGGAAGGTCTTCCCTGAAAATATAATATGGTGTTTTGAATCAAACAAAACTATCTTTTTATGCCTTCGGATATTTGGAAAGTAAATGGCAAATTCGAAACGTTTAATGATCGGGTTTTCGTCAAAACTGTGCTACAAAGGCTTCCAATATGCCTGTTTGGCTAGTTGCTACACAGGGATGATCCTGGCCATTATGATGCAGATTTTCAAACTGATTAAATTAATTTTCCGACTGTTCTTTCACGCCAACTATACAGTGCAGCGCCATTAAAGGATTGCATTATTTTAGCCGGGCGGAGGGGGGGGGGGGGGGGGCGGTGGGGGTGTGTGGGGGGTGGGGGGGGGGGGGATTGTTTGTGTGACTGCAACGTAAATAATTCTTAAGTTATATTTCGGCGACCAGTTTACCTACAAATGCGTGTTCTGGCTTTCAAACTGTCTATTAAAGCAACTGGCTGCTTTTCTATATTAAGTTTATCAAACGTCGTAAAGAATGCTGATCGAGATGGGGTTCGAACTAATTGAAAGGGAAATTAGGATAAATAATAATATGAGTGTCGAGTGCTATACACATTTTTTTGTAAAGCGGTATCCATTTGAATCATTGTGCACAAATGCGCTTTCAGATTTTGTTCATCTTGTGTACCAAATACGCCAAGGTTGGTTTTCCTCTTCATACAATCTTTCAAGTTGACGAAATTCGGAAAGGATTAATAACCTTTCCGAAGACGCAACACATCTACCGTGTACGACTTTGCAATAACTAGGCATAAATGAGCCGTCCGGCGAGAAAACCAACATTATGGTCTTTGCGTAATGCGTCGTTCAGATCCGGGCCGACACATTCCGTCTTAGGGTGAGCTAGAGGTAAAGAGTAATCATCACAGAAACAGAAAATCCACAGGAGGCTAAAAGTGTCCATCCGGGTAAGCCTGTGCAGCATGCTTAGGCTAATCCGGGTCGATACTTTACACAATGTTGGTTTTCAAATATTGAACATTTCTATAAATGAAGATATAATTATTAAAAAGGGTTGAAAAGTTCTGGCAAGAGGGGGAATTGCTCAGTATCAACTATTTCTGATTATCCCACTATGATTTCGAAAGTCGGTTACATCTGCATGTTGGGAAGAAATAACCTACATCTGAACCTCTGAGTTGTCTCCCATTACTTGACACACGTCCTGAAACACTTTATCTTGTATATCCGGGTACTTTCCGAGGGCGTGGATAGACCAACTGATGGCTGAGGCTGTAGTATCGTGACCTGTCATATACATTAGTCATGTTAGGCGAAAGTGCGATTTGATTGATTCGAGATTAACGCCGTTGTCAACAGTATCTCAGTTATATCGAGGTCATCAGTTCAATTGAAAAGATGTTTAATGGTTTTGCATTCCAACCCTTTGTTCAATATATGGTTGATAAGGGTTTAACGTCGCTTTCATTATTCTTTCAGTCATATCACGACGACCAGTTCACCTATCCATGTGTCTCCTGGCATTCTCGTACCAGTACTCACACAACAGTCTTTCCAAGCAACTGGCTGCATTTCTACACAGACTGTTTGCCCATTGGTGGAAGACGATTGAAACTTGTCGCATTGACTTTTATAGAACGTCAGAAAGAATGTTGGCTGAGCTGGGGTTCGAAGTCATGGTCCCTAGATTGACATACGGCATCGCTACTAACTAAGCTGTCGGGGGGCTGTCCGTGTCCAATAGGCACTGAAACAGAAACAACTTTCGCGCAACCCATTTTGTTTCAATGGTTTTCCAAGAAAAGAGACTTTCGTTTCGTTTATATCAAACGTCACTTGAAGATATTTCGATACTTCACACACAATTCTATTTAAGGCTCTGGCGAAAGTGTGTTTTATTTCATTTGATGACAGTGGAAACTAATATGACTATACTATAAGATGTAGGGGCCTCAAGTAAAATTGTGAACTCCACATAGGATTTATGGTTCCCCATATAATTATGATACTCAAAATATAAGTTTATGAATTAATTTCTGCGTATGATTTAAGGGTAAAATTATATAATCTGTGACTTACAGAACTGGTTAGTCCATAGATCATGAATAGGAATTGTTTCGTTGTGACGTTACTGAAAAACTGTTGAAAAGGATATAAACCCAAATAAAGTTATGAGCGAAACTCAAACCTTCAAAGGTGAACGTATCAACTTCGTCCTGTATCTCCTGGGCGGTCAGTCCGACACCATCGGAATCTTTAGCGGTCAGTAGTATGTCCAGAAAGTCTAAATGTCGGTCTTTTTTGACGAGGTCTGGATTAGCCTCCTGTGAATATAGGTACAATGCATTTCATTTATACTAATTTAAACCAATGGATCGTCAGACATCTTAATAATATATCCTAAATATTTATTTGTAAACTCGGTCCGGATTTAAAAATAGAAAATACCCTTTACACACACAGAGATCGTTCAGCGACCATTGAGCCATCCAAAATTGGCCAAAATTGACCCGATCTCTTGACGATCTCTCAAAGCCCTCAAACAGATGTTTTTGTGTAAACGCTTGGGAGATCCTTGTGAGCTCGTTGTGCGATCAAAATGCAATCTTTTGCCAACTTTCATGGCCATCTATAGAGATCTTGTAGAGACCAATGCGTTCATTGAGCGCTTATCGAGCGCTCATTGAAAGACCCGTGAGAAATCACGGTGAGATATAAGGAGATTTCTGAGAAATCGCTGAGAGATCAGGTACGACAAAGATAGATAAATGAGAGACCGACAAATGTGCCGTCCATTGAAAAAGCTCTGAGAGTTCATTGGGAGATCGATAAGACCGTTGAACGCTCATTGGACGCTACTTGCGAGATCAGAGATTGCTTCCCTCCGCGACCGTTGAGAGATTGTTTTGGACCGAGTCAACATTCTGAGGAGACCGTGGCGACTGTGGAGATCACTGGAACATCATTGAGATACCATAGCGAATGTTTGGCGCTCATTGAAAGCTAGTTGAGATATCTGGCCATTTTTCATCCTTCAACGTTCTCTGTGTAAAGGGGATATCATACTTGATATATTAAATAAGGTTGGAACACACCCCAATTTTCATGTTTTACACAATATTTAAGTAAATGACTAAGTTGATATAAATAGTTATCTTGCTGACTAACACTAATTGTTCAGAAATGAGTTTTAGGCATTTTGTTTAGGGTAAACAAAATTGATGAAAAATGCTTATTCTATGTACCGAGCTTGAATAATTTTAATTTAACCTTGTTTTCAATAACAATACCATCTGGTTTATGTGTTCTCACATTTAGACCAGCCAGTAGTGTGTGGCCGGAGTCTAGCAATTTAATATATTCACAGAGTGCTTTTGGTAGTAAACTTTTAGTACTTCACTTACAAGCTTTTGTCGTTTTTTATTTATTATTTCTGCAGTAAATGACTGGACAATTTTTATCAACTTCTTTTCTTCTCTTCCAGTACTTGTCAGGTAGTATATCGTATCATACATGTACATCGGATTCCTAAAAATAGTTGAGATTAACACTTTCCTTCATACAACAAATCTGCAGCAAACGACTTTGAAAACAACTAGGCAAAACACATGGAAACGCTCTATAAATGTAGGTATAATTATTTAACAAGAGTTGTCGGAGGACAATATACCTCGCCTATCAGGGCCATCGTCTATCGGGCCTACTTCAGAACAGTTATAGCATTGGTAAAAGTCTATAACTATAACCCATCATTCCCAGTCTTGCACACAACGGTTTGACCAAAATACATTCCAGAGTTATGGGACTTGACAAACAAGGTCATCTAATGACCCTGAATAAGTGTGTGAAGTTTCGAAGCAACAGCATACACAGTGTCTGAGAAAAGGCCTTGCACGCAAAGGTTTGACCAAAATTCTAAGTCCAAAAAGGGGCACAATTCAGTCAAATTCCATTCCAGAATTACGGGACTTGACATACAGGGTCAAATAATGACCCTGAATAAGTGTGTGAAGTTTCAAAGCAACAGCATACACAGTGTCTGAGAAAAGGCCTTGCACGCAAAGGTTTGATCAAAATTCTAAGTCCAAAAAGGGGCACAATTCAGTCAAAATCCATTCCAGAGTTAAGGGCCTTGCACGCAAAGGTTTGACCAAGCTGGCAACGCGTACGCCAACGCCAATGACAACGCGGACGCCGGGGGTGATTACATAAGCTCCCCTATTTCTTCGAATAGGCGAGCTAAAAAGAGTGGAAAACTATGTGGCAAAAGAAGAAATTGCTCGTTTTGAGCAATTTCTACTTTTGTCACAATGTTTTCAAAAGTCGTGTGCTTCAGAGGTGTCAGAAAGCGTCTGTATGTTGGAAACGGTGATCCAGGAAAACCAAATAAATTCTGCTTAAGTTGCTCGAAGCATTCTATGACTAATTGGCTAATAATGCAGAGCCATATCAGACTGCGCGGATGTGATGACTGATCTGGATATATACAGGTCGAAAAAGTCTCAAGGTTGGTTTTCGTAAAGCTACGCTTTATTAGACCGTTTGGTATTGTTATATGGTCGCATGGTGTCAGGACATTTGCCCACACCCAAGGACATTTGATCCAATCCAGAGGGCATTCCACATCCCCCTCACCCTAAGACAGTTTACCCTTCAAACATTGATCAAGGTGAGCAGTTATACATATACTATCTAGTCATGAACCCAAAGGTCCTATAAATTGTTTTCCATATGCAAAACTTGTACATTTTGGTCTGGCGTGAATTAACAGTCTCTTCGCGAACCTTCAATGCCGGTATCCACACTCATTGGGTTTTTTAGTATTCCATTTCAGATTGATTGATTGGAGTGTATTGCCGTTTGCAATAATTACTCAATCATATCACATCGACCAGTTCACCTACCCATGTGTTTCCTGGCTTTCTCATACAATCCACATAACAGTTTTTCCCAGCAAGTGGATGCTGTTAGCTCATTAATGAAAGACAAATCACACATGTTACAGATGCGATAATATTCTTCTGCATGTGGAAAATGCTTCATGCATAAATGTGTTGCAACAGAAAGGTTACAACAACGAATGTCGTATAACAAGTATATCAAATGAGCCATCCCGCATTGTGCACTCTGCGTAAAGTATCGACCGGATCAGCCTAAGCGTGCCGCGCAGGCTAACCCGGATAGACACTTTTCGCCTCCTGTGGATTTTCTGTTTCAGGAATCATTACTCTATACCTCTATCCCCTGAGAGGGAATGTTTTTGCCCGGATCAGTCATTATGTTGGTTTTCTCGCGGGATGGGCTCGTTTATCAAATAAGGATGCAGTGGACTACAGGATTGTTAGCAATTATGTAACAACTTTAAACTTACAGACATCTCAACCACACAAGTTCCGATAGGCGTCGAAAAGCCTTTATATAAGGTACATCTCTGAAATGATAAAACATGATTTATTGATTGATTGGGGTTAAACGCCGTTTCCAACAATGATATCATGGTGGCCAGGTCACCAACCCATGTGTTCTTGAATTTCCCACACCACCACTTCATACAACAATTTTAAGCAACTGGCCACTTTTCCACACATACTCATATCCAATTTTTGTCAATCGTCGGAAGGAATGCTGACCGAGCTTGGTTTTGAACTTACAACCTAAGGATGGACAGCCCGCGTCGTTACCGACTGCGCCATCGAGACTCGCAAAGGATACAAAGGTGACACATCTGTAACCCTTTCCCAAATACATCAAATCTGCAGCCGGCGCCTTTGAAAACATATTGGATATATATGGATTAACCCCAAATCAATGAAAGTATGCTTATTAAATATAATTAAAAACATTGTGGCAATTGGATAAAATGCCCATAGTCCATAATTTCTCCTTTTGTTTTCAAAAGGCTTCTGCAGGCTAGCAGAAGAATCAAAATGCGTCCTCATATGAGAAAGGGTTAAACAATGAAAGCATGTTATAGAAATAATGTGTAAATCGGTGCATTGCTCCATAAAAGCAATGCCTTATAAGCGATGAATAAGCACACTAAAGTAAATACACACTCCTCTTCTTGGATTGTTTCTGCTCCCTCGTACGATAGAGAACATCTCAGCATGACGTCTAAAGCTGCCTTCCCTGCCAGTGGAAAAACATCAAAGCTTTTACCATGCCGGCCAGCCTGTTCAAGCTTATTCTAAAAGTATGATAAAGGTGGGAGTATTAGGTGTAGATATAGAAAGGTCAATCCACTAACTAGTTAAAATCATTTAAAAATTGATAATAAATAATCAACACTTTTACGCTTGCAGACGCATTTTGCGTATTTACAGCAGACACTTTTAGGAAACGAGATTGATACATTTTTCTTTTGTAGCAATGTTCAATAATTATATTTATATGTAGAGTTTTAATTGTTTTGTACATATAATTTCAAAGCCGTCTGCTGCAGATTTGTTTTTGTGAGAAAGATAAACAATAAAGCAACGGGAAGTTTGAGTGTACAGTGTAAAACTACATGGTTCTCAGAGGCTAAACTGTCACCATGATCATTGACGATGTAACGTACAGTTAACTAAGTTAGTATACTCTCGAAACGTAACTAGTATGATACTCGTTCGTATGAATTGTTCTGGATAGTACCCGTGTAAGAATGTTGTTACTCCATGTTTAAAATGGAAATCATGTACATATACTTGATTAAAGATTTCTCCAATGTTTCTTTGCTCAACCATACAGACGTCAATGTTGTGTAGTAAATTTCCTTTACACCGTGGTTTTAAATTTGGTTATTGCTACCTTGTTTTTTATTCTATTTAAAATTAGCCTACTGTCTATTTTGATGTGATCAATTCGCATACATTTAAATTCTGCGACGAAAAATCCTTTGGTATAAATCCCAACTCGATCGAAAATCTTTTTAATTGTGTGAAACGAAGTTGTTTTTGTCCATAGCATTTGAAACAATTTTGGAAACGATTCCTAAACCTCCGAATTGACAAAAGTAATCCTTGACCCCTGAATTAGCCACAGTCTTTCCACTGCACAAAATGAATAACTTAACACTACCAACTCGTTCTAAATTAATAACTGAACTCATTGACAACTGGAAATAATTGTTGACAGCCCCCAAACAGTTTCATCTTAATATGTACTTAAACTACTAAAGGTAGAATTGCCATCGATTAAGAGCAGATGCAGAAATTCCAGCTGTCCAGCTTTTCATTTGGAAGAGTTCATAGAAAATTGGAAAATGAGCCGTCCCGCGAGAAAACCAACATTGTGGACTCTGCGTAAAGTATCGACCCGGATCAGCCTTAGCATGCCGTGCAGGCTAACCCGGACAGACACTTTTCGCCTCCTGTGGATTTTCTATTTCAAGAATCATTAAGCTATACCTCTATCCCCCTAAGACGGAATATGTCGGCCCAGATCAGTCTACTCGGACTGCACAGGCTGATCTGGGTCGATACATTACGCAGAGGCCATACTGTTGGTTTTCTCGCGTGACGGCTCATTTTCCAATTTTCTATGAACTCTTCCAAATGAAAAGCTGGACAGCTGGAATTTCTGCATCTGCTCTTAATCGATGGCAATTCTACCTTTAGTAGTTTAAGTACTTTGATTTGAAACCGGTGTCATTAGTACATGTTTACATATGTTCTAAATTGTTGACAGCCCCCACACATTTTATTCTCTATATTCATATTTTTCTATGGGGTCATGTTTTGGGCGTTCACAGTGGCTCAATAACTTGCAGTATTTGGGTGTCTATTTGCTGAATTTTCTTTCGTCCAAGATCCAAATGAAAATATGGACAAGTACAATGAACAAAAACAGCATTGAAAGGGTTGATACGGAATGCGGATAATATTACCAAAAATATCGACGATACTTTATTCATTGAAGCAATATAACCTCGTAAAATGTCGAAATGAAACGCGGGCGTTAGAAGTTTTCTGTTTCTGTCCCATTTCTTCCCGTCGCTTATCAAGAGTCCATCGCCTGAAATGAAATGATAACAAACTGTGGTCCTCCTTTGATGATAACCCTGTCATTTTCACAACTTACGAATGAAAACGTGGACCCGCTATCAATCTGAATACATTTTATTTCTATTGATTGAGAATTAACTTTTTTCAACAATTTTTCAGTAATATCACGGCGGCCAGTTCAACCTTTCATGTGTTTCCAAGCTTTCTCACACCAGTACTCCACAGCAACTGGCTGCTTTTCCACATAGACTCTAATCCCATTATTGAAAGACGAATGACGCTTGTCTCAGTGACTTTTGTCAAACGTCGGAAAGAATGTTGGCGGAGCTGGGATTCAAACTCACAACCCAAGGAGTTACAGCCCGCGTCACTAGCGACTGAGCTACCGGGGCTCGGCGAACACCAACCTTATGTCGACCAATGTAGAACCAGCTCAAGTACGCATTGTCTCGGTTTGATTTCGTTAGTAAGTTCAACGAGGATTTCAAGAAACTTCCGACAGTAGTATATTTGTGGTCCTTTAGCATCGCTGTGCAGGCAGGTATATTAACCTACTAATGTAATCATCACGCTAAGGATGTTTCTGCTACAAAGCTGTTTTGTTTTTCGAAGGTCTAGGTTTCAATCTCCCTTCTTTGCTAGACTTTTCCTTCATACAAATCAACTGCAGCAGGCAGCTATGGAAGCATTGAGACACAAACATGGAAACTATCTGTACATTGAAAGTATACTTATTTAAAAGAGTTCAATACATTTCGATAATCATGGAAATTGCTCATTTTGACTAAATATCCCTAGTTTGCTGCATTTTCCACCCAAATTTCATCTGTTTCATTTGCGTCAAATGCAAGTGCAAGTATTTTCAGATTTACATGTTGATTTGGCTTCTTTAGTTAACTTATACAATGTACATGAAGATATATGAACTACAGCAACGTACATAACAAATCAAGTAAACCGACGTTAAGATACATAATGTACTCTAAGATAAGTATAGCCGGAAGATAAACTAGTAGTAATATAGCTATGGACACTTTTCATTGTGACATTTCATCTACGAAGTTAGACAACACACATATTTCTATTGATTGCCAAGGCTATTTCAAAGTCCATAAAGATATAGTAATAGTTAACAATATTTAGATATATATAAGTGTGGATATCATGTACTATTAGGTCAGTTTACAAAGTATTAATTTCTATTTTATGAATAGCTTACCCCTTTCCGTGAAACGTAAATGGTCTATTATTTTCCCATGACGATTTTATAAACTACATTACACATGCCATGTTAGTCCAGGTTTCTGTACTAGGAATGCGTTTTAATATTGTAACTGTTCGTTACAATGCAATATGTAACGGCGCTATATTGAGACTACTGCCATGTTTACTTGTACTATGCATGGTTCGTGTGATTCTTGTATATATATACACACACGTCATTATCTAGTCTACTATATACCATACTGCATGTACCTTTCTTTCATCTGCCCCAGTTGTAACTAACTCAGAAGGTAACATTTACCTACAAGCTTTCAACTCTGCGAACTCTCTTTCTCTAGAGATCTTTCCTAAATTTCCCTCTGTCTGGTTCTATACTATTTATTAAGTTAAACATCTCATTTAAATTATTCATTTGACCTGTTTAGCTGTGGAATAAAGGCAAATATTGTCAGTCTAGTTATAATATATCGTTCTCTGTGTTGTATCCCAAATCGAACCTGCCGTGCCCGGTGAACTCCATATTCAAGGGGCGACAGATGATATGCACCAGTTATACTTATCTGAGAATGTTAAAAACAATTTAGAAAACAACCACTATAACATACTGTACCGATTATATTTGCGAGAAAGTTATATCCATCGGTGTATTTCTTTGCTTTCCGAATCTCAACGTTGATATATTGTTTTACTGTCTCCGGATGACATAGGCCGATTCCGGGGAAGGGGCCGCACCATAAACTGAACATTCGGGCCTTTTCATCCTTCACGAGTTTATTTACGGTGTCAAAATATGAAATGGAATCGTACACCTGAAAAAGCGTTGTAAGATCAATTAAATGCTTTTAAGCAGAGGCAATTATAAGAGGGATAAGCAAGTATTAATGTAGTCCAGGTACTAGGAAAGCGATTTCATATTTTGACTGTTCGCATCCTACAATGCAATATGTAACGGCGATATATTGAGACTACCATTAATGTACAGCGGCGACTTTGAACAGGACACGCCGTGAATAACTAGGAAAATATTTTCTAAAGCAGTAAAAAAAAACATCCAAACAAACAAACAAAGTTCAGCGGGATAAAGGTTGGTGCTTACCTGTGTTAAATTTCCGTACAGCCAATGTATTGGTGGATGCGGAAGCTTCCGTAGTTGTGAACACAAATACTGATAATTCCGTATTAAACTGATTAACTTCCACAGAATGACACAAATAACCCCGAAAAGAAGCGCAGATAAAACCACCTCCATGTTGTGTAAAGTATAGTTTTACTGTGTAACGAAAGGTTCAAAGTTTATCTTTGACTCTTATCGCTAGGTTTGTATTCAGTGCAGCGGATCCTTGATGAAAACATAGTTGGAAAGGAAAAATTGGTCTTTTTTTGTCTTTATTTCTTATCGACTCTGAATGTTTTCTTTAATGGCGTGTCATTACACATGTACATGCTTTACTTAAAATCGCTCATTCATTAAGATCGCCCATATTTCACCCGTAGAAAATTCTTAAGAGTGACACCGAGTAAAGCCGGGTGAAGTGGTTACCTTTTCCCGTATACATATGAGCCATTTCACATGAAAACCAACATTGTGGACTTTGCGTTAAGTATCGACGCAGATCAGCCTAAGCATACCACGTAGGCTAACATGGACAGACACTTTTCGCCGTCTGCCGATGTTCTGTTTCACGAATCATTACTATATACCCCTATTCCCCTGAGAAGGAATGTATCGGCCCGGATTATCTAAATGTTTCCAAAGTCGTCTACTGCGTATTTGAAGTATGTGGGAAACGGTTAAATAAACACTCTACTTTATCCCAGACGAGGTTGGAATACAGCCTTCATAAGACTTCTTTCAATAACACGGTAGAATCAAAGCGCTGAAAGCGCTGATGGTATAGGGGCATATGTAAGTTGCAAATATATGGCATAGTTAATATGGACAAACATTGTTGAAACAATAAATCATCTACCTTTAAACAAACCAAACCAAATATTTTTGAAACAACACAGATTGCCTGCCAATAACCAATACCTCATTTATCAAAGTTGACCCTTATCTTGTATAAACAAAATAAATCACGAAGGACAAAAGATTGACAAAAAACTGAGCAGCGACCCTTAACTAAAATATTTCCAGTTCAGAAAACACTAAAGATTTACAATATATATTGGAATCATGCTCATAAATGAAAGACAATCGAAAGCATGCTAAAGTTATGTCTCTTTTGCACTGGACATCTGTTGCTTATTAGTTTCCTATACACGAAGTATTATATTGATTCATTGAACATCTATTGAGACAATGACCAAAGAAATATATGAACAAAATGAGTTTATACCTAAAATAACAGATCAGATTTGCTTTCGAAATATTGCATCGGTCTCCTCATCCCAATGTATAAGTGTGACGACTCTGAAATGGATCTGCCAAACATAAACAAAGTTTTGACCCATTAATGCAAACCGTAACGGACAGACAGACGGACGTATGGATGAACAGACAGTCAGTCGCTCCGGACAAAGTACAAAGCTTGGGGAAGCACTCATTAACGAACAAGAGCATTTCACGGAACGCATGTGTTGCACGCGAAAGTCATATAATAAGTGAGAACATGGAAAGAAAAAAATGTACACACTCCAAACACATCATGCTAAAGTTTTGGTAATGGTACACTGCACATCTGTTGGTTATAAGTTTTAAATGGATACAATGGAAATAAATTGAGAAAATGGCTGAACTAAATAAGGAAACATGGAGATTAGTGAAATAAGCAGACCAGAGTTATGTATATGTACCTAGTATTTTGCCGTTCTTCTGATCACACGGTATAAGTGTGACCACTTCGAAATGAATCTGCCAAACAGAAACAACGTTTTGACCAATAAATGCAAACCATGACGGACGGACGAATGCACATTTAGGCAGACAGCCGGCCGGACGCCGGATAATGCCTCCAAGCTTTACAGACAGAGACAACACATAGTATTGATTACAGAAGACTGGTTCTATGCGTCAAATCACGTCTGTGTTTGGAAAAGGGATAACATGTTATGGTATTTGTAATGTATTTGCAGTTTAATTGAATCTCCGAAAAGGTCCATTAAAAGGTTAATTGACAAAAACCTATTTAGACTAGATTTCTAGTTTATTTGACATCTAGGACTAGAGTACATGTTGACGTGTGTATGTTGACAATTAATAACACTGACATTGAGGTCAATCCTAAGTCAGAGTGTGTTTCACTCATTGGAACTATTTTGTCTCATTAATTAATGCAGGCGGATTGTTGTTCGTGATTCGGTCGACCAATGAAATCGCTGTAAAAGTAGATTATAACCAATAAAAACTCGGATTTTCGCAGAGGAATTCAACAGAAATCCATGGTTGCAGCCGTAAGTAGCGAAAAGCCCCTATCCCAAAAATGAATCGTGCTTACAACTCATTACATATAGATAACATTCGCTTTGGGTTGCATTATCAAAACATGAAGATAAATACATGAGCTCAATCAGGAAATAAATATCAACATCATCACAACAAAATTGAAAGAGGAGCACGAGATAATCGTCCTACAAATAATATTTGACTTTATTCAAAAATTCTTTAGGTTTTAGAGATTTTTCATATGTTTCAAAGTCATCTGCTGTAGATTTGGAGTATGTGGAAACGGGTTAAAACGAAAAACACATATCTCGTATTATGATTTAACCTTCACCAAGGCCCTCAAAATCAGATAACCATAGTAAGGTTTACACACGTATTAAGGTAAGAACATTACCTAATCAACGATATCCCGACCCTTCTTGTTACCACTTAACCCCTTCGGTGCCCAAAGGCAATTAAAGGCCTTTGCAAACAATGCAGTTTCGGATGAGACAGCTCGTAACAAGAGGTCTCATCTGAATCAGCATTGTTTGCCACTTAGACATTAAACTTTACCGAATATCCTGTTGGACGAAAAAAAGTGGTCCAATTTTCATCATGGTAGATTCAACTTTGTGAAATTCGGCAGTGAAAGAGTTAAGCTTAAATCACAAGGACGTGCTCCTTTAAAAATAAATTGATATTTATTTTGAGAGGAGCACGTCCCTGTGCTTTATATAAACACATATGTGTAAACATTTGACTGCATCTCTCCCCAAAGACCTATATCAATGGTAAACAGGTCGTTTGTCTCTATACATTATTTATATATGTGCTCCAATATCCTCCTTATTCCCCAGACCTGGAGTTATCGTCAAGGATTTTGGAACCGGGTGGTCCGGATTCGATCCTCAGTCACGGCCGGCACATCGGTCATAATAGAGTGCCTTTAGGCAAGGCACATGTCTTAGCCAAGTAATGGTGTGTTTAACCAGGGCTCATGAATAGGTAAACTGTCGCCGTGACATAACTGAAATAATGTTAAAAATGGCAACAAAATCTCACAAAAATATAAACCCACACTTGGTACCGTGCAACTTCTTTTGTTTGATTTTTAGAATCGGACATAGTTGGTTAAGTTTTGCGTTCTACTTACATAGAAACTATCAAACCTAGTACTTTGAAACTTGAAAACTTGTTCATCTTTATACCCTTCTTCACATTGTATGCTAAGATGTTGAGTGTGATGAATAAGAAATGTATTCTTATTCACAATGCTTTCAACTACTTTCAACAATTATATTTAAAGAGATTATCAATTGTATGTGTTCAAAGTCGTCTGGTGCAGATACATCTCAAAGGGTTAAACAGCCAGGGTTACACTTCTAGTCTTACAGAAGTTACATATAGGACATATATACAGCTGCATATAATCTGGAGTTAAGACTTTGGAGAGATTGTGCGTTTGGTAAAAGCTCGCCCGAGTCTTTAAAAATCGCATATGTAACGCAACTCTTTATTTCCTGACGCAGCTCTTGAACATTTAAGCATTCTTTAAGTGAAGTAATTTGCAATTAAGAAAATACCGATTGTATTCAGGTTGTTACGATCTTCAATCAAACAAGGAGGGATAAGTGTTTACCCAATGACATTTTTCAAAGTCATCTGCATTGTAAAATACCGAAGAAAAGCATGGAAAACGCTGGCAATTTATTGAAATTTAGATAGAGTAGAAACATTTCAGACAAAGAGAAAAGAAAATCACGAACATTGTCTCCTTTTCATACCATGCTTTCATGAGTGATTGGCAGCTGGTTGTCGTTTCTATCAGGGAAAGTGTTTTTATTAAAGAAAGGTCTACCAGTATTTAAAGGAAGATTAAGAAGGTGGTATAAATATTTGAATATGGGACAGAAACAAAACCTGGAATGTAAAAAAGTGTGCTTTCAGTTTGTATATAGGCAGTGCTTCGATTCGAGGCCGATATTTCTTTTATTTATTATTATTGTGTCAATATGTCTGTCTTATAACCGGCAGGTAGTAAAATGAAACGTTTGTATATTATACATAGCTATTGATCAGTTCGCATACAGACCTGGAAACTCATACATCAATTTATAAACTAACACCAACAAAGCCCCCGCAAACAAAGTGCGCCTTTTTCAACATTATTTCGTCGTCTGTTCTAAAGGTCCACGTTCTAACCACACGGCGACGGAAACATGTGGCATCTAGAGTGTTCACAAAGTTGTTCTAAATGTTGACCTTGTGATCTAGATTGTGACCCAATGTGACCCAGTTAATTACTTGACTGAGATTGTATGGAGACACTAGTTCTGATGAATTTTCATAAAGATTGAAAGAAAAAAAGGTAATTCTAGAGTGTAAACAAGGTTATTCTAAAATTTGACCTAGTGACCAAGTCAAGTACTTGCCGGAAATTTGATGAAGGTAAAAGTTCCTATAAATTGTCATAAAGATTGGTAGAACAATGTGACCGCATTGAGTGTTCAAATTGATATTCTAAATTATTTTGACCTAATGACCTGGTTTCTGAGCCCATAATACCTGGTTTGGTTCTAGACTGAGAATTAAAGAAAACACCATTTCTGATGAACTGTCATAAAGATTGGAAGAATAAAGAAAATACTAGAGTGTTTACAAGCTTATTCCATTATTATGTTAGCTAGTGACATAGTTCAGTGCTTGACGACAACGATTTGATGGAGAAAAATGTCGCCTCTACAGTGTTAAAAGAGTAACTATAAAGTTTGACCTCGTGACCTAGTTTTTGACTTGACTGAGATTTTATGGAAACAAAAGATCTAATGATTTGTCGAAAAGATTGGATGAAAAATGTGGCATCTAGAGTCATAAAGTTACTCTAAGATTTGACCTAGTTAATGACCCAGTTTAGAACTAGATTGAAATTTGATGGAGACAAAACAAAAGTTCTAATGATTTGTTATAAAGATTGGAAGATAAATGTCGCCTCGAGAGTATTCATATAGTTATTATAACATTTGACAATGTGACATAGTTTTTAACCCCAACGACCTAGTTTCGAATTTGAGATTAGATAGCTCACACGGTTATTATAATATTTGACTTAATGACCAAGTTTTAAACCCCAATGACCCAGTTTTCAATTTGAACGAGATTTGATGGAGACAAATGTTCTTAAATGGCCTCTAAAGTAAATGTTAACCAAGGTTAAGTTGCCGAAGGTTGTACTGTAGCCTTCCTCCCCCCCCCCCCCCCCCCCCCCCCCCCCCCCCCCCCCCCCACACACACACACACACCCAACCCATGACATAGTGTTTTACCCCAACGACCTAGTTTCGAATTTGGGATTAGATAGCTCACAAGATTAGTATAATATTTGATCTAATTACCTAGTTTTTGACCCCCCATGACCCAGTATTTAATTTGAACGATACTTGATGGAGACAGAAATGTTCTTTCATGAAGATATGGCCTCTATAGTAAATGTTAACCAATGTTAAGTTACCGAATCAAGGTTGGACCAAGGGTTGTTGAGTAATAGATCATTTAAAAAGTTGCCGCAGTTGCCGCCGCCGTAAAAATGACTGCTATGTCTCACTCCACATTAGTGGGCGAGACACACATAGGAAAGCTATCAATTCTGTATTAAAAAAGTTGCCTATTTTGCCAGGCTACATTTTTCACAGTTCGACCATTGTGCGAAAGGTGGGAAAAGGTACACGTTGGCAATTCCCAACATTATACAGTACATATGTTCAGTCTTATCAATATCTACACAATTTGAAAGAGGCTGTTAACAATCCCATGGAAGTAATATGCGAATTGTGTAGATCTGGATCAAACTGTGCAGCTATATAACCTGATCTGGATCTATACTCTTCTCTTATGTCAACATGTACCTTTTCGCACATACGGGATCATATGGTACACTGTTTAAATATAAAACTGACCCGAGTTACAATTCATTTTGAGGAATTTCCAGGAAGAACATTGGCCAGTCCATGAAAGGCCGAAACGAATTCACAGTCAAAGAGGATCCGAAAAACGGTTGGTTTTCGGACGTTGGTATGTAGTTGAAGGGAAACAACTCCTTGATGCAAAGGAATCGAAAATATACATGTATATATATTCTTTGGAAACTTTTTACCGCGTTCTCTTAAAGGAAAGTCATTTGATATGTTGTTGAAAAAGAGAAATAATGAAATATAATAGTTCACAATTTAAAAAAAAGCTACTCGGTGCAGGTACTGCAAGCAAGCATTATAGCCACACCAAAAGCGACAGAAACAGTAAGTATATTTTATTTTTCTTTATTGTCTTTTCTTTGCAAAAAATAACTAATTCGTTTTAACCAACAAATGCAGCATTATTTTGTTTAATGTAAACTTCGAAATTACAAAAGATATAAGAATGTATAGATTAAAATTAAAGTTACATCACCGGATATAAGGCACTCTTTTTACAACGTTAACATCTGTAAATAAAAATACCTTGAAAGTCAGTTGCTCAATACCAGGTGCCTCCTCCATCCAAATTAAAAAAACAAAATGATTTTAACGTATTCTATTGATGCTGACGAATATAAAGTTGCTTTAAAAATAAATATATATATTATTTAATTTGAGGGAAACCTGATTTTAAAGTTGTAATTACTATATTTAACTGTGAAAGTTGAGAAGTACTCCAGGAAAACCAACCTTAGCCTTATTAGTACACGTTCAAATAAAGTTCTGCATGCTTAAACAATGATCAAAATGAGTTCTGTTTAATAGACATTTCTCGAAACATTTTATGATTTATGGACTAACAGTGTAGAGCAAGATCATACTGCGCGGATGCCCTGGATAATCTGGATATACAGTTGTCAAAAATTACTGTTTGTTTTCACTGAGTGCCGCTCAATTATTATGTTTTAGCGCCATTAAGAATACACTCTCTTAATACTGTCATTTACGGTTATTTTGAATCGGAGCTTTTCGTAATTTAAGTCACATGAGGGTCTTTTGGTGAGGCGTCAACACGTGCTTGCATGTGGGAAAGGGTTAACATCATCACATGATTTATTCGCGCTCCTTTAACTTTATCTGTACACCGGTAACCGATCTCATTATTAGTGCAGGCAACAGGACGGGCTCTTCCAGATCTTCAACACTGAATTCAAACCTGTAATCAAATTACAACATGCATTAACAAATATCGACTGTTAACATTGAGCAATTGGTCTCTATAATCAAAGAATTAGAGAAGAAGAAAAAATAGTGTCAGAATAAGCTTACCAGCAGTACTGTTAGTTTACTCTGCATGGTAACGCCGTTATACAACTGAAACAACAAAACCCCGTCGTTTTGTACATATGTATTTAAGTCACTGTAATCTTGCCCTGTAAAACGCGAACCCCAGCATTGACAACGATGTATGAAGTATGAAAGAATTCCGTCCTAAAATAAAAGTGTTAGAACGATGATGTCGTTTCGTGCAAAATATGACATTGACCTTCGACCTAGGTCGATGATGCTTGTGAACATTTGTATTAAGTTTCAAAACAATCAGATTAGAAATAAAGTCGCGTGTGCGATGACGTAATTGTGACACCTCTATAGTAACTGTGTCATTGACCTTCGTCCTAGGTCAGTGAAATGCGAACTCGCACAAGAGGTGATGCTTGTGAACATATGCGTTAAGTGTTGGATAGCGATGACATCGTTAGGGCACGGACATACGTAATGGCGAATACCTATACCCCGACGTTCTCATTGCGAGTGGATTATAATACCGAAATTGGTGTAAAATACCTTTCAAAGTAACAATAACAAAAATATGTTCATGGAGCGACAGTTATTTTTATATAGCTGTTTAACCTCAGTTTTGACCTAGATGTTAAACAAATGATCTAGATTGTAGACCAATCAAATGTTGTATTTAATGAATAATGTCGAAATAAAGGAAATGCAACGTTTTGATTGTTTCATAGTTAAGTTGGCGATCCTACGAGAGGCACTAATAAGGTGAAGTTTTAAGATGAAATGTTCTGCATACTAACCTTTAGTTGTTTTCCTTAAGAAAAAAACTTAAATGAAACAAATCAGTGAAAACGTATGGAATATAATATTTAAGAGCAAAATATTAATTATTTTTGAAACATGATAAGTTTTCAGTTATTTATCGTCAATTGAAACGTATACACCTCTTGGGAGCCTCGCGTAATCTCCAGTCATGTGACGTATTCTCGGCCTTGAATGTGCATGTTCCATTTCTTAGTGTTTTCTGATATTGATCGCTGTTTATCTTTTTTAAGAGGTTTCTTGTTTCTAATTATGTTGAATGTCTTGGAACTTACCTTTTCGCAACCTTTGCGATCGTAATCTTGACCTCATTCAGAGCAAAGTTCTGTCCTATACAGTTCCTGTGAATACAAACAACGATTGTTTTGTTATTACCAATGTGGAATTGTTTTTTATTGATTAACCATTTCCCAATTGCATTTTGACACATTTCTTAGATACATCTTTAGAAAACATTATGTCAAAATAAGCAATTTTTATATTTGCCATCACAATATTTTTAACTATATTCAATAATTATAATATCAATTATTGAGATTATTGAAGACAGTGGTACAGAGGTAGAGCGTCGACCTCTTGTACCAACGGGCCCGGGTTCGAATCCCGTGATGAGCGGCTTCTGCCTCTGGGATTTTTCCACACAAACAGCGCGAGTACCGGTTAAGTATCCAGCAAGCAGAACTCGAGCGTGATTAATATAAGCTTAAAGCCATCGATGTAAAGTAAATAAGTTAATTTAATAAACTAATTGTTGAAATGTCCATATTTGTTACTATATGTTTTCAAAGTCAGCTGCTGCCTTTTTGATGTATGATTGAAAGGGTTATAGATAAATGCTGTTTTATACTCTTGCAATCAGAGCTGCTCCTGCTATGATTTCAAAGAAGGACGCATTCCAGTAAAAGGTTCGAGTTAAACGGTATATTTGAATTGACATTTTTGAGTTATTGCAAGTCCGTTGTAGCACCAGCATGGAATACCCGGCTTTTATGTGTGCACAGGATTGACAAATGAAAGGCTTGGACTCTGAAACAACTTGAAATGTTCGAGCATGATAACTGATGATTTATGAATCCTTTTCCTAATTGATTGATTATATGGTAGCCGCTTTCAACAATGTTTCAGTTATATCACGATGTTTCCAGAGTGAGTTACCAGTACTACTGATACATTTATCCGGACACCAGTCAGTCAATCGTAATGCTGACCCCGCAACCCTGAGTGCCAACGAGGACAGCCACTTTCACTGAAGATGAGATGTTTTCATTACACGGGGCATTAAGAATAAGGTTAAATGTTAATTACCTGGAGCCCGCGGAGAACGGAATAAATCCATACAAATTTGACTCGTCCCTCTGCAGGTCGTAAAATCTATCCGGGTCAAAAATCTGTAAGCAAAGAGGGTGAGACACAGATATTATGACAGGATTACGATAGTGGCGCATGTGATTGCGCGACAATATATAACATAAGATGAATTATAAACCGAAGATTCTAAAATGTCATATCTGCACTGCGTATTGTGAAACAGCTTGTCAGCTGACGATTACAAATCAACCAATCAAGTTACTTTATATAAGCTGTAATGTCATTTATCAATTTGCAATCGTGAGGTACCGAACTGTTTTCCTACATGTGCTTGGGTTAACCGCCTTAATAATGCTTACGTGGTGATTTGGCCAAACGTCTTCATTATGATGCATAGCATATATGTTGATGTCAACACGGGCTCCGGTTGGTATCTCGATACCGTCTATCCAGACTGGTTTGGTGTGACGTCGTGAAATGTTGGGAACCGGACTGTAAAATCGCAACACTTCCTTTATAAATAAAGGCAAATATTGAAATTTTGAAAGGTCTTCCCTGAAAATATAATATGTGATTTTGAATCAAACAAAACTGTCTGTTAATGCCTTCGAATATTTGTTAGTAAATGGCACATTCGAAACGTTTAATGATCGGGCTTTCGTCAAAACGGTGCTACAAAGGCTTCCGCTATGCCTGTTTGGGTAGTTGCTACACAGGGATGATGCTGGTCATAATGACCCTGGCTGATATGAATCTGAGAAGGTATTGCAACAGTAAATTAAACTCATCAAATTCATTTTCCGACTGTTCTTTCACGCCAACTATCCAGTGCAGCATCCTTAAAGATTGCATTATTTTAGCGGGGGTGGAGCGGGTATAACGCCGTAAATAATTTTTCAGTTATATTTCGGCGACCAGTTTGTACTCCCCATAGTCTTCTAAAGCCTGGCTGCTTTTCTACATGAAGTTTGTCATTTGACGTTTGTCAAACGTCGGAAAGAATGCTGATTGTGATGGGGTTCGAACTAATTAACAGGGAAAATAGAATAAATAAAATTATGAGTATCAAGTGATATACGAAAACTACTGTAAAGCAGTATCCATTTCAATAATTTTGCACAAATGCGCTTTCAGATTTTGTTCTACTTGTGTACCAAATACGCCAAGGTTGGTTTTCCTCTTCATACAATCTTTTAAGTTTACAAAGAAGGCAACGAGATTCGGAAAGGATTAATAACCTTTTCAAAGACGCAACACATCTACAGTGTACGACTTTGCAATAACTAGGCATAAATGAGCCGTCCGGCGAGAAAACCAACATTATGGCCTTAGCGTAATGCATCGTCCAGACACATTCCGGGCCGACACATTCCGTCTCAGTGGGGATAGAGGTATAGAGTAATGATTCCTGAAACAGAAATCCACAGGAGGCGAAAAGTGTCCATCCGGGTAAGCATGCGCAGCATGCTTAGGCTGATTCGGATATTACTTTACGCAGAGTACACAATGTTGGTTTTCTCGCGGGACGGCTCAAATATTGAACATTTCTATGAATGAAGATAAAATCATTAAATAGGGTTTAAATCGTTCTGGTAAGAGGAAGAATTTCTCTGTATCAACAATTTCTGATTATCCCACTAAGATTTCGAAAGTTGATTACATCTGCATGTTGGGAAAAAATAACCTACATCTGGAGCTCCGAGTTGTCTCCCATTACTTGACACACGTCCTGATACACTTTATCTTGTATATCCGGGTACTTTCCGAGGGCATGGATAGACCAACTGATGGCTGAGGCTGTAGTATCGTGACCTGTCATATACATTAGACATGTTAGGCGAAAGTGCGATTTGATCGATTCAGGATTAACGCCGTTGTCAACAGTATTTCAGTTATATCGAGGTCATCAGTTCAATTGAAAAGATGTTTAATGGTTTTGCATTCAAACCCTGTGTTCAATATATGGTTGATAAGGGTTTAACGTCGCTTTTAACATTCTTTCAGTCGTATCACGACGACCAGTTCACCTATCCATGTGTCTCCTGGCTTTCTCGTACCAGTACTCACACAACAGTCTTTCCAAGCAACTGGCTGCATTTCTACACAGACTGTTTGCCCATTGGTGGAAGACGATTGAAACTTGTCGCATTGACTTTTGTAGAACGTCAGAAAGAATGTTGACCGAGCTGGGGTTGGAAGTCATGATGCCTGGATTGACATACGGCATCGCTACTGACTAAGCTGTCGGGGGGCTGTCCGTGTCCAATAGGCACTGAAACAGAAACAACTTTCGCGCAAACCCATTTTGTTTCAATGGTTTTCCAAGAAAAGAGACTTTCGTTTCGTTTATATCAAACGTCACTTGAACATATCCCGGTACTTCGCACACAATTCTATTTAAGTCACTGGCGAAAGTGTGTATTATTTCATTTGATGACAGTGGAGACTAATATGACTATACTATAAGATGTAGGCCTCAAGTAAAATTGTGAACTCCATAGGATTTATGGTCCCCCATATAATTATGATTACTCAAAATAAAAGTTTATGAATTTCTGCGTAAGATTTAAGGGTAACATTATATAATCTGTGACTTACAGAACTGGTTAGTCCATGGATCATGGAGAGGAATTGTTTCGTTGTGACGTAACTGAAAACTGTTGAAAAGGATATAAACCCAAATAAAGTTATGAGCGAAACTCAAACCTTCAAAGGTGAACGTATCAACTTCGTCCTGTATCTCCTGGGCGGTCAGTCCGACACCATCGGAATCTTAAGCGGTCAGTAGTATGTCCAAAAAGTCTAAATGTCGGCCTTTTTTGACGATATCTGGATTAGCCTCCTGTGAATATAGGTACAATGCATTTCATTTATTCTAATTTGAACCTCTACGTAGAAAATTGGAACGTCATACATCTGACATATTCACCAAACAAGGTTACGTGTTCTCCAAACTCGGTCACAGAAATGTGCACTCTCAATTCCACATATCGGAACGTGTGTTGGATTGTGGGAAGCTTAATATTTGTAAATAATATAGCCTAAATATTTGTTTGTAAACTCGGTCCTGATTTCAAAATATAAAATACATCAGGTTCCAATTCCACCAACCATACTTAGCCCCCTACACACACACACGGAGATCGTTCAGCGACCATTGAACGATCGAAAATTGGCCTAAATTGATCCGATCTCTCGACAATCTCTCAAAGCCCCGAAAAAGTTGTTTCTGTGTAAATGCTTGGGAGATCATTGTGCGCTCGTTGTGCGATCAAAATGCAATATTTTGCCAACTTTCATAGCCATTTATAGAGATCTTGCAGAGACCAATGCTTTCATTGAGCGCTTGTGGAGCGCCCATTGAAAGACCATTGAGAGATGACGGTGAGATATATAGAGATTGCTGAGAGATCGCTGAGAGATCAGGTGCGACAAAGATAGATAAATGAGAGACCGACAAATGTGCCGTCCATTGAAAAAGCTCTGAGAGTTCATTGGGAGATCGATAAGACCGTTGAACGCTCATTGTGCGCTCTTTGAGAGATCAGAGATTGCTTCCCTCCGAGACCGTTGAGAGATTGCTTCCCTCCGCGACCGTTGAGAGATTGCTTCCCTCCGCGACCGTTGAGAGATTGTTTTGGACCGAGTCAACATTTTGAGGAGACCGTGGCGACTGTGGAGATCACTGGGACATCATTTATAGAGATGGTCTCTCAACGGACGCCACCTCTGTGTAAAGGGGGTATTATACGTGATATATTAAATAAGGTTGGAACACACCCCAATTTTCATGTTTTACAAAATGTTTAAGTAAATGACTAAGTTGATATAAATAGTTATCTTGCTGACTAACACTAATTGTTAAGAAATGAGTTTTAGGCATTTTGTTTAGGGTAAACACAATTGATGAAAAATGCTTATTCTATGTACCGAGCTTGAATAATTTTAATTTAACCTTGTTTTCAGTAACAATACCATCTGGTTTATGTGTTCTCACATTTAGACCAGCCAGTAGTGTGTGGCCGGAGTCTAGCAATTTGATATATTCACAGAGTGCTTTTGATAGTAAACTTTTAGTACTTCACTTACAAGCTTTTGTCGTTTTTTATTTATTATTTCTCCAGTAAATGACTGGACAGTTTTTATCAACGTCTTTTCTTCTCTTCCAGAACTTGTCAGGTAGTATATCGTATCATACATGTACATCGGATTCCTAAAAATAGTTAAGATTAACACTTTCCTACATACAACAAATCTGCAGCAGACGACTTTGAAAAGAACCAGGCATGGTCGCATGGTGTCAGGACGTTTGCCCCAACCCCAGGGCATTTGCTCCCACCGAGAGGGCATTCCACATCCCCGATCCACATAACAGTTTTCCCAGCATGTGGATGCTTTATCGACATAGACTGTTAGCCCATTGACGTACGTCGTATAATAAGTATATTAAAAAAACTGAGCCGTCCCGCGAGAAAACCAACATTGTGGACTACGCGTAAAGTATCGACCCGGATCAGCCTAAGCATGCCGTGCAGGTTTTCTAGCGGGACGGCTCGTATATCAAATAAGGACGCGGTGGACTAGAGGACTAACGTGGATTGTTAGCAATTATGTAACAACTTAAAACTTACAGACATCTCAACCACACAAACTCCGATAGGCGTCGAAAAGCCTTTATATAAGGTACATCTCTGAAATGATAAAACATGATTTATTGATTGATTGGGGTTAAAACCCCGTTTCAAACAATCTTATCATTGCGGCCAGGTCACCTTACCATGTGTTTCTTGAATTTTCCACACCACTATTTAATACAACAGTCTTTCCAAGCAACTGGCCGCTTTTCCGCACATACTGTTAGCCAAATGTAAAAACTACGGAAAGAATGTTGACCTAGCCTGGACAGCCCCGCGTCGTTACCGACTGCGCCATCGGGACTCGCAAATAACCCCAAATAAATTTAAGTATGCTTATTAAATAGAATTAAAAGCATTGTGGCAAGTGGAGGAAATGCTCATACTCAATCATTTATATTTTTGTTGTCAAAAGGGTTCTGCAGCAGATGAATCAAAATGCGTCCTTATATGAGAAAAGGTTAAACAATGAAAGCATGTTATAGAAATAATGTGTAAATCGGTGCATTGCTCCTTAATAGAAATGCCTTATAAGCGATGAATAAGCACACTAAAGTAAATACACACTCCTCTTCTTGGATTGTTTCTGCTCCCTCGTACGATAGAGAACATCTCAGCATGACGTCTAAAGCTGCTTTCCCTGCCAGTGGAAAAACATCAAAGCTTTTACCATGCCGGCCAGCCTGTTCAAGCTTATTCTAAAAGTATGATAAAAGTGGGAGTATTAGATGTAGTCATAGAAAGGTCAATCCACGTCCTAGTTAAAATCGTTTAAAAATTGATAATAAATAATCAACACTTTTCCACTTGCAGACGCATTTCGGCGTATTTACAGCAAACGATTTTTGGAAATCATTGCGGGAAAAACCAAATTGAGCAATTTCTTCTATGTACCAATGTTTTCAAATTTATACAATAACTATATTTATTTGTAGAGTTTAAATTGTTTTGTAGATATAATTTCAAAGAGGTCTGCTGCAGATTTGTCTGTGTGAGAAGGATAAACAATAAACCAACGGAAAGTTTGACTGTACATTTTCAGCACGAGTTCATTGTACATATACTTGATTAAAGATTTCTCCAATGTTTCTTTGCTCAACCATACAGACGTCAATGTTGTGTAGTAAATTGTCCTTTACACCGTGGTTTTAAATTTGGTTATTGCTACCTTGTTTTTTATTCTATTTAAAATTAGCCTACTGTCTATTTTGATATGATCAATTCGCATATATTTAAATTCTGCGACGAAGAATCTTTTGGCAAAAATCCCAACTCGATTGAAAATCGTCCTTTTAATTGTGTGAAACGTAGTTGTGTTTGTCCAAAGCATTTGAAACACTTTTGGAAATGATTCCTAAACCTCCGAATTGACAAAATTAATCCTTGACCCCTGAATTAGCCACAATCTTTCCACCGCATAACATGAATAGCTTATCACTGCCAACTCGTTCTAAGGTCCATTTATGTACAGATAAAGTCGATAACTGAATCCTTTGTCAACTGGAACAGATTTCTTTTGAAGCCGGTCACCAGTAAAGGTTCATAATTGTTGACAGCCTCCCAAACAGTTTCATCTTTAAATGACCCGACTCGCGAGAACACCAACAGTAAGGCCTCTGCGTAATGTATCGACCCGGATCAGCCTGCACAGTCCGCAGAGGCTGATCCGGGCCGACACATCCCGTCTCATTCCGGATAGAGGTATAGAGTAATGATTCCTGAACAATCCACAGGAGGCTAAAAGTATCTGTCTGGATTAAGCCTGCGCGGCATGCTTAGGCTGATCAGAGTCGAGTCCACAATGTTGGTTTTCTCGCGAGACGGCTCATATTACTTTTTTTCTATGAACTCTTCCAAATGAAAAGCTGGACAGCTGGCACTCCTGCATCTTCTCTAAACCGATCGAAATTCTACCTACAGTAGTTTCAGTACTTTGATTTGAAACCGTGTCACTATAGTATATGTTCTTAATTGTTGACAGCCCTCAAATATTTTAATCTTCATATTTTCTATGAACTCTTCCAAAGAGAAATATGGACAAGTACATTTAAAAAAACAGCATTGGAAGGATTAGTAAGATTAGTAAAATAAGGATGATATTACCAAAAATATCGACGATACTTTATTCATGGAAGCAATATAACCTCGTAAAATGTCAAAATGAAACGCGGGCGTTAGAAGTTTTCTGTTTCTGTCCCATTTCTTCCCGTCGCTTATCAAAAGTCCATCACCTGAAATGAAATGATTAGGTCCTCCATGGATGCTTACCCTTTCATTTTCACAACTTATGAATGAATGAATACGTGGACCCGCTTTCATTCTGAATACATTTGAACCGTTCCACGAGAAAACCACCATGATGGCCTCTGCGTAATGTATCGATCCAGATCAGCCTGCGATATCCCCGCAAACTAATCCGGGCCGACACATTCCGTCACAGGGGTATAGGGGTAAAGAGTAATGATTCCTGAAACAGAAAATATACAGGAGGCGAACAGTGTCTGTGCGGGTTAGCCTGCGCAGCATGCTTAGACTGATCCGAGTCGATACCTTACGCAGAGGCCACAATGTTGCTTTCTTCATTTTTATTCTGAATTTGTGAATCGTCTAAATTTCAAAGTTGCGCAACGTCTCATTCGTGTATCGTATAGATATGACAAAACATAATTATATAATTATATTCAGATATCAGATACAGTAACCATTGAACCCTTTTCCTCATATAGACGCTTTCTGACGCCTCTGCAGAGATGGCTTTTTGAAAACATGGCGACAAAAGAAGAAATTGCTCATAACGAGCAATTTCTCCTTTTGTCACCGTGTTTTCAACTTTATTCAATGATTTTACTTTCATTTAAACGGAGTTTCCAAAAATGTTTGGATAAGTTTTCGAAGTCGTCTGCTGCTGAGTTGTTGCATGTGGGAAAGTGTTAAAGTGAACGGTGGTCTGTGGAAACCAACCTTAGGTCATTTACGACCGGTGAAGAGCCAGATCAAGCATCACATCCGCTCAGTTTGATTGGGACGTATACTGTTCGTATTTAGTTTAACGAGGGTTTCAAGAAACTTCTCAGTTACCGCCTCGGTGGTGTAATAGAAGAGCGTCCACATCGGGTCCGGCAGCTCGCTGGTTCGCTCCCCGACCGGGTCATACCAAATAGTTTAAAAATGGTATTAATGGCTGCTCTATTCGGCGCTCAGTTGTGTGGGGTTAGCATTACGACTGACTGGTTTCAGAAAAATGAACCAGTAGTTATCCAGAAAACGTCGGTATATAACTGGACAATTGTTGAAAGCGGCGTAAAACATGCACACAATCAAGACATTTCTGACAATAGAATATATTCTATATAAACCTTAATTATGCACCTGGCTGGCCAGTATTTGGTATTAAATTGTTTGAAATATATAAATGCTTGTATCTTAACAAAAAGTTTGTAGAAAAACATCAAAAGCATTTAGAACAGGATTTTGCTGGAAAAAAATCCTAGCAAATTTTACATTTTTCTCTCTAAAAATGGATGTTTTCAAGCTATTTAGACTTCTCTGTTAGTGTTGCATGGCCCAAATCATGCATAATTATTAAGTTTGTTCATGTCTATAAACATTGGACACAGTTTAAACTTAATATATAACGCTTTTCTTATTTTTTCTCATCTAAGACCTATAAGATGCGCGATATCCCAAAACTGGCAACTAAAGCCGCAAAACCGAGGTTTCGGCCGGTATAGAAAAATTGAAATTTCTTTGAAAATAATTGCCTTACTGTCCTAACTTTGGCTTTTTTGCTTTCAATATAGATAACACATTTATGTTTTATTTTTTCGTATAATGCATGTCCCTTTCTTTCCTCTGCCCCAGTTGTAACTATCTCCAAAGGTAACGTGTACCTACTATACCTTTCAACTCTGAGCACAATCTTTCTCTAGAGCTCTCTTTTCCTAAATTTCCCTCTGTCTGGTTCTATACTATTTATTAAGTTATATTTCTCATTTAAATTATTCATTTAATTTAATTTAAACATATTTAATTCTCATTTATTTTTACATAGTAGGTAACATAAACAAATATACAATGGAGAAATGGATTGGACTGAAAGTTCATAGCTTATTGAAGGTCCTCTCCAATAAAGATTGATTTACAGGAATCACGGTGAATATTTAACATGTGCAGAACATATCAGCTTACTTTAGCTTTGTAATTTATCATACAAGAAACAGATACATAAAAGAGAGTGGAGAGAGAGCAAGGAGGGAGAAAGAGGAAGAAAGAGATAGATGTAAAGAGAGCAGAAATAGATAAAGGAGGGTGGTGCGCGTATGGGCGGTTAGTTAATGTATATATGTCGATTATCCATACCAAATAAAATATAACATAAAAAGATACTTAAAAAGTTGCAAGTTAACAAAAAAGCAATTAAGGAAAAGGGTAAATTATCGTGAGCTAAACTTTTTCGTTCCGATTATAAATTGTTGGACTGATTCAAAAATAGCATTATTTTATTCATTTGACCTGTTTGGCTGTGGAATAAAGGCAAATAGTGTCAGTCTAGTTATACTATGTCGTTCTCTCTGTGTTGTATCCCAAATCGAACCTGCAATGCCTGGTGAACTCCGTATTCAAGGGGCGTCAGATGATATGCACCGGTTATACTTATCTGAGAATGTTAAAAACAATTAACAAAAACCTGTACCGATTATATTTGCGAGAAATTTATATCCATCGGTGTATGTCTTTGCTTTCCGATTCTCGACGTTGATATATTGTTTTACTGTCTCAGGGTGACATAGGCCGATTCCGGGGAAGGGGCCGCACCATAAACTGAACATTCGGGCCTTTTCATCCTTTACGAGTTTATTTACGGTGTCAAAATATGAAATGGAATCGTACACCTGAAAAAAGCGTGGTAAGATAAATTAAATGCGTTCGAGCAGGGGTAATTATAAGAGGGATAAGCAACTATTAATGTAGTCCAGGTTTCTGTACTAGGAATGCGATTTCATATTTTGACTGTTCGCATCCTACAATGCAATATGTAATGGCGATATATTGAGACTTCCATTAATGTACACCGGCGACTTTAAACTGGATACGCCGTGATATAAGTAGGAACAAATTGTTGGAAGCGAAGTAAAAAAAAACTACCAAACAAACAAACTATTTACACGAATTCAGCTAATAGAAGTTGATGTTTACCTGTGTTAAATTTCCGTACAGCCAATGTATTGGTGGATGCGGAAGCTTCCGTAGTTGTGAACACAAATAGTGATAATTACGTATTAAACTGATTAACTTCCACAGAATGACACAAATAACCCCGAAAAGAAGCGCAGATAAAACCACCTCCATGTTGTGTTAAGTATAGTTTTACTGTGTAACGAAAGGTTCAACGTTTATCTTTCACTCTTATCGCTACTAACTCTCGGGTTGTATTCATTGCGCACAACGGATCCTTGATGAAAACATAGTTGAAAAAGGAGAAATTGATCTTAATTTGTCTTTTTTTCTTATTGTCTCTCAATATTTTCTTCAATGGCGTGTCATTACACATGTACAAACTTAACTTAAAATCACTTATTCATTCAGTTCGTTGGGTAAAGCCGGGTGAAGTGGGTAACCTTGTCGTTTGTCTTTGTACATTATTTATATATGTGTTCCCGCATCCTCCTTATTCCCCAGACCTGGTGGTTATCGTCGAGGATTTTGTAACCGGGTGGCCCGGATTCGATCCCCAGTCACGGCCGGCACATCGGTCATGGTAGAGTGCTTTTAGGCAAGGCACATGTCTTAGCCGAGTAATGGTGTGTTTACCCAGGGCTCATGAATAGGAAAAATGTCGTCGTGATATAACTGAAATAATGTTAAAAATGGCAACAAAATCCCACATAAATATAAACCCACAGACTTGGTACCGTGCGACTTCTATCTCTGTCCAAAATTCATAAACTTCATTTCTGGTCGTAGATTCGATCGCCACACGCTCATTCATCAGTATTTCTGGAATCTACAAATCCAATATATATAAAAATAAACCCACAGACTTGGTAACATTCGACTTCTATCTCTTTCCAAAATTCAAAAAGTTCATTTCTTGTCGTACATTCGATCGCATGATGCTCTTCATTCTGCTGTTCATCAGTATTTCTATTCTCGATCAAAGTCAGCCTACTGTGACGCTTTCCAGATATGGATCCAAAGACTACAATTTATTCGTTTCTAGCCATGAAGAGTTTGTTTGTTTTATTGGGGTTTTACGTCGCTTTCAACATTATTTCAGTTATATCACGTCGACAGTTCACTTATTCATGATTTCTGGGTAAACAAACCAGTACTAGGCTAGAAAATGTGCCTTGCCTAAGAGCACTCCACCATGACCGTCGTGCCGCGACTGGGGATCGAGCCCGGGACACCCGGTTTCAAATCCCCGACGCTAATCACTCGACCATGGCTGAATCCTGCCATTGAGCGTAATTTGAGAGTATGAAATGAAAAACTGGACTTTTAAGTTAGTTTCTATGGTTACAAACCACAATACACAATACATTTCGAACATTCCACGTTCATGTTTATTTGATGTGCGTTATTCATTTAATTTCACACTTTTTTTTTATCAAAGCAAATTCAGTAAGGATTATTTTTTTTGCAACGTTTAGACGTACTCCGTTTTTGCAATTGTCCGTGTTGTATTTCGGAAGTTACCACTTTTACATGCTTAGCCGGTTTCAAACGTAGTAGATCGAGGGCTTGGCGTGAAAGGGTTGTAACTTAAAACCTATTTTGAAAAAACCCTGGTATAGGGGCAATTTTGACCCTTTTGCAAACAATGCAAATTTAGGTGCCATTGCTCAGAACGAGCAATGGCACCTAAATTTACATTGTTTACCAAGAAAAGTGATTTAACACTTATAAAGACTTTCTGGCGAGGTGATTAACCTTGGTAAAAAAATACCAATTTTAGATACAACTGTTTCACGCCAAGCCCTCGAGATAATTTAAAACGTTTCTTTGTATGGTGTTCTACGCCGCTTTCAACAATGTTTTCAGTTATCACGGCATTGCCTGGGTAAGTCAATGTTTTGCATAACATGGTTCTTCAATATGTCCTGTCCAACAGTGTTTTTGACTTATCTCAGTCACAGGAATTTTACCAGATATATAGGCTAAAAGCTTTACGATTCGTGGAATATAAATCAGTTTGCAAAAGTGCATTAGCCTGTTTATGCGGGGGATTCAGCTATGCTGAATACCTCCGTATATTATCATACTGCTGTCGTGCATCGTCAATATTTTCCATTGTCAACACTATACAGGCTACATTTGCATCGAATTTTCATGAAAGTTAATCAGAACATTCATCTGCATCAAATCTTGGACAAGTTCGAAACTGGGCCATTTGAGGTAAACAACTAGGTCACTAGGCCAAATTGAAGGAATTCTTGTTATCACTCTAGAGGCCACATTTTCAACTTGAGCATGTTGAAACTTTATCAGAATGTTTGTCTTGATGATGTAAGTCAAGTTCGAACATGTGTCATGTCGGGTCAAGAAGTATGTCACTATGTCAAATTGAAGGAAAAGCTTGTTAACACTTTGGAGGCCTTATTTTCAACTTGAGCATGTTGAAACTTTATCAGAATGTTTGTCTTGATGATATGTGGGTCAAGATCGAACATGGGTCATGATGGATCAAAAAATAGGTCACTAGGTTAAATTGAAGGAAAAGCACGTTAACACTCTAGGGGCCGCAATTTTTGCTTCAGCAGTTTGAAACTAGGTAACTATGCCAAATTGAAGGAAAATCTTGTTAATTCTGTAGAAGCATCATTTTTGGCTACAGCAGCTTGAAATTTGGTCAGAATTCTATCTAAATGATATCTAGGTCGAGTTTGAATATGGGTCATGCCGGATAAAAAACTAGGTCACTAGGCCAAATTGAAGGAAAATCTTGTTAACACTTTGGATACTGCATTTTTGAAACTTTATCAGAATATTTTTCTTGGTGATATCTAGGTCAAGTTATAACATGGGTCATGATGGGTCAAAAAGTAGGTCACTAGGTCAAATTGAAGGACAATCTTGTTAACACTCTAGAGCAAACATCCCCCGCATTTTAGTACTTTCAGTCCTTTGATTTATGTTAGATGTGTAACGTACACCGGATCCTTTACGGAGTAAAGCCATCGCGGGTCAACCACCCAGGCACTAACCGCGATGTTCGTTGCTTAATTTTGTCAAAAATCCAACAACTCTTCCAACGTCGCTATAAAGCCGGCTTTCACGGGAAGGCGGTAGAAGTGGTATTTGTACCTACACCCCATTCCCGTCAACCTTCTCCCTCTTTCTCTTGACTTCGACCCGAAGTCACACAACTGCTCACAAGCAGTACACCAGAGCGTGGCATATGTAACATCAATTGGAACCACCGGGGTCCGGGGATGCCGGTGATATCAACCTAAAATCCTATTGCTACCACCATTTGTAATGTGCACCGGGCTCTTCACGGAGTTAAGCCATCGCGGGTCACCCATCCAGGCACTAGTCGCGATGTGCCTTGCTTAACTTTGTGAAAAAGCCAACCACTCTACCAACGTCGCTTTAAAAGCCGGCCTCACGTAGAATAAACATGAATATAATCCATTACGACTCGAACTCAGGACCTTTGCAACCAGATAGCCTCGCAGAACCTCAACGCAGAACCTCAAAGCCTTGTGCTATATATAGCGCAACGGAATAAACGTCGTAACTCAATAACTTAACCCCATACCAAACGGTATAATGGTACACCATGTCATGTACAGACCAGGTTAACCCGGTAAACCCCATACCTATTCAATAGCATAACCTCGATCGTACACAACATCATATCAAGTGAACGTTTCACTCTAACCCACATACAGCAAATCTGCAGCAGACGAGTTTATAAACACTAGACAAACATGAGAAAAACACTTTAAGTGAAAGTACTATTATTGAATGAAGTCGAAAACAATGTGACAAAAGAAGAAATTGATCATCATGAGCAATTTCTCTTTTTGTCACAATGTTTTCTAACGTCATCTGCAGCAGAGGCGCCAGAATGCCTATACGTGAAAGGGTAAAGATAAACATTTTTTATAACGATATGCCGTACATTGTTTGCTATTACACACAATGGAGGTCGTGTTATCAACAGCGATATTCGGATTAACTTGTGCCGCTTTATGGAAGATTTTCAGTTTTCTACACGCCTATCGTTTCCTATGTTCTCAGCTTAGGAAGATCCCTCATCCACCAATACATTGGTTGTATGGAAACTTGAATCAGGTAATGAATGTTTCCTATCTCTGTCTGATGCATTGCCTTAACCCTTCACTGCAAATCTGAAAAAGACGACTTTCAAAACAACTATACAAAAATATGCCAAATCGCTTTAAATGAAAGTTTAATTAATGATACAAGTAGAAAAGATTTTGACAAAAGAAAAAAATAGCTCATTATGAGCAATTCCTACTTGTTATCACAATGTCTTCAGAAGTCATTTGCTACAGAGAAGTCAATAAAGCATGTGTATGTGGGAAAGGGTTGAGAACAGGTATGCATTTCATCATCTCGAGGGCTTGGCGTGAAACGGTTGTAACTAAAATTGGTATTTTTTTTAACAAGGTTGATCACCTCGCCATGAAGTCTTTATAAGCTTTAAATCATTTTTCTTAATAAACGATGAAAATTTAGGTGCCATTGCTCGTTTTGAGCAATGGCACCTAATTTGGATTGTTTACAAAGGGATCAAAATTGCTCCTAAACCAGGGTTTTCAAAATAGGTTTTAAGTTACAACCGTTTCAGGCCAAGCCCTCGATCTGTCTTCTGAAACCAGTGTATATCGAGATAGGGCTATGTAAATATACAAGATGTTCGCTGTTCGCCCTTAAAAAGCAGTGGACTTAGTAACAGAACCCCAAAGTAGATATTAAAATCACTGATTAAATTGCATGGATTGATCTTAAAACAGCTTGCGCGAGTCAGTTATCTGCCAAGACCCGTTTGAAACATATTTCTTCACCTTTCATATTACACCAACAGAACATGAAGTGTTACAGATAATGCAAAATATCCCTAACGGCTTTTACCTTTAACATTTAAGTATGAACTTGACTTTTGGGAAAACGGAAACATTTAATGTCAGTATTCAAGTCTGAATTTTGACGTTTAACCTTTGACCTTAACGAGAGACATTAACCGTTTAACAAACAGAACACTTGATAAAGTGGACACTCTTTATTTATAACACAACTTTGCAAGTTTATTTAGAAATTCAGTAGACAGTATGTCCATGAGAATACAGAATTTAACAAAATACATATTAACATAGGTAATATAAACATTTCAAATATTATCTTACATAAACATTTATTTTTAAACATAGCCAGCTTATAAACCAACTGTAATTTACTAAACAAGAAATATCTTTAAAAAAGATAAACGGCGATCAATATGAGTAAACACTAAGAAATGGAACATGTGCATATTATTTGATATTTTGTCTTACTTATTAGAATGACAGAAAACAACGTTAAATATGTAATATTTGTTTTATTTATATACTTTGGTTTTGATATGAATGAAAGAGAGAAAAAAAGAGCTTGCCTCTGCCAGGAAGCGAACCACTGGCCTTTCACTTTCCAATCCAAGTTAACAGCCATTAAACTAGCACGACATGACGTTAATACGTTCAAAGCCGAGAATTCATCACATGGCTGGAGATTACGCGAGGCTCCCAAGAGGTGTATTATGTAACACAGTTTAAGTTTCAATTGACGATAAATAACTGAAAACCTGTCATATTTCAAAAGAAATTTATATTTTGCTCTTAAATATTATATTTCATACGTTTTCACTGAATTTTTTCACTTAAAGGTTAGTTTGAAGAACATTTCATTTTAAAACTTCACCTTATAAGTGCCTCTCGTGGGATCGCCAACTTAACTTTGAACCAATCAAAACGTTTCATTTCCTTTATTTCTTCGACATTATTCACTAAATACAACATTTGATTGGTCTACAAGCTAGATCATTTGTTTAACATCTAGGTCAAAACCCACGTTAATCGTCTATCGCCGAAAAAACTCACATACATTTGCCATTAAATGAAAAATATAAATATTATACAAAGTACAGTCTAAACATTGGATACATTTTCAATTTGTATTGTCAAAGCGTGAAGGGGTAGGTATGTTATTTATTCGAAATACAAGGTTTTTCGCAATTCATATTATTCAAAGACAAACATAGACACTTACTTAACTAATGTAGGACTCTCAGATGTCATGAGATCAATACATTTAGAAAGATCTCTTCCAGTAAGAAGCTTATGAATTTCTTTCTTAATTCTTGATATAATGGACATTCTAAAATAAAACGAAAATCATCTTCGATTGTGTTCAAACACACTTTACATTTTCTTCCATTTATTGGAATTTTTGGACTTCGCAATCTGTTTCAATTTCTAATCTATGTGCCGAAAGTCACATATCAAGTGCTGTGAATCTAATTATTACACCTTTCGAACCATCCCATTAGCAATTATTTATTATCACGGTGTGTGAAAACGTTTAGTGCCCATCGGTGAACGCGTGAGGGGACTTAATCAGTAAAATGCAAGAAATGTTTTATATTGTCCACAAACCGCAAGTTTGAAGAGTTGAGAAACAGATTATTATACCCTTCAATTTTTGAAATAGCAAGTAAATCAACGGGATGATGGATAGACGTTTCAAACGGATTGTTGAATGTCTTTCAGATCCACGATTCTATTTCATTTTTCGATGTCATCACTGGTTTGATTCGAGATGAAAAGGCCCGGATGTATAGCGTTTGGTTTGGTCCATTTGGTGCTGTCGGGTTGTGCCATCCTGACACTGTTAAACAGCTCATTAACGTTGAGCTGCGGAAAGCCAAGAAGCTTAACGACGGATATAAGTTCATCAAATCTTGGATAGGTAATTCACACTTTAATATCTACATTAAACCTGCAGCAGATGACTTTGAAAACATCTAGGCAAAATACTAAATATCTATACAGGAACGTATGATTATTAAATTGAGTTAAAGCAGTTGGAAACACAGGGAAAATTACTAATTATGAGCAAAGTATCATTTGGTATCAGTGTATTCAAAATTCATCTGCTGCAGATGATTCAACACGAGAGTTTGCCCATGGAAACGAATTCAGTCGAGTTCATGCCAGTTACGACAATCCAATCAATAGAAATAAAATATCACTCAAAAAATATGTCGTGACTTAATGTCGTTATTCGATCATAATTTCGAATGCACGTGCATGTGCAATGTCTTAACATTGGTTATAATGCATCGTCGGTATTCACTGGTGTTAGTTCCTATTTCTCTATACGATACATCCCCGGGAATATTGACTGGCAAACTTACGTTATGCATGCATATATATATATTGAGATTGTGTGATCCGCAATTATTATCCCTGACGTTAATGGAGATTATTGCCGATCATTCGTGCTATCTCGGTCATATCCGGAACTTAAGAGAACATCAAATTATATCATTAATGACGTCAACATGTCGAATCGAAGCAAGTAAGTGGATTGGATAGTACAATTCACAGATGTTGCAATCCAAGGGAAGCAACTATTTTTTTTCATTAAAATGTGAAAGGTAATCAATTGAGAATTAGGTATTACATTGCCGAGATAAACGAAGATGAGTGTAATGTAACACACACGTCTCAGTTAAAATGCGTGAATTGTAACATGCATGATAAATGATAAATTGTGCAGGATATTTATAACTTTAAAGGCTTTGCCAAAATGAAATTGTAAATCGATCCGACTTCGCCCAAGCTATGTCTATGTCTAATTGCGTATCAGTTTTATAGTTACAAAATTGTATTGGTCGACTGAAACTTGTTTAAGTAATTAGACAGTCTAGATAAATGAAACTGAACACATATTCATATTTTGGAAATTGTGTACGAAGCATGTTTTGCCATAAACTATCTAGAAATCCGCCGTGGATAAGAAGTTAGCCTGCATGATTCCAAGGATCGACCTCTGCTTGCTGGAGTCATGGTGGACAACGCACATTTCCTAGCCTAGAACTGGCTAGTGACTCTCTCATATGATGGATATGTGTATTGTAGCCGTGATAGAACTGAACTATTTTTGAAATCGGCGTAAATCTTCAGCAAAAAACGTAAATTGAAACATTATATTTGACTTTTGTATCAACTTTGTTTTGACATTTATAGGTGATGGCCTGTTAGTGAGTGACGGAAAGAAGTGGGAACGGAACCGGAAGCTCCTGACTCCCGCATTCCATTTTGACATACTGCGAGGATATATTACATCAATGAACAAAGTCTCTTCAATATTTGTGGTAATGTTTATGTTTTAAGATTTCCATTTGGCGCCATTTGTGAAGTAAACCGACTCCTTTGTTACACGTACGTAAAGATCACTCGGGAACGAAATTCCCTAACAATCAAAGTACTGAAAGTGCTAGTAACGAATTATTTTGAACATGTATTGTAAAATCTAATTTATGAATGCAATTGATCATGCTATTGCACAATTAAGTCTATTTTATTATTATTAATATTTTTGTCAAGAGATTTTTTTTATCAGTTGACAGTTTTAGTAAATGTAGCATTTCAACGGCGATGCGAGCGTTTAACATGCACACTTACTCTTTCACTGAGCTCTGCGTAAAGTCTGTCAAAACACCCATGGCATATTTGTGAGATTTACATTGTTAGTTCGATTTGTTTTCGTCACCAGGGGCGGATCCAGGATTTCGGCTTATATTATAACTATGTTTCATGTGAGTGAATTAATTATTATAAATCTATAATGTTTAACAAATCGCATAAAATAAGAATTAAAAAAAAGAACAGTTTCTGTTGGGACTCGAACTCGCGTCCATAAATAGTCCATGATTAGTAGTTCTACACGCTCTCCATTACACCACGGTACTTTGATACAACGTAAGTGCGTTACTTTCGTATATATATTAAGCTAACTGAATGCGAGCGTATGTAAACCATGATCTATAATTAGAAAGCCCCTTTGATCATCGTTATCATGTTGGAAAAAGGAGAAACAACGGCGATGCGAGCGTTTAAAATGCACACTGACTATTTCACTGAGCTCTGCGTAGTGGCATATTTGTGAGATTAACATTGTTCTTTACAGCGTGGGGTCGACTTCTAGTGAATGGGCATACGACTAAAATTCATACTCGTGCCTTATACGTACCTGCCGACAAATGAAATATATATGCGCGTACTGTTAATTTGATATTTTCTAGAAAATTGATTATCTATGATGATTCGATAGTATAATTATGACTTCACTGTATTGATATAACACGTAGAAGTCATTTTAATATCGAAAAAATACTAGGACTATTTAGGTGCAACGAATGTGTATTCTAAGCGGAAGTGTAGTTTAACCGTGACTTCCGGAAACAAACACGATCGCGTTAACTGTATTATTTTTTGAGAAAAGATAATTCGTTAAAAAATCAAATGTAAATTAACCCTACATTTCATTTCTTCTTTTTTTGAGGGGGAGGGGGTGGGGTGGGGTGGGGGGGGGGGGGGGGGGGTCAATAGCATGTACATCCTTAAAAGCTAAGAAGCCATTTTATTCGGCCCTTTGTACTGTAATCTCTATACATTCAACATGACTATGAATCAGTGCTTGATAATTTCTCATTGCCTTGTGGACATACGGTACGTGGCATTTGAAAAGTATAAACATTTCTTTTTCAATTTAATTTTCATGTACATCTTACTACCTAATATATGCAGACGCGTTTCAACGCATTTGCAGACGAATCTTGAAATCGTTGTGACAAACGAAGAAATTGGTACTGACACACGTTTTCATTTTCACTTTAGAATAAGCTGGGACAAGCTAGTCAGAATGGTAAAAGCTTTGATGTTTTTCCACTGGCAGGGAAAGCAGCTTTAGACGTAATGCTTAGATGTTCTTTGTCGTACGAAGGAGCAGAAACAATCCAAGAAGAAGAGTGTGTATTTACTTTATTCATAAATATAGCGCTATCCTGAAACTCACTAGAAATTATCAGCAGGCATTCTAGATTAATCAAATTTCCAAATTTGATGGGTATTCTTAATTTCAGGGTTACAAACCTAACGAGTAAGTTAACCACATAGCCAATCAGATTATATTATATTAAATATTTTATTTTATTTTCATCCATGTACACTCATATATGTTAATTTGTTCAATTAGAATGGTTACAATTTGTGATTACAGTCATATGGGGGTTTACTATGTGTTTGAACAAATTTGAGAAAGAAATTGGCGGAATTGTAAATTGCTTTATTTTAATCTAGAACACAAATTGCAGAGACATTTATAATACTCAAATTAAATAAAATCTATCCACTCTTCTTTTCAAAAAACATTTAACTCATATATGGTATCTGCCCTGTGTTCCATAGTAAACACAACGTAAACACGTTTTGTCTATGGAGCGGAACGAAACCTACCTGTATTATGCATGTACTCCCGTCGAACAGGTTTGGTTTACCGACTAATGCACGGATTATCGACGAAACCTATATAGGTTTCGCAAAACAGGTTTTGGGTTTGGTGACTATGGAACACAGGGCTGCCAGCCTGATACCAGTGTCCACGGAATTTGGAATCGATGTCACACTATCGCAATATGGACTGTTGTAACATGTTTATCCTTAACCATAGTCTTTACGTGCTTACTGCAATACTTAAGATTAATATGTATTTAGACTTTGAGAAAAGTATAGCAAAAGGAGAAATTGTTCATAATGAGCAATTTCCTTTTTTTTTTTTTTTATCAACCATCCTTTAATTTCGGACATTTTCATATTTGAATAACAATCAGACTATGTTGATCAGGATATAAATCCTCGTTATTTCTTAAAACCCCTTTCCCATAACAACTCTGCAGTAGATCACTTTGAAAACATGTAGGCAAAAATATGAAAACTCTCTAAAAGTGGAAACAATTGTGGCGAAAAAGAAATGCTTCATAAATATAACGAGAGTGTTATCATTTAGGAACAATGTATTAAACAGTCGTCTGCTGCAGATGTACTGACTTTGTCTGCGGTTTGGAATGGATAAATCCACCAACATGCATGCCGAACAATATAAAATGTATTACTTTCAGGGACGTTCCCTACATCAAAGCTTTTCGCCGTCTTTCCGAACTATTTTGGATTAGGACTCTGTAAGTATACCTTAATTATTTGGACCAGGCGACATGAACACCGACATGTAAACCGATATGTAAACCGACATGTAAACCGAAACCTACATGAAAACCGATATATAAACACTTATGTAAACAAAAACCGACATGAAAACCGATATGTTAACAAATATGAAAACCGAAACCGACATGTAAACCGGTATGTAAACCGACATGTAAACCGAAACCTACATGAAAACCGATATATAAACATATATGTAAACCAAAACCGACATGAAAACCGATATGTAAACCGACATGAAAACTGATATATGTAAACCGATATGAAAACCGAAACCGACATGTAAACCGACATATAAACTGACATGAAAACTGAAAACGACATGAAAACTGATAATAAAATAGAAACTGACATATACACCGATATGTAAACTGACATATAAACCGATATGTAAACTGACATATAAACCGATATGTAAACCGACATGTAAACTGATATGTAATCATATATGTAAAGTGACATGTAAGCTGATATGTTAACCGACATGTAAACCGATATGTTAACCGATATATAAACCGACATGAAAACCGATATGTAAACCGAAACCGACATGAAAACAGATATATGTAAGCCAACATGTAAACTGATATGTTAACCGACATGTAAACTGACATGTTAACCGATATGTAAACCAAAACCAACATGAAAACCGATATGTATCTGATATGTAAACCGACATATAAACCGATATGAAAAAAGAAACTGACATGAAAACCAATATGAAAATCATTATGTGAACCGATATGTTAACTGATATGTAAACCAATATGAAAACCAAAACCGACATAGAAACTGATATGTAAACCGATATGTAAACCAATATGTTAACCAACATGTAAATCGATATGTAAGCTGACATGAAAACCGACATGTAAACCAACATATAAACCGACATGTAAACAAATATGTAAAACAATATTAACTGACATGTAAACCGACATGTAAACCAATATGTTAACCGACATGTAAACCAATATGTAAAACAATATGTTAACCGACATGTAAACCGACATGAAAACCATATTCGGAGGTTTCGAAGTTCATGACTATAAGTATCAATTTAATTATCTAGTCGCTCTGTGGGCATAAGCATTCGCTAGAATCTTCTATGAAGCATGTACGACTATATGACGAACAAGGATGCTCCAACTTGAGTGGTGGAATAGGCTGATCCGATCTTCAAAGTGTATTTGGTCATGTTGGAAAAGCAATATTTGTTTCAATTATGAAATTAATTGATGATGGTTTATGGATTTACGACAGTTTATGTTATTAAGAGCGCCGTTTCTCTCATATGCGTGTGTCATTTATATACAAAGTAGCATCGATATAGTTCTGTCAAAACCAAGTTTGCTTTTTCCAACATATAACAGTTTTTCGGGACATGACTTCGAAAACTTCTATACAGTAGAAAAATGTGTCAAACAAATAAATTGTTCACCATCTTTTTGCCATTGTGTTTCCAAACCCTTTTGCTGTAGATGCTTCAAAATACGTCTGCATATGGGAATGGTGTTAAACAGGGTTTTGAAAATCGAAAATATGAACAACGGCTAACGAATTAAAGTAAATGTAATGTTATAAGAAATAACCCGGAGCAGACAGAATGAAAACTACAAATAAAAAACGTGACAAGCGATCAACTAGCTATATACTAATCTTTTTGATAAGGTTCATTTTTGTATTATATTTGACAGTGTTATTTGCTGTCGTGGACATTGCTATAAATGAAATGCTTTTTGTCGAGCCCGCTTGTAGTGCGCTCGACAAAGCTGTCACAATGGCGGTTCGGTGTATATACGTGCGTGAGTCTGTGCGTCCGTCTCTCCGAACCTAGTCCGGGCCGCATCCTAACCATGCATCATAGGATATCCAAGAAACTTGGCACAAACGTTCACCATGATGAGGTGATGGCAGAAGTGAAAACAAATTTTGCAATAAAGGAGGAGGCTGTTCTCTTTTAACCCTTTCCCAGTTGTGGACGCGTTTCTTCGTAATTAATGTCTACATTCACAAAGTGGAATTGGAGTACCAGACCGCAAACTATTTCATTATTCAAAATATATTCAGTGTAAGGATTTATTATTTAATAAGGTCAAGTGTAAAATTATTCCTATGTTAAATATACCTCAACCTTTCATACACAAAACATACTAAAAATGATGTATGTTAATTTGTAGGGGATTATTGTACTGTTGACATGTTACAACCACTTCTGTATCACAGAATGCCCATAATCAACTAGGCCCTTAATTAACTACTATCAGGTCAACTCTCTGTCAGTCTGTGTTGCAATTGCATGGAAGAGCACTATGTCTGTGACAAAACCTTTGGGGTTGGCTCGACATATTGCCTGTGGGCATCTAGTTTTACCTTATATGTAAACGTTATGAAAATAACGTTTCATTGAATCGTATGAAATGCCACACTGAGGTGAGGGTGTAATACATAACAAAGATGCATGATTAAAAGGGAAATTTAAAAAGATAATTGGGGGCTGCTTTAAGGATGTTTAAAGTGTATGATGACCACGTGCATTGATAACCGATTGATATCACCTCCTCATTATTCCACTTAGCCCTCGGATATTCTGATATGGCTGCATGAAACATGTCCAGAGATGTGCTATATAGAATTAAGATCAAGGGATTGAACCGGATCATCCATACGAACGGTAGTTGTTGTCGCCAGGTACTCGTTGGTTACACGAGCCCTTAGTATATTTGAGCGAACATACGCTTGAATTATTTCATTTATGTACATTTCAGCCGTTATCATGTCGTTCTTAATGTAATGCAGGTCCGTCTTTTCATGGATGCACGCTGAGACATTCTGTTTCTATTGCACATTTCCAATTGTGAGATTCTGTTTCTAGGAACCCAATCTATGCACTCGACTGGATCTATTATTTAACACCAATCGGAAGAGAAGAAAAGAAATTAATAAATATTATCCACACCTTTACTTCCAATATCATCCAGATAAAGCGCGATAAACAGGTAAGTACATACTTTGTAAATTGGGAGCCTTTTAAAGGGATTTTAAAGTAAACACATCTATAAACGTGGCAGTATGTACTTGTGCCATCAGAATAAGATATGCGTACTTGTCCGTGGTAAGAGACATGTTTTTTATCCGGAAATATTGTGTGTTACGAGTTGTTTTGGCAGAGTGTCCAGAACGAGTCAGACACAATATTGTCCTATATATATATACACACAACAAAATGTCACTGTTAGATTTTTAACAATTCGAACAGTAACAATTATTTTTGATGCTTTTGTTTAATTGCATTTTTGGCGATATACGGAAATTGCACCCTTTTTTGTTTCATGCACGAATGTGGAGTGAGACATAGCAGTCACATTTACGGCGGCGTCAACGGCGGCCAATTTTTCAATTATTTCATACCCAGCAGCCTCTGGTCGAATTTGTCTGAAACATTATCAGATATATTATGGGATACTATTCAACGTCAAAATTAACATGGTCAATGTCATTGTTGGCCAAAACATAGCCTTGGTACTGTAACTTTACTTTGGTTAACATTTTTCATGCAATCTTCACGATTTTCTTTCGGAACATTCGTCTCCATCAAATCTTGGTTATGTTCAAAACTAGATTATGGGGATGGGTGTGGGGGTATGCATAACTTTGCCTTGGTTAAGTAACTTACACTCGGTTAACTAAGTCTTGATCAGATAACTTAACCTTGGTTATCGTTGACTCTAGATGCCATATATTTCATCCAATCTCAGACACAAATTAGGTCACTAGGTTAAATGTTACTATACTCTTCATGGAAATTACTCAGAACATTTGTCTTCATCGTTTATCATGACAAATTGACAACAATTAATTGATCTTCATCTTATGTCTCTGTTTCACCGAGGTCTTGTAGACATATACATGTAGACAATAGAAGTATTAATATAAAAATATAGTCACTTTACAAATAACGGATCACCTTTCATAAATTCAGTGTTTGTACAAACCAGTAAAAAGTGTTTGCCAATGTATCGCTATTTACCAAAATGATCCTGATTGTTCTTCATAAATGTTAACAGTAAATTCGATGATTGAACAGTATGGATAAAGAAGCGGCTTAAAACAGGCACTTTTCAAATATTTAATAGGTAGGCAACCCAGATGTTGATAAGAGTGGCCGTCATTTAGACTTCCTGGACATACTACTGACCGCTAAAGATGCCGATGGTGTCGGGCTGACTGCTCAGGAGATACAGGACGAGGTGGACACGTTTACTTTTGAAGGTCTGAGCATCAACATTGTTTCATGTATGAGAAGCGACAGTCAAAGGTGGTCACAGAACATCTACCCTTCGGTGTCACATTTTGTCATGGTTGTTTGTAACGTCAGGGTGGGATATGCTACGGATCTCTCAATATCAGGGCCTTGTGTCGTTGCATGCGTTTAGGGGGTAATCGTTAAAACCGCTCTGCAGCATTCTTGCACATTCGATGATAAATAAACATGCACGAATCTTAAAATACGAACAATTACAACCGACTCTTTACATGAAAACCTGTCTTACCTCAAAACTGACTGCCTACATGAACACCTGTCTAATCTTAAAACCGACTATTTACAGGAAAACCTGACTGCTTACATGAAAACCTGTCTTAACTCAAAACCGATTGTTGACCCCAAAACCCATTGGTTACATAAAAACCTGTCTTACACTAAACTCGACTGTATACATCAAGGCATGTAATACCCTTAACACCGGCTCTTGACATGAAAACCTGTCTTGCCCTAAATTCGACTGTTTACATGAGAATCGGTGTTACCCCAACACCGACTGTTTACATAAAACCATGTCTTACCCTCAAACCCATTGTTTACATGAAAACCTGTCTTACCCTAGAACTTACTGTTTACATGAAAATCTGTGATACCCCAAAATCGACTGTTAACATAAAAACATGTCTTACCCTCAAATCCATTGTTTACATGAAAACCTGTCTTACCCTAAAACCGACTGTATACCTCAAGGCCTGTCTTACCCTAAAACCGACTGTATACATCAAGGCCTGTCTTACCCTAAAATCGACTATTTATATGAAAACCTGTCTTACCCTAAAACGGACTATTTACATGAAAATCCGTCTTACCTGTAAACCGGCTATTTACATGGAAACCTGTCTTACCCCAAAACCGACTGTTTACATGAAAACCTGTCTTCCCCTTAAATAAAGGTTGTTGACATGGAAACCTGTCTTACCATAAAAAAGATATTTACATGAAAACCTGTCTTACTCTAAAACCAGCTGTTTACATGGAAACATGTCTTTCCCTAAAACCGGCTATTTACACGGAAACATGTCTCACCCCAAAGCCGACTATTTACATGGGAATCTGTCCTACACCTCACCCTACTGTTTACATGAAGAGTTGTCTTACCACCCTACTCGACTGTTTACATCAAAACCTGTCTTACTCCTCAAACCGAATGTTTACATGCAAATATGTCCCTATAAATTCTTACATGCACCCCAAAACCGACTGTTAACATGAAAACCTGTCTTAACCGTAAACCGGTTGTTTACATGAAAACCTGTCTAGCCCCGTAACCGACTGTTTACATGAAAACTTGTCTTATCCTTAAACCGACTTTTTACATGAAAACCTGTCTAAAACCAAAACTAACTATTTACATGAAAACCTATCTTATCCTGACATTTAACATGAAAACATGTCTAGGTCAAATTACGCTAAATACATCCGCTGTCATCTACACCCAAATAGTCCCTAACAAAAATTGTAAATCTGTATAGGATGCACTGGAAATGATTCATTTGATGACTTTTAGTTTTTTGACATTGTTTGTAAGTGAAAGCAGAGAATGCTAAACACCTGTTTTGACCGGGCCGGATTTGGTACAAAATGACGGCAACTATTTTACATGAAAACAAAGAAGGAATTTATTTGGTGTATTGTAACCTCTAACACCAAAACCGACTATTAACATGAAAACCTGTCGTACCCCACACCCCACTGTTTACATGAAAATCTGTCTTACTCGTTAAACCGACTGTTTACATGAAAATCTGTCTTACCCCTTTAACCGACTGTTTACATGCAAATCTGTCTTACCCCAAAACCGACTGTTAACATGAAAACCTGTCTTACCCGTAAACCGGTTGTTTACATGAAAATTTGTCTTACCCCCAAAACCGACTGTTAACATGAAAACCTGTCTTATCCTTAAACAGACGTTTGACATGAAAACCTGTCTTACTTCACACCCTACTGTTAACATGAAAATCTGTCTTACCAGTCAGACCGACTGTTTACATGAAAATATGTCTGACCTCAAAAGCCATTGTTAACATGAAAACCTTTCTAACCCAAGAAACAAGTAATGAAACCCTGTCTTACCCCAAAATCGCATTTTAACATGAAAACCTGTCTCATCCCAAAACCTACTGTTAACATGAAAACCTGTCTAACCTCAAAACCGATTGTTTACATGAAAGCATGTCGTACCCCAACACCGACTATTTACATGAAAAACCTGTCTGATCCCAAAACCTACTGTTTACCTGTCTTACCCCTCACCCTACTGTTAACATGGAAATCTTGCTTACCACCCTACTCGACTGTTTACATGAAAACCTTTCTTACATTAAAAAGTACTGTTAATATGAAAACCTTTCTAACCCCAAAGTCGACTGTTTACATGGAACCTTTCTTACCCATTACTCGACTGAATACAATGAAATGGCAACATGGAAAACCCCTTCGGTATATTTAAAATTATATAATCAAAAGCTGATTCATTAGAGTGTACCTTATGCAACTTATGCTTCTTAGCAAGAGAATGCGCATGCGATTAATTTCAATTACGGTTTCTTTGCGGTTCTATTCCTGGATAAACGAAAATAACTTTCATCCTTGCATATGTGCCTTAACCATATCCGCTATTAGCCATATCCGCTATTTTCACAGAAATAAAAACCCAGAGATGAAAAAAATGTCCTATTTAGATACGAGTCATGTGACTCGCGATGTGTGTATACATAACACAAACACTTCAGAATAATATTCATATTTAAACAAAGGTCGTAGTCAAATTAATACTGTTAAGCTTTACATCTTTAAGTTAAGATATACGGTTAACTTAAAACGTTTTCAGGTCATGACACGACAACGTCAGCTTTGAGTTGGTCTATCTACGCTCTGGGAAAGTACCCGGCTTTGCAAGAACGACTTTATCAGGACGTGTGTCATGTGATGGGAGACAACTCGGCGGTTCAGATGTACGTATAACATATATATATTTTGAAATGTCACATTGATAATATGGTGAATTTATATAAAAATGTATTTAAGTGTTCACTTAGGATCCAGTCACATTACAGCGATAGTCCAATCAATGTTGAGGATAAACATAAACACACAAGTCGCGTAGGGGCAATACTGGCTCTTGTTGTATTTCCATTTGAGTATCACAAAAAGTGGTATTAGCCTACTTGGCATTATTAACCCGATCCTGAAGATTCCTGCAAAGATAAACATTACTATGAAATAAATGTACTTTTCATCAAATCTAAGTGGTTTATCTTTTCCTTTTGTTTATGTATTTTTTTCATTAAACAATATGCATCTAATAAAACACGTATGCTTCATAACAACTTATATCTGTGCACAAAGGTCAAGATCAGGTCAACGTTGTCAAGTAATAGGGATTAAAAACTAATGGCGCATCAAGTAAGATAACATGGAGCAGGTGTTCAGGGTGATTTGAAACGACACTGTTAAGACATGACAAGTTGAACTTTTTCCCATGGTCGGACGCAATTGGCAGGGGCGTAGCTTTGCAATAATCAATGTTTTAGGCCGTCTCGTGAGAACATCAACATTGTGGACTCTGCGTAAAGTATCGACCTGGATCAGCCTAAGCATGCCACACAGGCCTACCAGGTTAGACACTTTTCGCCTCTTGTGGATTTTCTGTTTCAGGAATCACTACTCTATACAACTATCCCCCTGTATTTTGGGGGCATTTTGAGAAAAAATGTGTAGGCACGTGCCTACAGTGCCTAAAGGGAGCTACGCTCCTGATTGGAGTCAAGAAAAAAACCAATATCTTGATAAACACGAGATGAACATCCTCGCAGCAGACTTCTTTTCCAAAACATTGTTGGAAAATAAAATAAAATTGCTTATTTCGACACAATTCTTCTTTTCCAATGTTTTTTCAGGGACGATCTATCCAAGTTCACATATCTCCCGATATTTATAAAGGAAGTCCTCCGGTTTTACACTCCCGTCCCGGGTTTCTCCCGACAACACACGGAATCCATCTGGATAGACGGTATTGAGATACCACCGGGAGTCCGTATGGACATCAACGTCTATGCATTACACCATAATGAAGAAGTCTGGCCGAATCATAACGTAAGGCTTTCATTAACACACATAAGCTACATTTGAGCCGTCCCACGGGAAAAACAGCATTGTGGACTCTGCATAAAGTATCGACCCGGATCAGCCTAAGCATGCCGTGCTGGCTAACCCGGACAGACGCTTTTCGCCTCCTGTGGATTTTCTGTTTCAGGAGTCATTACTCTATACCTCTTTCCCCCTGAGACAGAATGTGTTCGCCCGGATAAACCTGTGCGGACTGCCCAGGTTGATCTGGAGCGATACATTACGCAGAGTCCATAATGTTGATTTTCTAATGGGACGGCTCATTTCTAGCTTGTATCAAAATATGTACGTAAGTCTATTTAACATATACACGGGTAATGCAGATACATGTTGAACTGTGCATGTACACTCGCTCACAGGCTTCACTGTGCGCAGATGCGATTCGTATACCGGTGTATGGCAGTGCTTGAACGCATGTACTAGCACTGATTAACATTAAATATATATGATTATCTGCATGACTTATCTTCATAGATCTACCGATTATATCGGCATATCGCACGAATTATACATTGTACTTCTGGGGGCAATTATCATTCAGTTTGTATGCACATACATGTTTATAAATATACTGGGTATTCACTGTGCGCAAATGCAACACGACCTCTAATCACCAGAGGCGACTCATAAACTTGTGTATGGCAACACATGATCGTGCGTTAAAACTGAACCAAATTATCTTAGGGATCAGTCGGTAGCCACCAGTGCTATCAATCAAAAGTTAATTTGCCAATCGTTATTTGTTTTCGAAAAATGGACTAACACTATTTATGTAAAAACAACCAATTGCACGGAAGGACTGCTGTGTGGCGTGCTGATATGAAAATGCCAGGGAACACATTGACAGGTGAACGTGTTCTCCTGGTTAATTAAAGCTAGACCTACCAAACCACACGAACAATTAATTTCAAACATGTGATGCACTTATGAATCCATGTGAAATACAGCAGATAGAAAATCTTTCGTATTATAATGATGTGTGTTTATGGAATACATAAACCTATTGGCCTCTCGTGAAGCACGCTACAAAATGATACTAATGGGAGATTTTTTTTTTACATAATATGGCATTCAATACCACCTGTTTCCAGGTTTTTGATCCAGAAAGATTTAACAACCTACAACGGGATGAGTCAAACTTATATAGTTTTTTGCCGTTTTCCGCTGGCGCGAGGTAAGTTTTAAACCTCTCTCAGTTAAAACTACTATTTAGTCTGTTGCATCAGACGACTTCTTAAAACATAGTGGAAAAAGAGAAATAGCTCATAATCATATTTTCCATTTGAAGATGTTTCCTTGCTCCCTCAGATTCTTTCAAAACAGAAGACACACACATATGATATCAGTCAACGGAATACGAAAAGAAGTATTTGTATTTTACCTTGTTATTAGTCTGAGCAAAGCGGTGTAACCACCATCAGCGGAAAGAAATACAATGCGCTTTTAGCTATTGAATCCATATAAATCGACAAGTTCAATGTGTCATATTCTCTTCTTCGTTTATTGAGCCGCATTAGCGTAACGGTAACGACCAGGGCTTTCAATCTATGGGTCATGGGATCGAACCCGGGCTCGGCCATTTATTCTTTCCTATGATCGATAAAGATAATTGTGACAAGCGTCATTTGTCTTCCTCTCATGGGCTTAAAAGTCTATGTGGGAAGATAGCCAGTTATCTGGGAAGAATAATACTGGCGCGAAAAGACCAGAAAGAAACACGTAGATGAACACCATGATGTAAATGAATACCGTTTTTAAACCTTTCCCACATATAGACGCTTTCTGACGCATCTGCAGCTGACGACTTTTGAAAGCATTGTAGCAAAAGGAAAAACTACTAAAAACGAGCAATTTCTCCATTTGTCACAATGTTTTCAACTTTTTGCATTAATTGTACCTTCATTTATAGAGAATATATTTGGTTTTTGCCAACGTGTTTTCAAAATCGTCTGCTGCAGGTTTGCTGTATGTGGGAAAGGGTTAAAATTGCGCTAAACTCCTTTCATTAAATAGTGCATGTTTTTTCGTGTTAAATAAAAAATGTTTTAAAATGCGCTGACTGCGTATAAACGTATTTCTCTGAATTGCGAAACATGTATTTGATAGCATACAACATGTGTTACACTTGGCCAAAGGTTTTCAAAATAAAAATGTTAAAGAAGTATATATTTTATCTGTTTTGAGCGAAAACTTAGAACTAAAAGATAGGGTTTATTTATATTTTATACTTTTTGAAGCTGTGTGAAGTTAGCTAAACATACGACATTCGACATTCGACATTCAAAAGTTGAAAAAAAACCGAATGTCGTGCTGGCACGACATTCGACATTCAAAAGTTAAAAAAACGGCGAAGTGCAGAGCTTTGTTTTACGCTAGCACTCCGCTGCTAGTAGGGGAAATGTGCGCATGGGCCGCATATGCTATACGGCAAATCAGGCCCCAGCGCACATTTCCCCAGTCATATGCGGAGTGCTGCCTTGAAACAAGGGGAGCACTTCGCCGTCAGCGCGGGTTCTAACGGCGGGACTGCCTTGTAGCAAATTCGGCCCTGGCGCACATTTCCCGAGCCATACGCAGAGTGCTGTCTGGAAACAAGGCGAGGATTTCGCCGTCAGCGTGGGTAAACAGCAGGACTTCCTTATAGCAAATTCGGCCTCAGCGCACATTTCCTCGGCCATACGCCTTGAAACGAGGCGAGGACTTCGCCTTCTGCGCTGGATTCATCGGCAGGACTGCTTTATTGCAAATTTTGCCCCAGCGCACATTTCCCCAGCCATACGCAGAGTGCTGCTTTGAGACAAGAAGAGCACTTCACTGTCAGCGCAAGTTTTAACGGCGGGACTGCCTTGTAGCAAATAAGGCCGTTGTTCCACGCCAGTACGAAAAAAAATGAAAGTGTTCCACTCCATTGTGATCTTTTTTTGTTCGACTCCCGTGACAAGGGCTTGTAGGCCCAAGTGCTTCCCGTAAAAATCCGCCTTAAGGTCGTTGTTCCACTCCCGTAAGATTTTTTTTTCAACTTTTGAATGTCGAATGTCGTATGTCGTGCCAGCACGACATTCGGTTTTTTGAAGTTTTATTTTTTGAATGTCGAATGTCGAATGTCGTTACAGCACGACATTCTTTTTTTTTTTTCAATTTTTGAATGTCGAATGTCGAATGTCGTGCTGGCACGACATTCGACATTCAAAAGTTGAAAAAACGGCGAAGTGCAGAGCTTTGTTTTACGCTAGCACTCCGCTGCTAGTAGGGGAAATGTGCGCATGGGCCGCATATGCTATACGGCAAATCAGGCCCCAGCGCACATTTCCCCAGTCATATGCGGAGTGCTGCCTTGAAACAAGGGGAGCACTTCGCCGTCAGCGCGGGTTCTAACGGCGGGACTGCCTTGTAGCAAATTCGGCCCTGGCGCACATTTCCCGAGCCATACGCAGAGTGCTGTCTGGAAACAAGGCGAGGATTTCGCCGTCAGCGTGGGTAAACAGCAGGACTTCCTTATAGCAAATTCGGCCTCAGCGCACATTTCCTCGGCCATACGCCTTGAAACGAGGCGAGGACTTCGCCTTCTGCGCTGGATTCATCGGCAGGACTGCTTTATTGCAAATTTTGCCCCAGCGCACATTTCCCCAGCCATACGCAGAGTGCTGCTTTGAGACAAGAAGAGCACTTCACTGTCAGCGCAAGTTTTAACGGCGGGACTGCCTTGTAGCAAATAAGGCCGTTGTTCCACGCCAGTACGAAAAAAAATGAAAGTGTTCCACTCCATTGTGATCTTTTTTTGTTCGACTCCCGTGACAAGGGCTTGTAGGCCCAAGTGCTCCCCGTAAAAATCCGCCTTAAGGTCGTTGTTCCACTCCCGTAAGATTTTTTTTTCAACTTTTGAATGTCGAATGTCGTATGTCGTGCCAGCACGACATTCGATTTTTTGAAGTTTTATTTTTTGAATGTCGAATGTCGAATGTCGTTACAGCACGACATTCTTTTTTTTTTTTCAATTTTTGAATGTCGAATGTCGAATGTCGTGCTGGCACGACATTCGACATTCAAAAGTTGAAACAAAATCTTACTGGAGTGGAACAACGACCTTAAGGCGGATTTCTACCGGAGTCTCCCGCGTGTATTACGGGGAGCACTTGGGCCTACAAGCCCTTGTCACGGGAGTCGAACAAAAAAAAATCACAATGGAGTGGAACACTTTCATTTTTTTATCGTACGGGCGTGGAACAACGGCCTTAAGGCGGATTTCTACTCGAGTCTGCTGCGTGTATTACGGGGAGCACTTGGGCCTACAAGCCCTTGTCACGGCAGTCGAACAAAAAAAAAAATCACAATGGAGTGGAACACTTTTATTTTTTTTCTTACGGGCGTGAAACAATAGCCTTAAGGCGGAGTCTGCTGCATGTTTTACGGGGAGCACTCTGCTGCTAGTCGGGGAAATGTAAGCCGGGGCCGCATACTCTTTATGGCCGCTCCCGCAGTCTACCCGCGCTTACGGCGAAGTGCTGAGCCATAATTTATGCGAGCACTCGGCTGCTAGTAGGGGAAATGTGAGCCGGGGCCGAATACGCTATAAGGCAGGTACCACAGTCTACGCGCGCTGTCGAATGCCAGCACGACATTCAATTTTTTGAAGTTTTATTTTTTGAATGTCGAATGTCGTATGTTTAGCTAACTTCACACAGCTACTTTTTGAAGGCTTCTCACAAATGTAATGACAGTTTTTGTCTCTTCATTACACTGCATTGATAAACTTATAAACTTACAGGAATTGTATCGGACAGAACTTTGTCATGAATGAGATCAAGATTACACTTGCCAAAGTCGTTAAAAGGTAAATATGAGCCGTCCCGCGAGAAAACCAACATTGTGGATTGTGCGTAAAGTATCGACCCGGATCAGCCAAAGCATGCCGCGCAGGCTTACCCTGACAGATACAGTCGCCTCCTGCGGATTTTCTGTTTCAGGAATCATTACGCTATACCTCTATCACCATTAGACGGAATGTGTCGGCCCGGATCAGTCTGCGCGAACTGCGCAGGCTGATCTGGTTCGATACATTTCGCAAAGTCCATAATGTTGGTTTTATCGCGAGACGGCTCATTTGTTGTTAACCTTTATCCCCAGTATATAACTTTAACCTACTGTTAACCAGAATTCTGGGAATTCTTTGAGTTGTTAACCTGCAACAAATCCAACACGGCAAAAGGGCGGGGTCTATGGAAAACCGTTATACTATGTATATATTCGTTTGAAAGATATCTCTTTAACTATGAGAATTATCTCTATAACGTATACATATATCTCTTAATTAGAGATATTTCTTGCATTTAAGAAGATATCTCTTAATTAGAGATATACATGTTTATCTCAAAGTTAAAGAAATATCTCTCAATCGAACAGAGATATCTCTTAATTGAAAATAACACAGTCCTTTTGAGAGATATCTATAAAAAATACCTGAGAGAGATATCACTCTTACGTGGAGAGATATCTTCTAAAGTCGTTAACGTTAATGTTTGCCGAGCTTGGGTTCGAACTCACAACCCCTGGATCGACAGAGCCCGCATCGCTACCTACTCAGCTACCGCGGCTCGTCTTATGTGGAATGAATAACAACAACCGCATTTGATTGGTCGAAAGAAACATGCGTTTGTTTGACAACGGACATAAACCAACACATATTTAGAGAGAAATCTCTCTTACATAAATAACTTTCTTAACTATGAAGATATCATCAACTAAGAAAGATATTTATTGAAGCATGTTAAAGAGATATCTCTGTAAGTTATAGAGATAGCTCTCAAAGTTATCGAGATATCTCTCAAACATGATCAAAATAAGCGAGATATTTCTCGAACATGATCAAAGTTAGCGAGATATCTCTCAAACATGGTCACAGTTAGCGAGATATCTCTCAAACATGATCAAAGTTAGCGATATATCTCTCAAACATGATCAAAGTTATCGAGATTTCTCTCAAACATGATCTAAGTTAGCGAGATATCTCTCAAACATGATCAAAATTAGCGAGATATCTCTCAAACATGATCAAAGTTAACGAGATATCTATCTCGCTTATAGAGATATGTTTCTTGTCTATGGAGATACCTTTCAAACTAAAAAGAATCTGTTTCTTGTTTATGGAGATACCTTTCAAACTAAAAAGAATCTGTTTCTTGTTTAGGGAGATACATTTCAAACTAAAAAGAATCTGTTTCTTGTTTATGAAGATACCTTTCAAACTAAAAAGAATCTGTTTCTTGGTTATGGAGATACCTTTCAAACTAAAAATAATCTGTTTCTTGTTAAGGGAGATACATTTCAAACTAAAAAGAATCTGTTTCTTGTTTATGAAGATACCTTTCAAACTAAAAAGAATCTGTTTCTTGTTTAGGGAGATACCTTTCAAACTAAAAGGAATCTGTTTCTTGTTTATGGAGATACCTTTCATAATAAGAGGAATCTGTTTCTTGTTTATGGAGATACCTTTCATAATAAGAAGAATATGTTTCTTGTTTATGGAGATACCTTTCAAAACAAGAAGAATATGTTTCTTGCTTAGGGAGATATCTTTAAAAATAAGAGAGACACCTCTCTATTTTACAGAGATATACCTCTAAGTTAGAGAGATGTCTTTAAAACGAATTAAAAGTTCATCACCTGAATCTGCATTGTTTTCAAAAGCCGTTAATTGACTTTGGTGGCGAACGAGTTAAACATATTTTAAATGATCATATTAGATTTAGTTTAAACTTATTTATTTTACATCGATTGCGAAACAAGCTTAAAGGTTAAATTAATCACGACCGATGTCTTCTTCCTGAAGACGTAACCAGTACTTGCGCCGTTTGTGTGGAAAAATCCCAGAGGCAGAGCCCGCTCATCACGGGATTCAAACCCGGGACTTTGTTACGAAAGGCCGACGCTCTACCTCTGCACCACTGTCTCCCAGTGGATTTGAAAAAGGGAAGGTTCTCACTAAAACTTGTATGTGAAACTTGCTTTTTTGAATTACAGATTCCAAATCAGTGTTGATGGTTTGGAAGAGCCTGTTCCGTTACCTGACGTCGTCATGAGATCGGTGAATGGTGTACAGATCAAACTTGAAACACGGAGTTAAAGTTGATATCACATACAATGTAATCTAGACAATGACTTATATTATCATTTATATGAACCGCTTTTTACCGAGTTTACAGAAAATACCATGCGTACACACATTCTCATCAGGGTCTTCACAGTAGCAACAATAATATACGCTTATTTACCTTGATAAGTCCCACAATCGCATAACGCATCTCATATTTCTGATCATGTTATTTTGACAATATCTATAACGCGTAAGGTGATAACGATTGATTGAGGTTTAACGCCGTTTTCAACAAGTTGTCAGTCATATCACGGCGGCCATTTCACCAACCAATGTGTTTTCCTGGTTTTCTCACACCAGTACTCCACGCAACTGGCAACTGGCTGCTTTTCCACATAGACTGTTAGCCAATTGGTGGAAGACGAATGACGTTTGTCGCATTGACTTTCATTAAACATCGGAAAGAATGTTGGCCGAGTTGGGGTTCCAACTCGCATACCCGGCAAGGTGATAATGAATATCGACTGAATATTAACTGTTTTAGCACAGGCCACACTACTCTTTAACTCTTTCAGCGCCAAAGGCAATATTGATGTTTTTGCAAACAATACTGATTCAGGTGAGTCAGCTCGTAACGAGCTGTCTCACCTGAAATCAGCATTGTTTGCTTTTTCGTTATCAAAATAATCCAAACTGTTATTAAATGACTAATGGTGACGCCCGATTGTGAACATGGAAGAGTCTACTTTAAACAATTCGGCGCTGAAAGGGTTAAGGCTGTCTAGGTTTATTTGTAAACTCTTACAAGATGATCACAGTTCGATTCAATGAGATATATACGGGACATCTATGACGTAATGTTGATTGAATGATTGATTGTTTGGTGCTTTAGGCCGCTTTCAACAATTTCTCAGTTAGATCACGGCGTTTCTTGGCTAAGTTACCATTTCTACCGGTCCATTTGTTCTTACACCAGCCAGTCAGTCGTAATGCTAACCCCGCAACCCTGATCGCCAAGGAGGGCAGCCATTATATAAGTATATGATTGTAAATCTAACCACATCAATTTGGCAAAAGCATACACATTATGCTGGTGATATGAATATAGTAATTCGTAATATTCAAACTCGCATACGAATTACTATAATGTTATTTGATTCAGTAGAAGAGAAAAATTGCAATTGTGATATTGTCCGTACGAACGTTCTATTTGTTGCGTGAAATATATAAAAGTATTGAAGTATCGAAATATATATGGTAAGGTGAAGTTGGTGTGTAGTGTCTAGTATCTAGTATCGTTTATCATAAACGATACTGGCAACCAGAATATAGTATCGTTTATCATAAATGATACTGGCAACTAGACACTAGTGTCGTTTAAGGAACTAGATATATAATTAATAAACTTTCAGACTCCAGTGTCGTTTAACACTAAACGACACTGGCAACCAGACACTAGTGTCGTTTAAGGAACTAGATATAGAATTAATCAATTGTCAGATTGCAGTGTCGTTTAACACTAAACGACACTGGCTACCAGACACTAGTATCGTTTAAGGAACTAGATATATAATTTTCAATTTTCTGACTCCAGTGTCGTTTAACAATAAACGACACTGGCAACCAGACACTAGTATCGTTTAAGGAACTAGATATATAATTTTCAATTTCAGACTCCAGTGTTGTTTAACACTAAACGACACTGGCAACCAGACACTAGTGTCGTTTAAGGAACTAGATATATAATTAATCAATTGTCAGACTCCAGTATCGTTTAACACTAAACGACACTGGCAACCAGACACTAGTATCGTTTAAGGAAACGAACAAATAATGTTCAACTTTTAGATTCCAGTGTCGTTTAACAGTAAACGACAATGGCAACCAGACACTAGTATCGTTTAAGGAACTATATATAATTAATAAATTTTCAGACTCCAGTGTCGTTTAACACTAAACGACACTGGCAACCAGACACTAGTATCGTTTAAGGACACGGAACAAATAATTTTCAACTTTCATATTCCAGTGATTTTTAACACTAAACGACACTGGCAACCAGACACTAGTTTCGTTTAAGGATCTAGATATATTATTAATAAATTGACAGTGTCGTTTAGTGTTAAACGACACTGGAGTCTGAAAAATGAAAATTATATATCCAGTTCCTTAAACGATACTAGTGTCTGGTTGCCAGTGTCGTTTAGTGTTAAACGACACTGGAGTCTGAAAGATGATTAATTATATATCCAGTTCCTTAGACGATACTAGTGTCTGGTTGCCAGTGTCGTTTAGCCTTAAACGACACTGGAGTCTGAAAGTTGATTCTGGAAACTATGTTGAAGAAATTAAAGTTAGATATGTAGTTCCTTAAACGACACTATTGTCTAGTTGCCAGTGTCGTTTTGTGTTAGACATTGGACATTGAAACCTAAATATTGTCAGAGCTATACCACTCACCGTCAGCGCGGGTAGACTGCGCGACCTGCCTCGTAGCATATGCGGCCATGGCTCACATTTCCCCTTCTAGCAGCGGAGTTCTAGCGTAAAACGAGGCTCAGCATTTCGCCGTCCACGCGGGTAGACTGCGGGACCTGCCGTTTAGCATATGCGGCCCCGGCTCATATTTCCCCTACTAGCAGCGGAATGCTGACGTAAAGCAAGGCTCATGACTTCGCCGTAAGCGCGGGTGGGTAAGATTGCGGTACCTACCTTATAGCGTATGCTCACATTTCCCCGACTAGCAGCGGAGTGCTTCCCGTAAAACACGCAGCAGACTCGGGTAGAATGAATGAATGAATGTATATTGTTTTATGGCGCATCGACAGCTAAGGTCATTTAGCGCGCAAGACTCGGGTAGAAATCTGCCTCAACGCCGTTGTTCCACTTCCGTGAGAAAGAGAAAAGTGTTCCACTCGATTGTGAATTTTTGTTTTGTTCCATTCCCGTGACAAGGGCCTGTAGGCCCAAGTGCACCCCGTAATACACGTGGCAGACTCGGGTAGAAATCCGCCTTAAGGCCGCTCTTCCACACCCGTGAGAGAAAAATAAGTGTTCCACTCCATTGTGAATTTATTTTTTGTTCCACTCCCGTGGCAAGGGCCTGTTGGCCCGAGTACTCCCCGTATTACACGCAGCTGACTCGGGTAGAAATCCGGCTTAACGCCGTTGTTTCACTCCTGTCATATTTGAATGACCAATGTCTACTGCCACGACATTCAATTTCTGAAAGTCCAATGTCCAATGTCGTGCAAGCACGACATTCATTTCTGAATGTCCAATGTCCAATGTTCAATATCGTGCCACCACGACATTCATTTCTTGAATGTCCAATGTCGTGCCAGCACGACATTCAACTTTTGAATGTTCATTTCCCCTACTAGCTGCCGAGTGCTCGCCTAAATCAAGGCTCAGCACTTCGAGGTAAGCGCGGGTAGACTGCGGGACCTGCCGTATAGCATATGCGGCCCCGGCGCACATTTCCCTACTAGCAGCTGAGTGATAGCGTAAAACAAGGCTCAGCACTTCGTCGTAAGCGCGAGTAGACTGCGGGACCTACCGTATAGCGTATGCAGCCCCGGCTCACATTTCCCCAGCTAGCAGCGGAATGCTCCGCGTAATACACTCGGCAGACTCAGGTTGAAATCCGCCTTAAACGACACTAGTGTCTGGTTGCCCGTGTCGTTTAGTGTTAAACGACACTGGAGTCTGAAAATTGTTTAATTGTATAGCCAGTTCCTTAAACGATACTAGTGTCTGGTTACCAGTGTCGTTTAGTGTTAAACGACACTGGAGTCTGAAAGTTGATTAATTATATATACAGTTCCTTAAACGATACTAGTGTCTGGTTGCGAGTATCGTTTAGTGTTAAACGACACTGGAGTCTGAAAAATGAAAATTATATATCCAGTTCCTTAAACGATACTAGTGTCTGGTTGCCAGTGTTGTTTAGTGTTAAACGACACTGAAGTCTGAAAATTTATTAATTATATATAGTTCCTTCAACGATACTAGTGTCTGGTTGCCAGTGTCGTTTAGTGTTAAACGACACTGGAGTCTGAAAAAGTATTAATTATATATAGTTCCTTAAACGATACTAGTGTCTGGTAACCAGTGTCGTTTAGTGTTAAACGACACTGGAATCTGAAAGTTGATTAATTATATATCGAGTTCCTTAAACGATACAAGTGTCTGGTTGCCAGCGTCGTTTAGTGTTAAACGACACTGGATCCTGAAAGTTGATTAATTATATATCCAGTTCCTTAAACGATACTAGTGTCTGGTTGCCAGTGTCGTTAAGTGTTAAACGACACTGGAGTCTGAAAAATGAAAATTATATATCCAGTTCCTTAAACGATACTAGTGTCTGGTTGCCAGTGTCGTTTAGTGTTAAACGACACTGGAGTCTGAAAATTTATTAATTATATATAGTTCCTTAAACGATACTAGTGTCTGGTTGCCAGTGTCGTTTAGTGTTAAACGACACTGGATCCTGAAAGTTGATTAATTATATATCTAGATCCTTAAACGATACTAGTGTCTGATTGCCGGTGTCGTTTAGTGTTAAACGACACTGGAGTCTGAAAAATGAAAATGATATAACCAGTTCCTTAAACGATACTAGTGTCTAGTTGCCAGTGTCGTTTAGTGTTAAACGACACTGGAGTCTGACAATTGATTACATTTTTATCTAGTTTCTTAAACGATACTAGTGTCTGGTTGCCAGTGTCGTTTAGTGTTAAACGACACTGGAGTCTGAAAAATTATTAATTATATATAGTTCCTTAAACGATACTAGTGTCTGGTTACCAGTGTCGTTTAGTGTTAAACGACACTGGAATCTGAAAGTTGATTAATTATATATCGAGTTCCTTAAACGATACTAGTGTCTGGTTGCCAGTGTCGTTTAGTGTTAACTGACACTGGAATCTGAAAGTTGATTAATTATATATCGAGTTCCTTAAACGATACTAGTGTCTGGTTGCCAGTGTCGTTTAGTGTTAAACGACACTGGATCCTGAAAGTTGATTAATTATATATCTAGATCCTTAAACGATACTAGTGTCTGGTTGCCGGTGTCGTTTAGTGTTAAACGACACTGGAGTCTGAAAAATGAAAATGATATAACCAGTTCCTTAAACGATACTAGTGTCTGGTTGCCAGTGTCGTTTAGTGTTAAACGACACTGTAGTCTGACAATTGATTACATTTTTATCTAGTTTCTTAAACGATACTAGTGTCTGGTTGCCAGTGTCGTTTAGTGTTAAACGACACCGGAATCTAAAAGTTGAAAATTATTTACTCCGTTTCCTTAAACGATACTAGTGTCTGATTGCCAGTGTCGTTTAGTGTTAAACGACACTGGAGTCTGAAAAATGAAAATGATATAACCAGTTCCTTAAACGATACTAGTGTCTGGTTGCCAGTGTCGTTTAGTGTTAAACGACAATGGAGTCTGACAATTGATTACATTTTTATCTAGTTTCTTAAACGATACTAGTGTCTGGTTGCCAGTGTCGTTTAGTGTTAAACGACACTGGAATCTAAACGTTGAAAATTATTTGTTCCGTTTCCTTAAACGATACTAGTGTCTGGTTGCCAGTGTCGTTTAGTGTTAAACGACACTGGAGTCTGACAATTGATTAATTATATATCTAGTTCCTTAAACGACACTAGTGTCTGGTTGCCAGTGTCGTTTAGTGTTAAACATCACTGGAGTCTGAAATTGCAAATTATATATCTAGTTCCTTAAACGATACTTGTGTCTGGTTGCCAGTGTCGTTTAGTGTTAAACGATACTGGAGTCTGAAAGTTTATTAATTATATAGTGTCTGGTTGTCAGAAAATTGAAAATTATATATCTAGTTCCTTAAACGATACTAGTGTCTGGTAGCCATTGTCGTTTAGTGTTAAACGATACTGGAGTCTGAAAGTTTATTAATTATATATCTAGTTCCTTAAACGACACTAGTGTCTAGTTGCCAGTATCGTTTATGATAAACGATACTAGATTCTGGTTGCCAGTATCGTTTATGATAAACGATACTAGATACTAGACACTAGACACCAACTTCACCTTACCAATATATATTTGTTTCCATGTTTTTATTTGTATTGGTTTCAATAGTCATACACCGGCTTATGTGTATCAAAGTCAATCAAAGTCAAGTTAAGATTTAAGCGCCTGTTCGCAATGAAGATGGTGTCACGTGTTGGTATTGCTCAATGAAGAAAAACAATATTGAAAGTAAAGAAACGTTTTTATTCACAACATTTTTATACAGTTGTATTTTATATAGTTGAAGGAGTGCCTACCGGAAAAAACATAATAAATATATTACATAAAAAGATAAACTAGTATAATAAGCCAAGTTATTTAAGGTCCTCATTAATAAGATAATTAAAGTTCAAATTGTACTACTTAACACTGCTACAACTACAACTACTACTACTACTACTACTACTACTACTACTACTACTACTACTACTACTACTACTACTACTACTACTATAACTACTTCTACTACTACTACTACTACTACTACTACTACCACTACTACTAATACTTCTATTACTACTACTACTACTACTACTACTACTACTACTACTACTACTACTACTACTACTACTACTACTACTACTACTACTACTACTACTACTACTACTACTACTACTACTACTACTACTACTACTACTACTACTACTACTACTACTACTACTATCATACACTCATACTACAGTTATCATCGAAAAGATTGGTTTATCCAACGTAAATATTTGGATTGTGGTAACAATTGGGATTTGAAATGCTAAAAAGACGTTGAGTTTTGAATATATGAAGGAGAAGGATCACGGGATTAGAATCCTTGACTTTGGTACGAGAGGCCGAAGCTCTTCCACTGCACCAATGTCTTCAACTTTTACTTCGCAATTCTGGATGGACATCTACACAAAATACACGAAAATAAATAATTCAAATGTTTAAAACTAGAAATAGCCTCTAATTATTGATCGTGTTCTGATATAGAGAAACTTTTCATTGAAATTGATAATTAAATTCCTAAAATTTTAGCACCGTGCTCAACGATATTTCAGTCATATCACGGGGACCAGTCCACATACATTTACACCCTGGCTTTCTCGCACCAGTATTCCACATATCATTATTACCACGTAACCAGCTACCTTCCCACATACAGTAGTTAGGCCATTTGGGTAAAGACGAATGACGCTAGTCATAATGACTGATGCCAATCATCTGAAAGAGTGAACGACTAAACATATACGTACCCTTGGTTATCGACTTGACTATCGAGGCGTAACAGTTTAACATTTGAACCGAGTTGCACGTTTGATAACCTGCACAATCAAACATATTAAAATGTCCGGAAGAAAATGGATAAGCACAAAATGTTAATGATAACATGAAATAACAGTTCATTCTAAATTGTGCACTAAATCGATGATAACGGACGAATTGGGATAAAATTAGGTGTTTGGTGATATAATTTCAAATATGAACAATTTCTCCTTATGCCACAACATGGTCAACTTTGCTCTATTATAATACTCTCATTTGAGCCGTCCCACGAGAAAACCAACATTATGGTCTCAGCGTAATGGATTGAACCAGATCAGCCTGCGCAGTCCGCGCCGGCTAATCTGGTCCGACATATTCCGTCTCAGGATGATAAATGTATAGACTAATGATTCTTGAAACAGAAAATCCACAGGAGGCGGAAAGTGTCTGTCCGGGTTAGGCTGCGCGGCATACTTTGTCTGATCCGGATAGATACTTAACGCACTGTTGGGTTTCTCGCGGGACGGTTCATTTCTAGAAAGTTTCCATATTGTTGTCTATTTGTTTTCAAATGTGTCTGTTACAGATTTGAGCCGTCCCGCGAGAAAACCAACATTGTGGAATCTGGATAAAGTATCGACCCAGATCACCTTAAGAATGCCGCGCAGGCTTACCCGGATAGGAACTTTCTGCCTCCTGTGCATTTTCTGTTTCATGAATCATTCTTGTTCTACCTATATCCCCCTGAGACGGAATGTGTCGGACCGGATCAGTCTGCGCGGACTACGCAGGCTGATCCGGGTCGATACTCTACGCAAAGTCCACACTGTTGGTTTTCTCGCGGGACGGCTCATATATGTATATTTTCTCAACTTTTCTCTAGAACAGCTGAGTTTCTTTGCCTCTAGCAGACGTTGTTCACGTTATAAATTGGTAAAAATGAAAGTTACCAATAGTTATCGTTTCCATTCCATACAGACGTGTTAATATAGTATTGTACGTGTCAAAGCGTAACTCTATATCACCAGGAGATGTTAAAATAATCCTCAAACTTGCAGAAATGTTTCAACTTTTGAAAATGTTGTGGCAAATGTAGAAATCGCTGACAATGGGCAATTTCTTAATTTGCCACAATAATTTCCCCTTATCTACACAAATCAAGAAATGTCTTTGAGTTTGAAAAGAACTGTCAGTAATGTGAAGCCACTACTAAAAAGAGAATATACTTTATTTAATGCTGATAATGTAGTGATACCGGAGGATAAGCGTCTGCTGCATGTCTAATCAGGGACGAATAAGTAATCGTAACTACATGTAGCATGCAATAAAATGAAATACGAGGTTAATCAAAAACAATCTTATAACATTGGAAAACATGAATTTCTTTTCAAATGTATCATAACTTAGTGATTTAAACAATCACAACCGTAATATTTTCGGGGCATTTAAATTTAGTTTATCCTAATAACAACTCGTCCTCCCATGTGAAATCTTAAAAAGGAATTGAAAAATATAGTCGCCGGCTTCTACCGTCGACTAATTACGTAAACAAACTACGGGTTTCACTGACTGCCGGGTACAAAACACCTTACAGAGTAGCTGACATTAAAATACAATTTAATAATATCTCGAATAAGTCACAGATATTTTGCTTTCTTTAATACTGTGTTTGTTAGAATGACCATCCAATATTTACACGTGTACTTATTACAATAAGCCCGATTGTCCTGGATCATCACTCAATTATATCATTCAGATGTTTGATTGATTTATTGGGGTTCAACTCCGTTTTCATCGATTTGTTCAGTCATATCACGGTGGACATTCTCACACAAGTACTCAACACAACATTCTTTCCAAGCAACTGGCTGTTTTTCAAAATAGAGTGTTAGCCCGATGGTGGAAGACGAATGACGCGCTTGTTACAGTGACTTTTGTCAAATGTTGGCCGAGCTGGGATTCGAACTCGCGTCACTACCGGCTCCGCTTCCGGGGCACATGGTATACTTGTTCTTTCATTTATTCTAAGTTGTTTGTCGCTTATATCACCACGTGTATAACTTCATAGCAAGTCAATTATTAGTAAATTGAACCACCAAACATATGTCCAAGTCTTATTACTGTTTTCTTTAATTTAACATTATATCAATCGGTTTCGCAATATATCAAGGTAACCTTTGGTCAGCACCAGGTCAATCTGATCGAGTTATATTCTATTTTAAACGTAGTTTGTTGACAGCTACGTACTTTTTATATACACAATGGTGAATCACAACAGAAAAAAGAAGGTTCTCGTAGAAGAACCGGCCAAGAGACATCCTGAAATTGTGTCTCGTCGATTTGAGAAAAGTTATAAACAGTCACGAATATACACCTCATTGGCAATAGAAGCCCAGAGTTTTGCAGGTATTGATTCCAAATGAAAGAAATTACACCACATATCTCCTTGTGAATTCCGATTTGTGACAGCGCTGAAAAAGATATGTAAATTAAACACATGCAAACTCAAAACAATAACTTCAGACGTAGATGCGGCCTTTAACGAGTAAAAACGCATGACCAAGTTAGACCATATTAGGCATGTATTAACGTGTCTTCATTATTCAATTCCTGTTAAATAAACTGAAACTAGAATTTGATTATACCAATTTCATGAATTGAGGTGATGCTTAGTCTGATCCGGGTCAATACTTTACGCAGAGTCAACACTATTTGCTACACGTTAATAGTTCCACAGTGGTAATTGCATGTTTTATAGTTTGGTAAGTATTTCCTCATTTCCAGAATAAACCGACCATAGTCACTGTCTTTTTTAGTTATGTTGCTGGTAGGTGAGGCATTCGGAGAGTTTATACTTTTTTAATATTCTATAACTATCAGGTACTGGTTTTTACTTTGTGTGGTTTTTTTCCTAGTACAGGTTAAGACGATATAAGAAAAATTGCTTTGATAAAATTTCGGATGTCAGATTCTTTGAAGAAAGGTAAGTTTTCGTTTGTCGATTTCACTTTCAATAGGATGCCTTCAAAGTAGCCTTAATGCATATCCGTTCGGGTTCTCATTCTGGTAGGTATTGTGATCTTTTGGCGCATGATCGCCACAGTTTTTCTACATTTTGGACGACTTTAGGTGACATGTTGTGCCATAATGTACATCCATATAACGAGATGGTTTGAAAAACTCATTAAAGTCGGGTAAATGTGTCCTGGATTTCTTAATGCTAGTAATGAGTGCATTGAAGCATAACCTTTCCTTACTCGAATTCCAAAGAACTTGACGGTGTCAACTGTTGCATTTTGTTTAACCGGAAAACTATGAATTTCCACTTTACTGTATTAAAGCAGTAGCCCCAAGTGTTTGCATAATTTCATACAATGTGTAGCTGCAGTTAGGTTCGGACAAAGAACAGCTAAATAGTCTGCTGATGTTGGGTTCCCACAGTGGATAGTTTCTAGTTGATTTAAAATATCATTTATAAAGAAGAGATAACTGCAGCTCGACATTATTCCTCCATGTCTGACGCCTTGTAGTATATTAAACGGCTTTGAATAGACACAGTTGTTCACTAATACACAAGCTTTTAGTCCTTCGTGAGATTTTATCAAATTTGCCTTTTATACCGATCTCTCTCATATCGAAAGCACGCACGGTATCTAGGAATGCAACATACACTGGTGAATTTAATTCAACACAATTAAGAATTAATTGACGTTTTTTTTTGGTCCGAGTAGTTTTTGGAAACAAAATGGTAAGCTTGTTGTTGAGCGTTAGGTAGTTAGTTGTTGTTATAAGAGTTCCATTTACTTATCGATCATGAAGTATTCTTTCTATCAGTTTGTATATGACCGATAATAAAGTGATTGGGTGAAAATCGCTTTTGTCGGAAGTTGATTTTCCATCCTTATGAATTACTTAGTTGTCACATGTCTCTGTGTACGTTAAGCATAACAAGAGTGTTATATACTCCCGAGATATACATGAGCTGTAATGACACGTGTATATATTGTAAGTCTATATGTGTGAGCCGTCCCGCGAGAAAACCAACAGTATGGTCTCTGCGTAATATATCGACCAGATCAGCCTGCGCAGTTCGAGTAATGACTCCTGAAACAGAAAATCTATAGGGGGCGAAAAGTGTCTGCCCGGATTAGCCAGCGTGGCATGCTTATACTGATCCGGTTAAATACTTTACGCAGAGTCCACAATGTTTGTTTTATCGCGGGACAGCTCATATATGCTCTTTTATTCCAATGGGCTGCGTCTAGCGATTTTGGATCTTATTGACTCTCCAATGTTATTATCGAGTAAAGTATCATTGACGAACAACGATTTTACAGTCTATATAACATATATAGGTGAAGATTGAAGACCGGTGAGAATGTGTGTATGCACAGGCTTATCTGAGTTTTCATTGAATGCAGATGCAATAAGACCCGAAACCGGCAGACATCGTTCAATTTATTTAAAGCTGTTTTGATTGATTGGGGTTTAACGTCGTTTTCAACAATTGTTTAGTCATATCACGGCGACCAGTTCACCTACTCTGTGTTTCCTGGCTTTCTCACACCAGGGCCCGTATTCACCAAACTTTTTAATTTAGATTTTTGACTAAATCTAAATCTAAATCGACGTAATTTAGTCAGATAATTTAGATTTAGTCCGAAAATCGAATTTAGACGTGTTGGTGAATACGGGCCCAGTACTCCACACAACATTCGTTGTAGACTGTTAGCCAATTGTTGGAAGACGAATGAAGCTTGTCACAGTGACTTTTGTCAAACGTCGGAAAGAATGTTGGCCGAGCTGGGGTCGAACTCATAACCCCTGGATTGACAACTGTTTCACCACAATTGCAGATTCAGATTAGAGTGTGTTTTCAGGCAAAACGACCTTTGAAAACATGATGAGCAATGGCTGTTTTTATCACAATGTTTTCGATAGTTCATTTGTAGGGAGGGTATGCATGTTGGAACGGGGTTATGGGAAAATCGTTCACTGTACCGCCGAAAGGGATTTGGCCTGCAAAGGTGCGAAGACCCGTGAACAGATTCTAACCCTTTCCCACATGCCTATAATTTATGCCACTTTCCACACTTATTTAGTCATAGAACAACTCGCTTCCAAGATCAAAACCCATACAATGCAAACAAAACGACATTTTAAAGCATGGCGGGCAATTGCTTCTCTTGCCACAATGAGTTCAGGTCTATTGCATAGCTGGATTGATTCACCGAGGGATCACGAGTGTGTGAACTGACGGGGTCGTATGACCGGAATGATGTGGAAAACGGCCTAAAACACCCAACAATACCAACAAAACGACCTCTGAAAGCAGGGCGGGCAATTGCTCCCTTTGTCACAGTGTGTTCAGTACTATTGAGTGGCTGGATTGAATTACCCAGGACGCATGAGTATGTTAACAGTGCGGGTGATTTGACATATATGATGTTGAAACCGGCGTAAAACACCCAACAATACAAACGAAACGACCTTTGAAATCATGCTTAGCAATGGCTCATCTTTCCACACTGTTTTCAGTCCTAACGCATAGCTGGGTTGATTCTCCCAGGTCCCATGAGTTTGTGAACTGTGAGAGTGATTGGACATAAATGCTGTTGAAAACGGCCTAAAACTCCGTACAGTGCACTCAAAACGACCTTTGAAAACAGGATGAGCAATGGCTCCTTATACCACACTGTTCTCAGTATTATCGCGTAGATTGGTTGATTAACCCAGGAAGCATGTGTGTGTGAGCAGTGAGGGGTGTTTAACATAAATGCTGTTGAAAACGACCTAAGACAACCAACAACGCAATCAAAACGACCTTTGAAAACATGATAAGCAATGGCTCCTGTTACCACACTGTTTTCAGTCCTATTGTCTAGCTGTGTAGAATCACCCAGAAAAACACGAGTATGTGCACTGTGATGGCGATTGGGCATACATGCTGTTGAAAACGGCCTAAAACCCCAACAATGCAAGCAAAACGACCTTTGAAAACATGATGAGCAATGGCTGTTTTTATCACAATGTTTTCGATAGTTCATTTGTAGGGAGTGTATGCATGTGGGAACGGGGTTATGGGAAAATCGTTCACTGTACCGCCGAAAGGGATTTGGCCTGCAGAGGTGCGAAGACCCGTGAACAGATTCTAACCCTTTCCCACATGCCTATACTTTATGCCACTTTCCACACTTATTTAGTCATAGAACAACTCGCTTCCAAGATCAAAACCCATACAATGCAAACAAAACGACATTTTAAAGCATGGCGGGCAATTGCTTCTCTTGCCACAATGAGTTCAGGTCTATTGCATAGCTGGATTGATTCACCGAGGGATCACGAGTGTGTGAACTGACGGGGTGGTATGACTGGAATGATGTGGAAAACGGCCTAAAACACCTAACAATACCAACAAAACGACCTCTGAAAGCAGGGCGGGCAATTGCTCCCTTTGTCACAGTGTGTTCAGTAATATTGAGTGGCTGGATTGAATTACCCAGGACGCATGAGTATGTTAACAGTGCGGGTGATTTGACATATATGATGTTGAAACCGGCGTAAAACACCCAACAATACAAACGAAACGACCTTTGAAATCATGCTTAGCAATGGCTCATCTTTCCACACTGTTTTCAGTCCTAACGCATAGCTGGGTTGATTCTCCCAGGTCCCATGAGTTTGTGAACTGTGAGAGTGATCGGACATAAATGCTGTTGAAAACGGCCTAAAACTCCGTACAGTGCACTCAAAACGACCTTTGAAAACAGGATGAGCAATGGCTCCTTATACCACACTGTTCTCAGTATTATCGCGTAGATTGGTTGATTCACCCAGGAAGCATGTGTGTGTGAGCAGTGAGGGGTATTTAACATAACTGCTGTTGAAAACGACCTAAGACAACCAACAACGCAATCAAAACGACCTTTGAAAACATGATAAGCAATGGCTCCTGTTACCACACTGTTTTCAGTCCTATTGCCTAGCTGTGTAGAATCACCCAGAAAAACACGAGTATGTGCACTGTGATGGCGATTGGGCATACATGCTGTTGAAAACGGCCTAAAACCCCAACAATGCAAGCAAAACGACCTTTGAAAACATGAAGAGCAATGGCTGTTTTTATCACAATGTTTTCGATAGTTCATTTGTAGGGAGTGTATGCATGTGGGAACAGGGTTATGGGAAAATCGTTCACTGTACCGCCGAAAGGGATTTGGCCTGCAGAGGTGCGAAGACCCGTGAACAGATTCTAACCCTTTCCCACATGCCTATACTTTATGCCACTTTCCACACTTATTTAGTCATAGAACAACTCGCTTCCAAGATCAAAACCCATACAATGCAAACAAAACGACATTTTAAAGCATGGCGGGCAATTGCTTCTCTTGCCACAATGAGTTCAGGTCTATTGCATAGCTGGATTGATTCACCGACGGATCACGAGTGTGTGAACTGACGGGGTGGTATGACTGGAATGGGGTGGAAAACGGCCTCAAACACCCAACAATACCAACAAAACGACCTCTGAAAGCAGGGCGGGCAATTGCTCCCTTTGTCACAGTGTGTTCAGTACTATTGAGTGGCTGGATTGAATTACCCAGGACGCATGAGTATGTTAACAGTGCGGGTGATTTGACATATATGATGTTGAAACCGGCGTAAAACACCCAACAATACAAACGAAACGACCTTTGAAATCATGCTTAGCAATGGCTCATCTTTCCACACTGTTTTCAGTCCTAACGCATAGCTGGGTTGCTTCTCCCAGGTCCCATGAGTTTGTGAACTGTGAGAGTGATTGGACATAAATGCTGTTGAAAACGGCCTAAAACTCCGTACAGTGCACTCAAAACGACCTTTGAAAACAGGATGAGCAATGGCTCCTTATACCACACTGTTCTCAGTATTATCGCGTAGATTGGTTGATTCACCCAGGAAGCATGTGTGTGTGAGCAGTGAGGGGTATTTAACATAACTGCTGTTGAAAACGACCTAAGACAACCAACAACGCAATCAAAACGACCTTTGAAAACATGATAAGCAATGGCTCCTGTTACCACACTGTTTTCAGTCCTATTGCCTAACTGTGTAGAATCACCCAGAAAAACACGAGTATGTGCACTGTGATGGCGATTGGGCATACATGCTGTTGAAAACGGCCTAAAACCCCAACAATGCAAGCAAAACGACCTTTGAAAACATGATGAGCAATGGCTGTTTTTATCACAATGTTTTCGATAGTTCATTTGTAGGGAGTGTATGCATGTGGGAACGGGGTTATGGGAAAATCGTTCACTGTACCGCCGAAAGGGATTTGGCCTGCAGAGGTGCGAAGACCAGTGAACAGATTCTAACTCTTTCCCACATGCCTATACTTTATGCCACTTTCCACACTTATTTAGTCATAGAACAACTCGCTTCCAAGATCAAAACCCATACAATGCAAACAAAACGACATTTTAAAGCATGGCGGGCAATTGCTTCTCTTGCCACAATGAGTTCAGGTCTATTGCATAGCTGGATTGATTCACCGAGGGATCACGAGTGTGTGAACTGACGGGGTGGTATGACTGGAATGATGTCGAAAACGGCCTAAAACACCCAACAATACCAACAAAACGACCTCTGAAAGCAGGGCGGGCAATTGCTCCCTTTGTCACAGTGTGTTCAGTACTATTGAGTGGCTGGATTGAATTACCCAGGACGCATGAGTATGTTAACAGTGCGGGTGATTTGACATATATGATGTTGAAACCGGCGTAAAACACCCAACAATACAAACGAAACGACCTTTGAAATCATGCTTAGCAATGGCTCATCTTTCCACACTGTTTTCAGTCCTAACGCATAGCTGGGTTGATTCTCCCAGGTCCCATGAGTTTGTGAACTGTGAGAGTGATTGGACATAAATGCTTTTGAAAACGGCCTAAAACTTCGTACAGTGCACTCAAAACGACCTTTGAAAACAGGATGAGCAATGGCTCCTTATATCACACTGTTCTCAGTATTATCGCGTAGATTGGTTGATTCACCAGGAAGCATGTGTGTGTGAGCAGTGAGGGGTATTTAACATAACTGCTGTTGAAAACGACCTAAGACAACCAACAACGCAATCAAAACGACCTTTGAAAACATGATAAGCAATGGCTCCTGTTACCACACTGTTTTCAGTCCTATTACCTAGCTGTGTAGAATCACCCAGAAAAACACGAGTATGTGCACTGTGATGGCGATTGGGCATACATGCTGTTGAAAACGGCCTAAAACCCCAACAATGCAAGCAAAACGACCTTTGAAAACATGATGAGCAATGGCTGTTTTTATCACAATGTTTTCGATAGTTCATTTGTAGGGAGTGTATGCATGTGGGAACGGGGTTATGGGAAAATCGTTCACTGTACCGCCGAAAGGGATTTGGCCTGCAGAGGTGCGAAGACCCGTGAACAGATTCTAACCCTTTCCCACATGCATACACTTTATGCCACTTTCCACACTTATTTAGTCATAGAACAACTCGCTTCCAAGATCAAAACCCATACAATGCAAACAAAACGACATTTTAAAGCATGGCGGGCAATTGCTTCTCTTGCCACAATGAGTTCAGGTCTATTGCATAGCTGGATTGATTCACCGAGGGATCACGAGTGTGTGAACTGACGGGGTGGTATGACTGGAATGATGTGGAAAACGGCCTTAAACACCCAACAATACCAACAAAACGACCTCTGAAAGCAGGGCGGGCAATTGCTCCCTTTGTCACAGTGTGTTCAGTACTATTGAGTGGCTGGATTGAATTACCCAGGACGCATGAGTATGTTAACAGTGCGGGTGATTTGACATATATGATGTTGAAACCGGCGTAAAACACCCAACAATACAAACGAAACGACCTTTGAAATCATGCTTAGCAATGGCTCATCTTTCCACACTGTTTTCAGTCCTAACGCATAGCTGGGTTGATTCTCCCAGGTCCCATGAGTTTGTGAACTGTGAGAGTGATTGGACATAAATGCTGTTGAAAACGGCCTAAAACTTCGTACAGTGCACTCAAAACGACCTTTGAAAACAGGATGAGCAATGGCTCCTTATACCACACTGTTCTCAGTATTATCGCGTAGATTGGTTGATTCACCCAGGAAGCATGTGTGTGTGAGCAGTGAGGGGTATTTAACATAACTGCTGTTGAAAACGACCTAAGACAACCAACAACGCAATCAAAACGACCTTTGAAAACATGATAAGCAATGGCTCCTGTTACCACACTGTTTTCAGTCCTATTGCCTAGCTGTGTAGAATCACCCAGAAAAACACGAGTATGTGCACTGTGATGGCGATTGGGCATACATGCTCTTGAAAACGGCCTAAAACCCCAACAATGCAAGCAAAACGACCTTTGAAAACATGATGAGCAATGGCTGTTTTTATCACAATGTTTTCGATAGTTCATTTGTAGGGAGTGTATGCATGTGGGAACGGGGTTATGGGAAAATCGTTCACTGTACCGCCGAAAGGGATTTGGCCTGCAGAGGTGCGAAGACCCGTGAACAGATTCTAACCCTTTCCCACATGCCTATACTTTATGCCACTTTCCACACTTATTTAGTCATAGAACAACTCGCTTCCAAGATCAAAACCCATACAATGCAAACAAAACGACATTTTAAAGCATGGCGGGCAATTGCTTCTCTTGCCACAATGAGTTCAGGTCTATTGCATAGCTGGATTGATTCACCGAGGGATCACGAGTGTGTGAACTGACGGGGTGGTATGACTGGAATGATGTGGAAAACGGCCTAAAACACCCAACAATACCAACAAAACGACCTCTGAAAGCAGGGCGGGCAATTGCTCCCTTTGTCACAGTGTGTTCAGTACTATTGAGTGGCTGGATTGAATTACCCAGGACGCATGAGTATGTTATAGACAGTGCGGGTGATTTGACATATATGATGTTGAAACCGGCGTAAAACACCCAACAATACAAACGAAACGACCTTTGAAATCATGCTTAGCAATGGCTCATCTTTCCACACTGTTTTCAGTCCTAACGCATAGCTGGGTTGATTCTCCCAGGTCCCACGAGTTTGTGAACTGTGAGAGTGATTGGACATAAATGCTGTTGAAAACGGCCTAAAACTTCGTACAGTGCACTCAAAACGACCTTTGAAAACAGGATGAGCAATGGCTCCTTATACCACACTGTTCTCAGTATTATCGCGTAGATTGGTTGATTCACCCAGGAAGCATGTGTGTGTGAGCAGTGAGGGGTATTTAACATAACTGCTGTTGAAAACGACCTAAGACAACCAACAACGCAATCAAAACGACCTTTGAAAACATGATAAGCAATGGCTCCTGTTACCACACTGTTTTCAGTCCTATTGCCTAGCTGTGTAGAATCACCCAGAAAAACACGAGTATGTGCACTGTGATGGCGATTGGGCATACATGCTCTTGAAAACGGCCTAAAACCCCAACAATGCAAGCAAAACGACCTTTGAAAACATGATGAGCAATGGCTGTTTTTATCACAATGTTTTCGATAGTTCATTTGTAGGGAGTGTATGCATGTGGGAACGGGGTTATGGGAAAATCGTTCACTGTACCGCCGAAAGGGATTTGGCCTGCAGAGGTGCGAAGACCCGTGAACAGATTCTAACCCTTTCCCACATGCCTATACTTTATGCCACTTTCCACACTTATTTAGTCATAGAACAACTCGCTTCCAAGATCAAAACCCATACAATGCAAACAAAACGACATTTTAAAGCATGGCGGGCAATTGCTTCTCTTGCCACAATGAGTTCAGGTCTATTGCATAGCTGGATTGATTCACCGAGGGATCACGAGTGTGTGAACTGACGGGGTGGTATGACTGGAATGATGTGGAAAACGGCCTAAAACACCCAACAATACCAACAAAACGACCTCTGAAAGCAGGGCGGGCAATTGCTCCCTTTGTCACAGTGTGTTCAGTACTATTGAGTGGCTGGATTGAATTACCCAGGACGCATGAGTATGTTATAGACAGTGCGGGTGATTTGACATATATGATGTTGAAACCGGCGTAAAACACCCAACAATACAAACGAAACGACCTTTGAAATCATGCTTAGCAATGGCTCATCTTTCCACACTGTTTTCAGTCCTAACGCATAGCTGGGTTGATTCTCCCAGGTCCCACGAGTTTGTGAACTGTGAGAGTGATTGGACATAAATGCTGTTGAAAACGGCCTAAAACTTCGTACAGTGCACTCAAAACGACCTTTGAAAACAGGATGAGCAATGGCTCCTTATACCACACTGTTCTCAGTATTATCGCGTAGATTGGTTGATTCACCCAGGAAGCATGTGTGTGTGAGCAGTGAGGGGTATTTAACATAACTGCTGTTGAAAACGACCTAAGACAACCAACAACGCAATCAAAACGACCTTTGAAAACATGATAAGCAATGGCTCCTGTTACCACACTGTTTTCAGTCCTATTGCCTAGCTGTGTAGAATCACCCAGAAAAACACGAGTATGTGCACTGTGATGGCGATTGGGCATACATGCTCTTGAAAACGGCCTAAAACCCCAACAATGCAAGCAAAACGACCTTTGAAAACATGATGAGCAATGGCTGTTTTTATCACAATGTTTTCGATAGTTCATTTGTAGGGAGTGTATGCATGTGGGAACGGGGTTATGGGAAAATCGTTCACTGTACCGCCGAAAGGGATTTGGCCTGCAGAGGTGCGAAGACCCGTGAACAGATTCTAACCCTTTCCCACATGCCTATACTTTATGCCACTTTCCACACTTATTTAGTCATAGAACAACTCGCTTCCAAGATCAAAACCCATACAATGCAAACAAAACGACATTTTAAAGCATGGCGGGCAATTGCTTCTCTTGCCACAATGAGTTCAGGTCTATTGCATAGCTGGATTGATTCACCGAGGGATCACGAGTGTGTGAACTGACGGGGTGGTATGACTGGAATGATGTGGAAAACGGCCTAAAACACCCAACAATACCAACAAAACGACCTCTGAAAGCAGGGCGGGCAATTGCTCCCTTTGTCACAGTGTGTTCAGTACTATTGAGTGGCTGGATTGAATTACCCAGGACGCATGAGTATGTTATAGACAGTGCGGGTGATTTGACATATATGATGTTGAAACCGGCGTAAAACACCCAACAATACAAACGAAACGACCTTTGAAATCATGCTTAGCAATGGCTCATCTTTCCACACTGTTTTCAGTCCTAACGCATAGCTGGGTTGATTCTCCCAGGTCCCACGAGTTTGTGAACTGTGAGAGTGATTGGACATAAATGCTGTTGAAAACGGCCTAAAACTTCGTACAGTGCACTCAAAACGACCTTTGAAAACAGGATGAGCAATGGCTCCTTATACCACACTGTTCTCAGTATTATCGCGTAGATTGGTTGATTCACCCAGGAAGCATGTGTGTGTGAGCAGTGAGGGGTATTTAACATAACTGCTGTTGAAAACGACCTAAGACAACCAACAACGCAATCAAAACGACCTTTGAAAACATGATAAGCAATGGCTCCTGTTACCACACTGTTTTCAGTCCTATTGCCTAGCTGTGTAGAATCACCCAGAAAAACACGAGTATGTGCACTGTGATGGCGATTGGGCATACATGCTCTTGAAAACGGCCTAAAACCCCAACAATGCAAGCAAAACGACCTTTGAAAACATGATGAGCAATGGCTGTTTTTATCACAATGTTTTCGATAGTTCATTTGTAGGGAGTGTATGCATGTGGGAACGGGGTTATGGGAAAATCGTTCACTGTACCGCCGAAAGGGATTTGGCCTGCAGAGGTGCGAAGACCCGTGAACAGATTCTAACCCTTTCCCACATGCCTATACTTTATGCCACTTTCCACACTTATTTAGTCATAGAACAACTCGCTTCCAAGATCAAAACCCATACAATGCAAACAAAACGACATTTTAAAGCATGGCGGGCAATTGCTTCTCTTGCCACAATGAGTTCAGGTCTATTGCATAGCTGGATTGATTCACCGAGGGATCACGAGTGTGTGAACTGACGGGGTGGTATGACTGGAATGATGTGGAAAACGGCCTAAAACACCCAACAATACCAACAAAACGACCTCTGAAAGCAGGGCGGGCAATTGCTCCCTTTGTCACAGTGTGTTCAGTACTATTGAGTGGCTGGATTGAATTACCCAGGACGCATGAGTATGTTATAGACAGTGCGGGTGATTTGACATATATGATGTTGAAACCGGCGTAAAACACCCAACAATACAAACGAAACGACCTTTGAAATCATGCTTAGCAATGGCTCATCTTTCCACACTGTTTTCAGTCCTAACGCATAGCTGGGTTGATTCTCCCAGGTCCCACGAGTTTGTGAACTGTGAGAGTGATTGGACATAAATGCTGTTGAAAACGGCCTAAAACTTCGTACAGTGCACTCAAAACGACCTTTGAAAACAGGATGAGCAATGGCTCCTTATACCACACTGTTCTCAGTATTATCGCGTAGATTGGTTGATTCACCAGGAAGCATGTGTGTGTGAGCAGTGAGGGGTATTTAACATAACTGCTGTTGAAAACGACCTAAGACAACCAACAACGCAATCAAAACGACCTTTGAAAACATGATAAGCAATGGCTCCTGTTACCACACTGTTTTCAGTCCTATTACCTAGCTGTGTAGAATCACCCAGAAAAACACGAGTATGTGCACTGTGATGGCGATTGGGCATACATGCTGTTGAAAACGGCCTAAAACCCCAACAATGCAAGCAAAACGACCTTTGAAAACATGATGAGCAATGGCTGTTTTTATCACAATGTTTTCGATAGTTCATTTGTAGGGAGTGTATGCATGTGGGAACGGGGTTATGGGAAAATCGTTCACTGTACCGCCGAAAGGGATTTGGCCTGCAGAGGTGCGAAGACCCGTGAACAGATTCTAACCCTTTCCCACATGCATACACTTTATGCCACTTTCCACACTTATTTAGTCATAGAACAACTCGCTTCCAAGATCAAAACCCATACAATGCAAACAAAACGACATTTTAAAGCATGGCGGGCAATTGCTTCTCTTGCCACAATGAGTTCAGGTCTATTGCATAGCTGGATTGATTCACCGAGGGATCACGAGTGTGTGAACTGACGGGGTGGTATGACTGGAATGATGTGGAAAACGGCATAAAACACCCAACAATACCAACAAAACGACCTCTGAAAGCAGGGCGGGCAATTGCTCCCTTTGTCACAGTGTGTTCAGTACTATTGAGTGGCTGGATTGAATTACCCAGGACGCATGAGTATGTTAACAGTGCGGGTGATTTGACATATATGATGTTGAAACCGGCGTAAAACACCCAACAATACAAACGAAACGACCTTTGAAATCATGCTTAGCAATGGCTCATCTTTCCACACTGTTTTCAGTCCTAACGCATAGCTGGGTTGATTCTCCCAGGTCCCATGAGTTTGTGAACTGTGAGAGTGATTGGACATAAATGCTGTTGAAAACGGCCTAAAACTTCGTACAGTGCACTCAAAACGACCTTTGAAAACAGGATGAGCAATGGCTCCTTATACCACACTGTTCTCAGTATTATCGCGTAGATTGGTTGATTCACCCAGGAAGCATGTGTGTGTGAGCAGTGAGGGGTATTTAACATAACTGCTGTTGAAAACGACCTAAGACAACCAACAACGCAATCAAAACGACCTTTGAAAACATGATAAGCAATGGCTCCTGTTACCACACTGTTTTCAGTCCTATTGCCTAGCTGTGTAGAATCACCCAGAAAAACACGAGTATGTGCACTGTGATGGCGATTGGGCATACATGCTGTTGAAAACGGCCTAAAACCCCAACAATGCAAGCAAAACGACCTTTGAAAACATGATGAGCAATGGCTGTTTTTATCACAATGTTTTCGATAGTTCATTTGTAGGGAGTGTATGCATGTGGGAACGGGGTTATGGGAAAATCGTTCACTGTACCGCCGAAAGGGATTTGGCCTGCAGAGGTGCGAAGACCCGTGAACAGATTCTAACCCTTTCCCACATGCCTATACTTTATGCCACTTTCCACACTTATTTAGTCATAGAACAACTCGCTTCCAAGATCAAAACCCATACAATGCAAACAAAACGACATTTTAAAGCATGGCGGGCAATTGCTTCTCTTGCCACAATGAGTTCAGGTCTATTGCATAGCTGGATTGATTCACCGAGGGATCACGAGTGTGTGAACTGACGGGGTGGTATGACTGGAATGATGTGGAAAACGGCCTAAAACACCCAATAATACCAACAAAACGACCTCTGAAAGCAGGGCGGGCAATTGCTCCCTTTGTCACAGTGTGTTCAGTACTATTGAGTGGCTGGATTGAATTACCCAGGACGCATGAGTATGTTAACAGTGCGGGTGATTTGACATATATGATGTTGAAACCGGCGTAAAACACCCAACAATACAAACGAAACGACCTTTGAAATCATGCTTAGCAATGGCTCATCTTTCCACACTGTTTTCAGTCCTAACGCATAGCTGGGTTGATTCTCCCAGGTCCCATGAGTTTGTGAACTGTGAGAGTGATTGGACATAAATGCTGTTGAAAACGGCCTAAAACTTCGTACAGTGCACTCAAAACGACCTTTGAAAACAGGATGAGCAATGGCTCCTTATACAACACTGTTCTCAGTATTATCGCGTAGATTGGTTGATTCACCCAGGAAGCATGTGTGTGTGAGCAGTGAGGGGTATTTAACATAACTGCTGTTGAAAACGACCTAAGACAACCAACAACGCAATCAAAACGACCTTTGAAAACATGATAAGCAATGGCTCCTGTTACCACACTGTTTTCAGTCCTATTGCCTAGCTGTGTAGAATCACCCAGAAAAACACGAGTATGTGCACTGTGATGGCGATTGGGCATACATGCTGTTGAAAACGGCCTAAAACCCCAACAATGCAAGCAAAACGACCTTTGAAAACATGATGAGCAATGGCTGTTTTTATCACAATGTTTTCGATAGTTCATTTGTAGGGAGTGTATGCATGTGGGAACGGGGTTATGGGAAAATCGTTCACTGTACCGCCGAAAGGGATTTGGCCTGCAGAGGTGCGAAGACCCGTGAACAGATTCTAACCCTTTCCCACATGCCTATACTTTATGCCACTTTCCACACTTATTTAGTCATAGAACAACTCGCTTCCACGATCAAAACCCATACAATGCAAACAAAACGACATTTTAAAGCATGGCGGGCAATTGCTTCTCTTGCCACAATGAGTTCAGGTCTATTGCATAGCTGGATTGATTCACCGAGGGATCACGAGTGTGTGAACTGACGGGGTGGTATGACTGGAATGATGTGGAAAACGGCATAAAACACCCAACAATACCAACAAAACGACCTCTGAAAGCAGGGCGGGCAATTGCTCCCTTTGTCACAGTGTGTTCAGTACTATTGAGTGGCTGGATTGAATTACCCAGGACGCATGAGTATGTTATAGACAGTGCGGGTGATTTGACATATATGATGTTGAAACCGGCGTAAAACACCCAACAATACAAACGAAACGACCTTTGAAATCATGCTTAGCAATGGCTCATCTTTCCACACTGTTTTCAGTCCTAACGCATAGCTGGGTTGATTCTCCCAGGTCCCATGAGTTTGTGAACTGTGAGAGTGATTGGACATAAATGCTGTTGAAAACGGCCTAAAACTTCGTACAGTGCACTCAAAACGACCTTTGAAAACAGGATGAGCAATGGCTCCTTATACCACACTGTTCTCAGTATTATCGCGTAGATTGGTTGATTCACCCAGGAAGCATGTGTGTGTGAGCAGTGAGGGGTATTTAACATAACTGCTGTTGAAAACGACCTAAGACAACCAACAACGCAATCAAAACGACCTTTGAAAACATGATAAGCAATGGCTCCTGTTACCACACTGTTTTCAGTCCTATTGCCTAGCTGTGTAGAATCACCCAGAAAAACACGAGTATGTGCACTGTGATGGCGATTGGGCATACATGCTCTTGAAAACGGCCTAAAACCCCAACAATGCAAGCAAAACGACCTTTGAAAACATGATGAGCAATGGCTGTTTTTATCACAATGTTTTCGATAGTTCATTTGTAGGGAGTGTATGCATGTGGGAACGGGGTTATGGGAAAATCGTTCACTGTACCGCCGAAAGGGATTTGGCCTGCAGAGGTGCGAAGACCCGTGAACAGATTCTAACCCTTTCCCACATGCCTATACTTTATGCCACTTTCCACACTTATTTAGTCATAGAACAACTCGCTTCCAAGATCAAAACCCATACAATGCAAACAAAACGACATTTTAAAGCATGGCGGGCAATTGCTTCTCTTGCCACAATGAGTTCAGGTCTATTGCATAGCTGGATTGATTCACCGAGGGATCACGAGTGTGTGAACTGACGGGGTGGTATGACTGGAATGATGTGGAAAACGGCCTAAAACACCCAACAATACCAACAAAACGACCTCTGAAAGCAGGGCGGGCAATTGCTCCCTTTGTCACAGTGTGTTCAGTACTATTGAGTGGCTGGATTGAATTACCCAGGACGCATGAGTATGTTATAGACAGTGCGGGTGATTTGACATATATGATGTTGAAACCGGCGTA